>JARQSW010000094.1:261050-384315 GCA_030142375.1 Calameuta pallipes
CGACCCGAAGGGAGCCGGAAATCGAGAGCGGTATCTGTACCGGTAGCTGGAGTCGCCTTGTGACCGTGAGTCGAAAAATCACGTCACAATATATATATTAATAAAATTTATTCAAGAATCTGAAAGTATAAAAAAAATCATTAAAAATTCTTTATAACTACAATCACAGTCAACTAGCTGACGATAGATAATTTACAGTGAAAACTTCAAAGTGAAACGCACGAGTAAATAAATACGTCAAGATGTATACGTGAGAGGTTCCAAAATAAAAAAAAAATAAAACATATACGCCAAGGCTTCAGGGGGTTAGGACCGAAACTAGAAGTAGTCAATTGTATATAACGAAACAGGGTTTCGTGAAAGTAAATTTGTGCAAAGGGTGAAAGGTGTCCGAGCGAGAAGAATAGAAATGGAGAGAAAGGCGTAAAAAGAAATCCAAGACTCATCGTAATTCTCTATCAGCGTCAGCGTAAACCTGACTTAGTGGTAACGAACAAATACAGGGGAAAAAAAAGAGGAAAAAGAATTTATTCTCCAAACGTGGGATCCAGTCCCACATAGCACGTAGAAGTCCCTTTGCTAATTTTTGTTCGCTAATTTAACCATTAAAAAAAAAAACTTTCACCACACATCGCCTGTGCCAACGAATATTATGAAGAAAAATAAATCAGCCTCGAAACTCTTGATTCACAAATAGAAAACAACGTACGGCTATTGATCTCGCGTCGAATAATAACAGCTTGTCAAAGATTGAACATTTAATTTCTCCAATTTATTCTCCTCTAGAAGAATATATAAATCCCTAGCAGATTCCCTGATGAATTTAAAAATACGTGTTTTTTATAGACAACGCTTTGTCCGCAGGTGGTCAAAATGATGATCGTCGTGGTGGTTATATTCGCCGTATGTTGGCTGCCCTTTCACGTTTACTTCATAGTGACGTCATATCTCCCGGAAATCACGAACGAGCCCTACATCCAGGAGCTCTATCTAGGCATTTATTGGTTGGCCATGTCCAACAGCATGTACAACCCGATTATTTATTGCTGGATGAATTCCAGGTGAGTAATCTGTGAAATAACGAGAAAAAAATTACATTAAAAAAAGAACCACAAGGAATTTCACAACTAAAGAAAAACATAGTGACTGCCTTTTGGTTAAAAATAAAAATTGATATTTTGAATACCAAAATATCTCAATGGATCCTCGACTTAAGAGAAAAGCATACAGTAGTAAGGAAAACCAATGACGTAAACGTTACGTAATATGCAGATGAGCAAAAAGCTTGAAAATTACCGCAGAGCCGTTAAGTGCAATTACGAAAATGTATAATCGCGTTCGCGGCATAAAAGCAATCTCGAATGGCCATTTTAATACAATTAGCAAATCCTCGCTGCTACTAGTACTTCTGCTCTCGGATTGTACGTTTGGTGAGAAGGCGGTAGAAATATTCATAATGCAAAGTGCGCCGGCCTAGTTTACCCATTTTCCAAAGAATCTTCAGCTTGTAAAATCAAGCCGGTCTGTCAATACTCTGCCGCGAATTTAAAGAGACTTTTCAAGCGTTTCAGTAAATACGGAAGCGTTCAAAAGACTCGAACGTTCTGTTTCGCGCATGCGCACAACGCTACATCACGAATATTCCCCGTGCTCGTTAATAAAACTATTTCTTTTTATTTCACAACCTAACCTCATTACAAAATTTCGTAACATTGACATCTGCCCAACAGATTTCGCCGTGGATTCGCCCAATTCTTCTCGTGGTGTCCGTGGGTGCGGGTCGCCCCGGAACCATCGCTGTCCAGATCAGAGGCCGTGACCTCGCGATACAGCTGTACCGGAAGTCCCGAATCTCACGCAAGGATATCACGGAACGGTACGTCCTTCGCATCCTCGGAGCATCCTTACATCAGTGGCACTTCCGCAACTTCTAGAAGCGAGATGCACTTCGAGCTCGAGATCATCGATAATAATGATCACAGTTTCATCAATAAGGAATAACCTATCATATATATATATATATTGGAGATCATCCACGATAATCCATCTTCCTGTCGCGTCAAGTACCGACTGCAGCTTCCAATACCTTAATCACGGTACCCGAACCTGCTTATCATCCAAAAGTCCCAATCTTTTCCCAAAGTCATCTCCATGACGATGATGACGACGACGTAACGAAGAAACGTCTGACAAAAAAACAAACAAATAGGACACTCGAGTAAATAATGATTTTATTTTCAATTTCAATAGGCACGGTAAGGATACCGCTGCACCTACAATCAACCAGAGGAATGGCCGGCAATAGTCGATTTCCGGTTCACCATCGTGGCCATGGAAAAAGATGGAGGACATCGCAGACACGTGGACACGTATCTTGACAGGAAGAGGATACCGCGCAGCAACAACGAGTTCATACTTGGATTTAAAAAAGAAATCCAAAGCGTTAAATCGTTCGAGCTACAGAATAACAACGTCTCAAGAGTGTACCTTAAACGTACAATATACATACCTTAAGTGAACTAACCTAACCTCTAAATACCCATATAAAATACATGTTATCGCGCCACTATTTCTCGTGGCCTAAATAAATCGATTGTGCTCAGGGTGTTCCAGTTATCGAATGACCATGCGAGTGAATGAAATGGCGCGAAAATTAAAAAAAAAAATTCCTAGCTATTAAAATCGCGTCTAGTTCACTACGGCGTCCATCGTATCCGGAAGTAAACAAGATGTCCCATGTTCCTGTCTCGAGAAAAGGCGAACTTCGTGCATATCGAGAATTGAGCGAATCGCTGCTATACGTATTACTAGAGGCAATTTTGAAAAAAAAAAAAATATTCCTTAGAAGTTTAAAATATTGTAATACCTTAGTGCAATATTTATATTGAAGGGCATTTTTGCACATCACTGTACATTGAACGCAGGCTGGCAACTGCTATAAAAATTTTGATTCACGTGATCTTTGGAAGAGTCCAAAAGCAGTACGAAACTTTTGGTAGAGTTTTTTGTTCCTTTCTTCGAGAAAATTGAGAAATGGCCATTCCGATATGCGTAGAATAGAACACACCAGTATATACATAATATCATATGGGATATATGGTGTATATATATATATATCCATGTAAACCTAGCATATATATATATACCAAAAACACGAACGCATATAAAGAGACTAAAAGGACCAATGTTACGTACGTAACAATTTGTTTCCATAAAATTGAAATACCGTCTTTTCTATTGGATGAATGATTTACGGTGGTTTTCGATGTTGTAGATATTAAACGAGATTTAGATTTAAAGATATTCAAATCGATCGCCATGTTTGTCGTTATAGTCGTATAGTTACTTTTAACGAAAGATAAAAAAATGTATAGATATATGCGCATCGTGAAAAAAAAGTCGACTCTACATCGCCTAACCAGTCCGAAAGAAAGCTTCTTCCCCGTGATAGAATTTAAAGAAAAAAAATTCCCCAAAAAAAGGAAGCTCCGTCGTTGAGTAAAAAAATTGTGAACTTTCGAAAAAGAGCCGGAGAGAATTACAGTCTGATCGAAGGGTATACGAACTTTTCAATCGATACTCAATCGATTTCGATATGAGACAAAGCTCGGGTATCCACTGTTTTTTGTCTTATGATGTGTCAGGGCGAATTACAATACACTTCAAAAATAGTAACTGGTCTTAAAAAATATATATATGTAACGCTTTTCGAAAATCAATTCAATTCGATCTCATTGATTGTTAATCGATTACGAGCTATATCTCGTAAATTTAAACAAGACGAGGAGGAGTTAACCTAAAAGCTTACAATAATTAGAGTCCCGCTGTTACTAAGTGGCAAAGACTTTTGATTTCAAAATATCGTAAAAATAAAAATTGCAAAATCGCTTCGTAGTCAAAGAAAAAAGAAAAACGGCACGACGCAATATTAAATACAATTTTTATAAGCAACAATCACGAGATATCTAGTCAGACGTTATTTTACGAGTGAACCAAAAATCGTATATACATATAACACGCATATACATATGCATACACATGAACGTTAATGTATGTCCGAGAAGAGAGAAAGAAAAAAAAAAAATTTGACAATTTTTTAAACCGAAGGTGCATTGGTAATGTTTTCAGTACGAATTCTCAGCTATTACTGCGGAGCAAAAATACTCTGGGAAAACCAAACGCTTTTTAAGGAGTAATATAAGTGTATAAAGGTGCTGTTATAGTTGTTGTAATTAAAGATAACACATTAAAATCTGTAAGTAAGTGTACAGGCGGGTATACGATGAACGTAGATTGACAACTTGTATCGACATATATGTTTACGTCTATTTTCGATAATTTCATTACAGGTCGTCCTATGGATAAATAGAGAGATAAAAAGCGAATCGACAAGAGAATCCTGGAGTTGAAATGAATTTTCTATCGAATCCTTAAATATTGAGGAAACACAGAAAGACTTTAATCTTTACCTATTTCACGTTAAAATATCATTAATCGTGTTACGCAATGCTCTAGTCGTCCTACCTGTAGTACTGAGAGCTGACGGACGTTATGAAAAATCATGAAAAATTTCTGCAGTATAATTCGGCACGATTCACTTAATAGTTACAATGCATAAAAGCGAGGATCGCGTGAGATCTAACGATACGACGATTAATGGAGAACGGAGAGAGAAAATGTTAATGATAAGCAGGCTAAGTTAGACACGTAATGATTAATCATTAGGTTCGCTAAATATTTATTACAATGATCGAGCGTAATTCTCTTACTCTGATAAAAAGAAAAAAAAAAAGAAATTGCTATAAGGAAAATTACGCGAGAGAAGTGACAGAGGCAACGGGGTGATTATCGATAAAGATAAATATGCGTAGAAAATAAAATTAAGATTTTCCGTTTTAAAGAAAAAAATAATAATAATTTTCAAATTCACGTCGATCGTTATCGTGCTTATGCGATTGCCTTGGCCTCTTTCCCTTCCCTCCCTTCTCCCCGGCTCATCAAATTGATATTACGTCAGAATAAATTCCATAAGTTGTAATTCAAATATCGTATAATCGGCTATGACTGTATCATGGAAGATGCATCAATAAAAATATCTTATTTTTTAGGATAGCGCAAATTGCCCTAACCTTTCCCAAACAAATTCCCCGTACACTCGAGTCAGCAAATATCTCTCTGCGCGTCTCTAAAGACAGCCGTACTTTTATTACGCAAAAGAACTACACAAGGAATAATGATATCGACGCGTTAATACTATTTCGGAATATATTTTAATTCGATGCGACCTCGACGACCGTTAATCGCGTTCCAGGCAGTGCAATTGAATGTTTTCGGGTCCATGATATCAGTGAAGACTCTACCCTGCAACGTAATATAAAATGGATTAATATCGCGTCAGCGATACGAAAGATGTACTTTAAATTACCATTTTTTTTTTAAATAAATAAATAATTACCTGCAAATGATCATACTCGTGTTGTACAATTCTTGCGGACCAGCCTTTAGCTATCCACGTGATAGGTTCTCCTTTCTCGGTCAAAGCCTTAACCTCGACTTCCTTTGACCTCGGAACATCCGCGGAATACCCTCGAATACTTTCGCAGCGTTCAGGCAATCGCAGCACCGTATAGTCCGTGACCTTTAAGGTGGGATTAATAAAAAATTGAAAAGGTATCTCCTCCATGCCTTGGGCATCCCTCATTTCCTTGGGAATACTTTTAAGGTGGTTCTTCGTCACTTCCACTGCGAATATCTGCCAGGGAAGTCCGATTTGCGGCGCAGCCAATCCCACGGCGTTGTACCATTTCATGACGTCTTTCAAATGTCCAAGTAGCTGTTAAATTAAATCGAATGGAGACCAATTTAATTTTGTATAAGTATCACTGGTAATGATTTTCATAAGTACCGCTTGAAACTCCTTCGTGGCGATGACTTCCGGTCCTACCGGCATAGCTTGCGTGCGCAACACTGGGTCGCCAACTTGACAGATGTGACCATAGACGGGGGCCTCCTTGTCCGAGCGCAAAAAGCCTCGAAGAGCTATTTTTAGTTTGTGAAAACTCATTGACCTCGCATTGTTTCTCATTGGCATAACGTGACGAGGTGAAATACTTGTTGTTAAGATTCTACGTAACGTCGCCATGGCTTTGGTATAAATAATTCCGATGGAATCTTACGCGGCACAAGAGGTTACGTTGCGCGACGTGTCTTCATGCAGAAATGAATGTTGGTACGACTGAATGCATGCAGCCAACTTCAAGTCACTTCGCGAAATACTGACTGTCTTTTCGAGAAGTATTAAAAGAACTGGAGCATTTCACGCATTGAGAATAAATCGATATTGGAACAAAAAGGACGGAAAAGAAATAAAATTCATGCGTTTCGTATTTCACGATAGTGTAGCGGAAACAGGAAGATATTTCCTGGTTGACGTTGACATGCTAGCGCGGTAAAATTTCAAAATTCCATTTCAGAAACAAACTCAGATTACTTATTTGACTCGCTTAAAAGAGATAATAGCTGTCAAACGATATTTCTCTGATTTAATAAAAATTATATTGAATATTTTATTGAATACAGTGGGATATATGTCGTGGCGGGAAAATAATGGCGCTCAAGCAACCGGATATAAACGAATTCGAATGGTTATCAAAAGAAATCTACTGGCATACGATACTTGAATAAAGTATCTGATACTGATCTTAGTTGTTCCCGCAAACAAGTAATTATCTAAACGATGAAAAAACTTCACTTGATAATAGAAAGCCGAAGGAAAATAGAAGCATCGATACTTTTGTTTGTCGTAACGATGAACCTAAAATTTCTATTGAATAAAAAAAACTTCCTATGACCGATGCACTGAAGAAATGCTTAAATTTACTTGACAACTGCCTTGTTACATAATTCTTCGAAGATAAAAAAAACCATTTTACAGTTAAAGTGTTATGAATAATCAGCATACAAAAAAAAACATAAAAATTAAGTCCAAATCCTCCAATGAAATGCCAGAAAGTTATCGGCCGACAAAACTCATCGCTATGTAATTAATGCTCAATTTAGATTATAAATTAACACGTGACACTGTAAGGCCGTTTAGACGATCAGAACAATAAACTTCGTACAATCCACAACAAGTGCAACATCAAATGAAAAATTGAAACGTATACGTAAAAGAAAATCCAACCTACAAAATTCACTGATCAAAATGGTAACGAGTTATAATAAAACGATTAATTTAATCATAAAGTATGGTTGTTTCATAAGATTTACTTATTAATCCCTTGCTTCAGATTCGTAGCATAACCTCAAAGCTAAAACCTGCGGGACTTACGACTCGCACAATACGCAAGTCAACAATAATGCTTTCCGTCCACAGTAGTTCAGGTAAGCAAGTGATAATCAGCAACTTGACCAAACCAGAGCACAAACCAGTCCCTTTGGAACCAATTCCTGAAACACCTGCGCCAAGAGTACCGCTTCCCACGAATGTTCCTCTCACAGAAATACCAGGTCTATGAGTTTTTCTCACTGTACAAAGACATTTGACCGGTAAATAAAGTTACGTCATCACTCGCACCATACCTATATGATACAAGTTTAAAAGCATACATCGTTGTAGGTACAAGAATGTTTTAAAGAGTGACATTAAACTAAAATTGATAAAAATACCTAGGTCCTATAATTGAACCAATACTTCCACAACCACAACCTGTATCTGTACCCCCAACTGAAATTCCAGCACCTACCAAGGGCAGTGATAAGGACGTAAGATCTGAGGCCGAGGATGATGTGTTGATCGAAGATGTAAGTGATTTGACATAAATTTGGAATATAATAAACGATTGTATATAATAAAATCAGTATTCTACAGGACCAATAAATTACGAATTTTAAATTGAACTAGGTAGGTGACAAAGGAGTAATTGTACTCAACCGGCCAAAAGCATTGAACGCGCTAAACCTGTCCATGGTTCGCAAAATACATCCGGTTTTAAAAGAATGGGAATCATCCAAACAATTGGTAGTCGTAAAAGGAGCTGGTGAAAAGGCTTTTTGTGCTGGTGGGGACGTAAAGTCTCTTGTATTAGCTTTGAACGAACCCGGTGGTGAAGCAGTAGGTCAAGAATTCTTCAGAGCTGAATATACGTATGTAAAGTAATTTAGTACTATTGTCACTCGATGCAAGAAAAGAGTCAGATTAAATGACATACAATCATTGTGTGAAACTATTGCTTTACAGTTTGGATCATGTAATTGGAACATACAAGATTCCTTATGTAGCATTGATTCATGGAATAACAATGGGTGGTGGGGTAGGGTTATCTGTACATGGAAAGTACAGGGTAGCAACTGAAAATACACTTTTTGCCATGCCCGAAACAGCGATTGGTCTGATACCGGATGTTGGTGCCAGTTACTTTCTGCCAAGACTAAAAGGGAAGTTGGGTCTGTTCCTAGGACTCACTGGACAGAGAATAAAAGGTAAAGAATTGTAAAGCAAAGGTCATATATTGAGTAAATAAAATAATTTAAGCAATTAGAGGAATATATCTTATAACTATACATTAATATATTTAAAGGCGTCGACGTTCTTCTTGTGGGTATTGCCACGCATTATGTTCCTTCTGAAAGAATCGAAGATTTAACCAAAGCTTTATTAACAACTGGAAATATCGACATTGACAGTACCATAAAAAAGTTTCAACCGGAAGATCTTAATCAAGAATTCAGTCTGGCACCGTATCTCAGTAAAATTGATAACTACTTTTCTGCTCCAACAGTCGAAGAAATAATCAATAGGTAATCATTGAATTAAAAAGCAAAATTATTTCTAATAATACAATGTCTTAAATTTTAGATATTTTTTTTGTCAATTCTTATTGACTAAAATTTGTTACAGACTGGAAGCAGACGGTTCTGATTGGGCAAAGGGTGTATTACAATTATTAAATAACATGTCACCAACTTCATTGAAAGTGGCCAAAAGCAGCTATGACAAAGGTAGCCAGTTAAGCTTAGCGGAATGTCTAAAAATGGAATACAGAGTAATGTGCTCAACATTGACAAAAACTAGTGACTTTTATGAAGGTAAGTAGAATAATTTATCCAAAAAAACCAACCAGAAGCTCGGTCTAATGTAAATAAGAAAATTATCAACCTTCGTGCTTATAGGTGTGAGAGCTCTTTTGATTGACAAAGACAAAAATCCAAAATGGAATCCAAAAACCTTACAGGAAGTTACTGATGAAAATATAAAACAAAGATTCGAATTGCTACCAGCGAATAAAGAATTACAGTTGTGAGCGAAACCTGAAACTGCAGTTATGTAAATATTGAATATTTTTTTGTAACATCAAATCATCCTCGAAGCACGTATGGACGTGAAGCTTGATTAAATATTGAAAACCTTGATTTAGTTATTCCTATACAGACCGTTCACATCTGTAATTATTGTAACAGATGTGATATAGCACAATAATAATTAGACGAGTTACAAATGCAGTGTTCCTTTTTTATTTTTGTAAAACCAACCAACAAAATAATGTTAAGTACTTATTTACTACAGCAGCGCACAAAAGAACGTTTCTTTTTAAATATCACTATCTGTATAATAGATACTTCATTCTTTTTTTTTTTGTGAATATTTTGACCGAGTTAAGAAACCCAACTTTATAAACAGCTGTTAAACGGGATTGAATTAACTAGAATAGACTATTTACCCGTTACAAATAAATAATGATAACAAATTTAAACCTCGGATCTCAATTATTAAAAAGTTAGTTTATTACAATTAGAGACCCAAAGACTAGGCTCATATTAGAAGAGGATAAGATCAAGGATAATCAAACAGCAATAAGTAGCAGCGTATTCAAATTTATATAATTTTATTAAAATCTTCAGCTACGATGCATTTCTAACGAAGCTAAGCAACATATTAATTATACTAACTGACTTATTAGTCCATATTGGACACATCCCACGAGGAAAAGAGACAAGACGTGACTAATCTCAGCATTAGTCGCTGTTATCAATCCATTATCACTTCTGTATCCTCGTTTAATATGAACCTAACTTGGCGTGTGCAGATGTAGCAAAATCAATTTGGCATAAAGGTATGAGCATATTTAAATGACAGATGTACGAGAATTGAATAATGAAAGATTAAATGAACTGTATAATACAGTTAACATTGTATACTGCAAAGTGGTAGCATGACGAGTTTCAATTGAAGAAAAAAAAAGAGAAGAAAAGACTAACAATCATTATACATTTATGGTTTTAAAGTAATTGAGTACAACTGTACAAGAGAAGGAATGACCTTGAGACCATTACTGTAAAGAATAATCGCACCCTGTATCTAAAAGTTAAGACAAGTTCGCTAAAGCGTTATTAAAAAGTACTTAATAACATTGATCATAAACAAAAAAGCTGCAACGCGCTACCTGTAACGAGATTAAAAAGAATCTTCAAAACTCATTAGCATCCAACGAATGAATGTCCCGATTATGAATGATCGAGCCACGTGTCGAAATTAAATAAAGAAATAATCCACGCGAAGATTTGCACTTCTTAAATAATTACTTTATTCGTGTTTTATTTATCAAAATGGTTTTTATATCACTCCTCAGCGGTATCGACGTATCACGTAGCACTGAAGTAACATTTGTTTAAAACGGTGACGGGATATCTATGGGGATTGAAAGAACTTTTGGAAATGAAATCAACGACAGGTTCAGGATGACTTTAACGTCAGTAACAAGGAGGTCCATTATTCACGGCTATACAATACACGTTCCTTCTAGGCTCTTACACATTCCTTTGAGGATCTGTCTAAAAACATTACAATGAATTGTCCTATAATTGATATTTCCAATCTGTAGACAGTCTCCAGTTAAGAGGTCATAGTACTGTCTACGAAAATATCTGCGCAAGGATAGGAACCCCCTGATATTAGAGACGTTCTGGGTAAGCTGGTACTTCGTAGGAAGGAATATAATTGGGAAATTGTTGGAAATTGGAGTGTTTAGATTGGTTTAGATTGTGATTACGTGCGTTCAGTCAATGTACTGGGCGAGCCAGCGGAAGCCCTCGCCATAACCTTGCCTTTTCAGCACTGAGCACATAAACAGCTCCAAGGGGCGGCCAGGAATGTCACTGCGTGCAACCTTTCCCTGTAAAGAAGATAGTTGGCTGTGTCGCTGACGGACGATCAAGACTATGACGCGCATTGATTTGCGCAATGGAAAGCAGAAAGATAATGAATTTGCTGAATGTTTACGTCGCGCATATTTTTTTATGCGATTGCGTGCGCTAGCAAGCGTGTGAAAGCAATTATGTACTACTGGTTTCTTATTGCTTACCTTTCCAGTTGTCTGGCCGTAGAGATTGAAGTAATTTCTGAGTTCGTCCTCGGACGCTGCACCGGGTTTGTCGATCTTGTTTCCAAGAACGAGTACTGGACAGGCACTGAGTTGCTCGTCGGTTAATAGAGCGTCTAATTCGGCCCTTGATTCTGACAATCTGGATCTGTCACTTGCGTCGACGAGAAACACTATCGCGTCCACCGCTGGGAAGTAATCCTTCCAGACTCTACGGGCTGTAATATTAATTTGAATTAATTAAAATTGTTGGACTTAAAGAAGTCAAGTAATACATGAATTTGTGTACCTTGAGTATGGCCACCAAGATCGAACGTCGTGAACCTCATATTGCCAATCGATAACTCTTCCGACGCTGAAATTAAAAATATTATTATATTGAGTAAGGCATCGGTTTTATTGATCTGTTATTTCTAGTGATTTTTTATTTTCTTGCTTAAATTTTATCTTAAGTTATTTCATTGCCATGGAAGTAATCATTTAATAGTAGCATGTTGTGAGTATCGCTTTGTATCATGCCAAGTCATTCACTAGGATCAAAGTTCACTGAGATATCTTTACGTTCCGTATACTATGAAATGTGTAATGAAATTTTGCGGTCTTTCAATATTCAATGGCATCCTTTGATTGCTTAATGTAGGATTGATATCATGTACCTAGTTGACACGAAGAGTTATTCAAAAAGAAAAACTAGTGAAAAAGTACTATTTCTTATTAGTGTTAACAAGATGACATTGTGAGATACTAACATTTTTCTTGTTTTCCATGGTTAATGACTTATCACTTATATGTGATGTCATCCACACTGTCAGCCACAATCAAACACTTGAACTACACATGAAAATATAGTATGTCCGGCACCCAAAGATATCTAGCAAGGCATTGAAAGGATTAGCAAAGGAGTTAATTACTTGGATGCAACGTGGGTACGTGTTGAGCTAGTCGATCATCCTTGAGCATGTGAAGTAGCGTTGTTTTGCCTGCATTATCCAGGCCAAGAAACAGGAGCTTGCCACTCTTCTTCCACAGGCCTGAAATATAGAACAACAAGCATCATGCAGTGTTTTAAAATTCACTTACTTTGAAGATATGCTACAGGATCGATAAGATGCTCTTCTGAAGTAGCCTTTAGTAACGAATGTCGGCCAGAATTAGGCAAACCAAGAATGGCAAATCTTCCGCGACAAACAGACAATGGCATACCTACGAAGCTTGTACTTATATTTTAAATGCGATAAAATATCAAATAAGTTTAAAAAGATACAATGTACTCAATAAAGTCATGAACTGTTTACTGATCTTAATTATGAATCATACTAACTTAAATATCAAAACATATATTGAATCTTACGAAAGACCCTATAAGATCCTTTGTTTATGTTCCAACATATGGTCTTATATAGGTAAAGTATATAAAATCCTGCATATTGTTGCGATTTCAAAAATTCTTTACAGTTTAATGATCAATCTTTTACTTACCCAAGTAACCCAAAACGCCAGTTAACCAGTCCCAAATAAACATATTTGTCAGTGTTATGTGTCAGGCCCACTATGTATGTTAACTACTGAATGACTCTGCAAATAGACAAAGAAAATAAATGACGACGTGCATAAGAAATTATGTTTAATGAAGAGACTAATATTCTTTTAGATACGTGATAACCTTGAATCGTAAAATAAGGTACACATACGTCAAAAAATTTCACCCTTTCACAGTACCTTAAGGTTCCATAAAAACCCTTTGAATTTTACATACGAGTAAATCGCTCGAATAAAACAATTATAATCCAGAATCACATAAAGTGACAGTATTATTATATTGTTGCGGAACCAACAAAAAGTCTGGACGAGCCCAGACACCTATGCTCCAAAAATAACAGAAAGAGAAGTATCAATCACGATGAGAAAAACATAGAATTCTTCGCCACCCAAAGAAATGTATATCATTATTATAATATCCTTAAACTATTAAATAATACCAAAAGTATATTTACCCAATGCGGAAATATGTACGGGTACAAGGAGAAACAGAGAAAAATATATTTTCTCCGATGAAAGGCGCAGCTCAGATGAGAGCCAAGTTAGTTGGCAGTTGGCACTGGTGACGTCTACTTCCGGCAGCCATCATCTTCAATTATTGTCGTATCATGCGCGGTGTATTCGAGTATTACTTTGAGAAACTGTTATTATAAAGTAACATAACAAGTATACACTCGTATTGAATGTCAATTCATAATTGATAAAATGCTTCGATAAGTTTCACTTTAAATATTAGTGAAATTCTATGGAAAGAATATATACCAAAAGATATATCTATTCTATATACAATTTGCGATGTACCTGAAAATAAAATTGCACGTTGTACAGAGAGCGTATCTTATAATTTTACATATGTATGTTAATTTCTCTGAGTATATAAGAGAATAATTAAATTAATTACTCTTGGTTCTTCTAAAGCTTTTTTATTTATTTGCCTTTTGACTCCGTGCGATACTTTCTTGTATTTGGTTCGAACCGCATCTTTGCGACACTAACGTAACGGTAAGGCGCCTTCCTGTTCTCATACTAAACTTCAAGTTTTGGCCATGTGCTCATTTGTACAAGAGAAACAAAGCTTATTAATGTGACTCTTACATTTTATTGGCAAATCGAAACACGATTGTTGTTCAATGTGTATAAATTTGTTGGAACTATTCTTCATTGGCTATAACAAGAAGAAGCGAAATAAGAGATGGATAGCGATGTAGTTATGGTGAGAAAACCGTACGAGTTAACCTTACTTTATCTTTACATAACATTATTATTCATTTAATAATATTACATATTAATGGTATTGCATATGAATATTATATTCTTGTTCTCTTCTCTACTGATGTATGCTATTTGAAATTGCCATTGTTACAGAAAAATCGTTCTAATATGAATGATGAAGGAGAAGAAGGAGAAGCTAATAGTGAACTTGAAGCTAGATTGTATGCTGAAATTTATTATTCTAATGAAATTCTTGATAAAGTGTCTCCTCCACAGGAACAATATAGTATGACAACTATTAATAATGTGAAAAGTCATTGGAGAAATATTGCGGATGTAGATCAAGATTTTGAAACTAATAATCCTATTACAAATAGTGAAATATCTCAGAACATTGTGGATAAACTGCAACCTGCTTTAGGAGAATCATCTAATAGATGTCATAATATTGAAGTTTCCCAAGTTGATGAGAATAATTGTAATTTCAAACAAACCAATTCTGAAAATATTAATAAAAAAGTAAATTCAAAGAAAGGACATACGCCTAAAAAAAAGAAAAGCCATAATATGACATCTGTGACTAATGAGAGTCAAGAAGAAATTGATGTTCCTTCACTGAGTAAGGCTTCTGAGAAAACAAATGAACAAGTTCATGAAACGCAATTAGAGTGTCAATCTGCTACAAGTATTATCAATAATGATAATACAGGTACCATAATAAATCAAGCTAACAAAAGACCAAGAAGCAAAAAGTCAAAAATCTGTCAAAACGATCCTGTTACCCCAAGTAAACAAAAGTCACATAATAACAAGCAGCAGCTGATTGAAGAAGATAGTGTTACAAATGAAATCTCAGAGAACGAAAGAATAATTTCTGAAAATCCAGCAAGAAGTGACCCTTCTAGTTTATTAAATGTACTTGAACAAGCTACAGAGGAAACATTTAATCCGAAGAAACAAGGGACTTCAAAAAATAAAAAGAAAAATTCAAAAAGTGCTAATGTAGAAACAACACCTTCTAATACAACTGAGAAAGAAACATTACAAAAATCTAAGAAATCTAAAAAGCGAAAAAGGCCTTCTAATCGGAAGAATGATAACAATGTTACGTCCACAATCATACTTGCATCCTCAGATTCATCAGATACAATAACAGAAACTCATAGCAAGTACAAAGTTTCTTCAAAGAAGAGTAAAGTAAAAGAGGGACAACGTTCCAGAATTTACATCACTTCCGATTCTGATGACTCTATACTTGAAGTACCAGTACCACCAAAACCTGCACCACCACTAATTAATTTACATGATTCTGATGACGAATCTAGGGAAATAGAAAATGCACCGAATTCACCAACTAATTCTTTGATTAGTAATCATCAGTTGACAACCGAAAACGCAATCGAAACTGCAGATTCTGAATTACTATCGATATCTGGCACAGATACAAATCAGACAGTATCACCAACAGGTGCTCTTGAAACACCAGTATCTACTTTTGAAACCACATCTTCTGAAATTAGTAATGATTCACTACCAGTAACACAAACTGTGCTGAATGATACCACATTACAAATTAACTCGACTGCAACCCTACCTAGTAATGCCTATTCGACACCAGAAGAACAACCTGTTAATGAAACCGAAGAAAACAATATAATTTTAAATTGTACTGGAATCCAAAGAGGAGCATCTAGCTTGGAAGAAATAAAGAAAATGTCTGCTGCAGCAGAATCTAAGCAAGTAAGCAGCGATGATAGCATGACAGAAAGTGAGGCTGACAATTGGGGTCAACTAGCTCAAAGTCGAATAAGTTTGAATGAAAGTGAAACACCAAAAAGTGCGGAACGTGTCTCAATATCAGAAAACGAAGTTACTGCTGACAATCCAAAAAATGTGAAACATAAGAAAACTAAGAATAAAAAAAGTAGTGACAGTTCCACCAAGAAATCTCATGATACTACCGAGGAAAATAATATTTTTGAATTCTCTGGTAGTGTAAGGTTTAACTTTAAAGAAGGATCTAATAATCAAGAAGCAAGTTCTACAGATTTTGCACAAGCGTTAATGGAAGATCCAGTAGTACGTCCTGAACCTGCGGAAGAAACATCAACTGAAAAAAATGATCCCACAAAAACTCATACTAAAACAAGTAACAAAGAAAAATCACCAAATAAGAGAAAAAGGTTATCAGATACTATCATTAGTCCAAGTACTAGTTCTAAACAAGCAAGACACTCTGATGCGGAGGCTGGACCAAGTAGTGTGGGACTTACCACACCGAAGAAAAAGAATGTTGAAAAACCAAGACATCGCAATTGCGCAGCCGATTATTTCTTCCTACCTATGAGCGATGAACTGAAATTATTTTACAACGACTCGTGGGGCGGAGAAGGTTTTGATATCCAACAGATTCAAGATGATATGCCGAGTAAGTCAATTACAAGATTCATAATTAAATCAGTTTGACTGGATTTTACAAACTGTGGAAACAATCTTTACGACAATTATATTTCTATGTAGAGGATCCACGGCATTGGGCGATTTTAGATTCTGATTTATGTAATCCTTCGAGAAGACAAAGATATTGGACCACTCAAAAGTGCAAACAGTGTCACTCTGATGGACACGATAAGGCTTCTTGTCCATACCCAAGAAAAGTTCCTAGCTGTCACATGTGTGGAAAGGAAGGACACACAGAACCTCGATGTCCTGAAAAAAAATGTCTCACTGTAAGCATCGAGCTTTTACAATATTCATTAAGTCATAATCAACAATCGCATAAAAGATTTCATCAATTTTTAGTGTGGCAGAGCAACATCATCGTATGTAAAAACCTGCGAATATTGTCTAAAATTAAAATGTAGTACCTGCGGTTCGAAAGGCCATGAAAAATCCACGTGTCCTGACCTATGGCGCAGATTTCACCGAACCGTGAGTTTAAAGATGATTCCTTTCTAATAGATTAAAGGCAAATTTATCACTCATCATTTTGATTTTGTTATTTTATTTTTCAGACAAATACCTTAACGGTGAACATATCTGAAGACAACAGTACGATAATGAAACCTGCAAATCAATTGCATTGCTGCAATTGTGCTCGACGTGGACATGATTATACGGATTGTGTTAAGTATAGATGGTCACAACATTTTCCAACACCGTCATACGTAACTAATTATACAGATGGTCCACATTATATTAATAACACAGAAAATGAAGTCATAGAAATCACTGATGAATCCTTTGTGAATGAAAATAATGACCAAAATGTGGACGAAAATATTATTTGCGAGAAAGAAGCTGAACCGAAAGATGTACCTAATCATAGCGAAAAAGCACAAGAAAATATTATATATTCATACACTTCCCGTCATGTAATTGAAGACCCGCGTGTGTGGAAGCAGAAGTTGAGCAGAGTTCGTAAATGCGGTAAGGATGCAAGTACGATGCCACGGTTTTTAGAGGATATTGGTGATTTAGTCCCACTAGAGTTCACTATCTCTAGTGGTGAATATTCGTATCTAAAATTTAATGGAAGATGTGAAAGAAAACATTATCAAGATATTAAAAGTATACTATGGATGTGGGGACATCGTGACGAGATCGATAGGAATCATATAATCTTGAAAGAACTACCACTACAAAAATCAGAGATGATCCATGTGTTGTGTAATAAGTTAAACGAGGCGAAGGCAAATGTTGGAAATCCTGCAAATCTACTAACTGAGATACAAAGTTTGAAGAGCCAAATCACGCAATTTCATCGAAACGGAATACGTAGTACTCAAAGTGAAATTGCGACGACACGTTTATTGAAACTGGAAAGTAAACTGGTGATGAGTTTAAGATGCCAAAATTCAGAAGGGAAACTTAACACAGAAAAATTATTACCTGTAACTAATGTGATTGATAATTTACGTCAAATCGAAAGTAAAACCGTACCTATTGGAATGTTTTTAAATATTGCAAAGTTGTGTAATAAATTCTTTGGACAATACGTACCGCACGAAGCTAAGAGTCTAATAAATGATGGGACGATTAAGAAAAAACGCAAAAATAAAAAAAATGAAAATAATAAGAAAGGAAAAAAAGAGAAAATATTACGTAAAAATCCAGAACGTGCTGCTCGCTATAATTCAGTTGCTGGTAAAAAGGATGCATTGATATCTAACAAAGAAACAAGTTCTGCAGATGAAAGACCGTGCAGTGGTGATACTGGAAATTCGAGTCATACAATAACGAGTGATACTCCTGTTGAAGCTCCATCAGCCTGTGCAGCTACGGTAGCTCCAAATCCTTCAATTTTGGATATTCTTGCTGCAGCGCAGCTGCTGCTACCACTGCCACCTCTCTTAGTGAATCCTTGCAACGTTAACTTCATGAGCAACAGTAGCTTCGTAAGGCCTGACAATGTAGGCCAAGAAAACTTTTTGCCTTTGGATACTGCAAGATCTATTCATACCGATAATAATAACCCTTACAATGTGCCACCGCAAAATCTAAACCAAGCTGGACCTTCAACGGGGATTAGTAATTTTAGTGGAGTGCAGTATCAGCCTTTTAATACATTGAGATTGCCTTACGAAAGTCATTCAAATAATATTCAGAGTACTCCTCATCAGTTTTGTTATAATAATGCACCGCAGGATACCATACAAATGAATCAGCCTCACACAGGTAGTTCTTCACATGAAGATGTCATAATTGATAAGGTTGTCCGTCTTGATAATAATCAACTCCAGGGCAATGCTCAGTCAACGCAAATGCAAAATCAGAATCCACCAACTTATGTGGAAAATACACCTAACTTCCAGCCTATATTAAATACAAAGGCAGAAAGACGGAAAGCTAGATTGGAGAGAAAGCGTCAAAACGAGTTAATTCAACAAAAGAAAAATGCCAAGAATGCTCGGAATGTAAAAGCTATAAAGAAAAATGCACGATTTGCTATCCAAATAGCTAATAATCTAAATATACCAAGTTTAACGGCAGCAGCTGATGCATTAAAAGGCAAATTGAAAACTGGTGTCATTACAGAAAAAGACACCAATAAGTTTAACCAGTTAATTTTAAAATTGTCTGCACCTAAGAACAGAGGCCTAAAGAAATAAGTTGATTATAAATTGTTTATTGTCAAAAACTTTCTCCGCATTAAATATACCTCGGTTGTATAGTAAAACCTACTAATGACAAATAAATAGATAATACTTATCATTGATTCAAGAATAAGTAATATGAAATATAATTTTATTTTTCTCTACTGAAATAATTTTTCTTTCTAAGAATTCCAAATGTCTACCTTGAAAGATTTTGTTATAATTTACTTCTGCAGTAACATGTATCAATTTTCATTTTGTTTTTGTTTTATCTATGTATGTTACACAACACTTACAAAAGTGTATCAAACACATAGATATTATTGCATAAATATATATTAAGTAAAACTGTTACTTTTAAGAGTTTGGATCATAAGGAACAATTTGATCATTCATTTTATTCAGTTTTCTGTATATAGTCAAAATTTGAGTTGAATTTTAAGAGCATTAGGAGTAAAAAAAAGTTGAATTTTGCCCCAATGTTGATGCTGATATCCATTGAGAACTTCTTAATAACTGATATCTTTATATACCAGAAAATAATTAAATGTAAAACAATGTAAAATAAATTGTTAACGCTTTTATGTAAATCCTTTATGATTATTCTTTCACCTAATCTATATTATAGCGATAGCTTAAAAATGATTGGTCATAGAAATTTTAAAAATGATGTATTCCAGTGTTGAAACAATACATATGTCTTCGATTTACTGAACACAATCTTATTTACAGTCATTCGTTCACAAAGACCTGTATAGTTTATTCCTAAGTAATATGTCTAACAATAAGATTATACGACTTCAACACAATTACCCGCAATACAAGAAAGATGAAATCCAAAAAATATGAAGATAATCCACATAGATAGATAATGTTATCACTTTTTCATTGGCGGAGGTCCAGCCATAGGTGGTGGTGGTCCATTCATAGGAGGTCTCATAGGTCCCATTGGACCCATAGGACCCATCATAGGACCCATGGGACCCATTGGTCCCATCATTGGAGGTCTCATTCCCATCATTGGTGGCATCGGCCCATGTGGTCCCATCATCATTGGCCCTCCAGGTCCCATTGGTCCACCTGGATGCATTCCCGGAGGTGGCATCATTCCCGGTGGACCTTGTGGCGGCACACCAGGTCTTGGGCCTAGATTTGGAGGTGGTGGAATTGCTGCTCCCTTATTTGCTGCGAATGGATTCGATGCAATTTTTCCAGCCTTGAACGCTGCTGTTGTCGCATCAATTAAATGCTGTGCTTGTTCTTCCATCCATTTCTGGTAGAAATACTTTACGTTGTCTTTGTGCTTGCGACCCTGGCAATGAGTTTTCCTTACGCTTGGAGAATCGTGCGTCAGATATGTATCGCAGTAATCACAATAATATTTCGGCATTTTGTTAGCCTAACCTTAGTGCCTAAAATATTTAATATCAAATATTCTCGCACTGTTTATAACACAATGTTCAGATTATGAAATAGTGTTATACGTTATACGTACGACGTTAAGTTACGTTTCAGAGCTTTTAGGTTATACAATACACTTCACAGTTTACTGCCCGTATCCTACAGGTAACGGAGCTTGTACCAAATACTTTTATACAGAAAATAGGCAGGCCTGGATATCGTACCAAGGCTCAACGCTTTTAAAGTTTTTGCGACAGTAACCAGCAGTATTTATTTGTTTCTCACCACTTGACGAACGTTAGGCGACGCCATGCGCTTATACCTTATACATATATGTATACAATATGCAGAAATTGGTAGAATGGCTGCGTATGGCAGCACTGAATAAAACGCCGCTAAGTATCAAAAGTAACTTACTTATTGGTCGATACAGTTTGAAATTAAATGATTAAAATCCATTGAATGCAGCTATTAGCTGATGAGTATGAACGGAAGGTTTTAATGAGGAAGTACATAATACTAGAGGGATCTTTCGCGTTTTCCTTGTCACTCGACCCGATATCCTTCCTCTTTTTCTAAGGTTTTCCATTATAAAAATATCTTCATAATAGTACTTAATTAACAAAGTAATAATAATTAAATTTGAATGGATATTCAGCAAGTAGTTTTTTCTATTTTCAATAATATGCAGCACCTTTATTCTTGAAAATCCTAAATATACATTTAGTGCTTAAACAATTTGAATTTCTTAAAATATTTTTGTACTTGCTCCTTTGGATATGGTTTAACGACTAAACATGTTGGAATGTTTTCTGGTTGTTCTATCCAAAGCTTACAGCTAATGTTGTTTTCCTCCAATTTTGTTTTTAAATCATTGATGCTTTTTTCATCAGGAGCCTGGAAATTTATCGTTGAGTATTAATAACAGTCAAATATCATGAAAACTATCTTATTAAGAAACTTACCTCTAACACTACCTTATGCATATTATCTAAATCTGCAAGGTATGTTTGTGTATCTGGATCATTATAGAAAAGATGTGTGACAGCACAGCATGCATGGCATGCTTGAGCAATCACAGCACCAACAGGCCACCCAAGTGATTTTAAAAGATCACCACGAACAATCACATACTGTACGATTCCAGACATACTAAAAAAGTTTTATAGTTTCACTCTGACATACATCAAATGATTGAACAAGAAATCTCATAATAGAAGTAATGCACAATACTAGAAACAACTACAAAGTCAATTACTAATGAAACTATTTATTCCAGAAAATGGTTAGAATCTTCTTCAATTCCAGATAATTGTAAAATTACACTAAATTTCTTACAAATTTAACTAATCAAACTCATCGTCTTTGACCTATAGCTTTAATGCCTCTACTCAAACTTTAATAAATGAACAATCCCTCCTCATCCAAGTATAGAAAACAACTAAAGTTCACCTGTACTTATATGCTGTTGTGCAAACTATTTAATTTACATAAAAGTACCTAGTAACTTTGTACACAATGAAGCAGCATGAGAAACTAAAATTTCTCAAAAGATATATAATCCAATAACAATTTTACTAATCCCACCGCAGAATAATTAAGAAAAACCATTATTAAGTTATAATCTAAAAAGAATTAACTACATTATTAGCAATGTAAAAGCTCTAATACAACATGGGATAACCTAGAATCACTGTTCCTCTAGAGACTTTCCGTTGCAACCCTGGTATACAAATATGATGTATTCTGCGCAAGTCAATAAGCAATCACAGTGGCGGCAAGAGAAGGACAAAAGATATCAGGTCGGAAGCAGCGTTGCCACGAATTATATCGCCGTACAGTCCGAACAAGTAAAATACGTCACAGTGGTCTGGTACTTTCATTAAATTGGCAAGTAAGTTGTCTTCGTAACCGGTTGCTTGCTGGAGTTCACTCTTGTTCGAGATCTTCAAGCGAAAGGTCGGTCTCTCTCCAGCTTCAAAAACTCCGGTGAGCAACATTCCTGTTCTACTTACAAATATTACTGGTTATTTAACAGAAACAATTGTAATACAGAGCCTTGGGGAAATCGTATGACTACAATGATACAAAAGGAGCATGCAACAATTCAATTTTCATCAGTTTTACAAATTAATCTCGAGAGCACGGCCATCTGTAAATTCTAAATTATAACGGTCCTTTTTTTGAGAACGATACATCCCCTTAGGGCTCAACATGACGCACAATGAAAAATTATACTTGACACAATCTTAGTACACTGACTCCATAAATTGCGTAAGCAGTCAACTTTTTATGCATACATTCTTTAGCTATTTTATTGTTTGATTTCAAGGTTTAATATATATTAGGTTTTATCTCTTTTCCTTGGCGCTGGGTAAAAGCGTTAAGGCGGTTCTCGATGTTTCTTGTATCATTTTCAAGGTTACCGATAATTATTAGTCTATAAGCAGAAGATGTCTAGCCGGTAGTTTAACGAATATCATCCCGATTAGATATCACTTTCAATACGCAGACTTTTATCTTTCTACTGCATTTTTTGTTATATGTTTCGAGGGATGACTTATACATAGTTACCATCATTAACATACCGGCGTCATACTCTTTTCTATTCATAAATTTTTATCTTTTACTAACCATTTCCTACGTGTTTAAATTACGTTCTTTTTTTTAACGTATCATTATATCCGGCTTCATTCCTTGCTACGGTTAGTGTTCGTTTAAATATTGTCAATATCGACGCCATGGGATTAGTAGCCGTAAATAGAAATCAAGGGCCATCATTGTTTATCTATGATGGAAAGTCTTATTAGAGAAGAAAACTTTGGATGTTTATTACTTTTATTTATTTTAGTGCTTTAACGTTAGTGATATGATTTACGTAATAGCATTGGTCTGTTACATTATATTGCACCATCAGTGAACTCATTTGATAAAAATTACATTTACTTATGGATTTTATTACTTTCTCTAATGGGGATATTAATATTTGTTCGTGATTTTATTTTTATAGAAAATTCATCATGCCTATTCCTGCACTACAGAAACCAGCTCCTGCCTTCAAAGGCACTGCTGTTGTTAACGGTCAATTCAAGGATATCTCCCTTGAGGATTACAAGGGCAAATATCTGATTCTATTTTTCTACCCATTGGATTTGTAAGTATTTTGTTCTCCTGTATTATTAATTTAGTTAGTTTAATATTTGATTTAGTGATATTAATATTTTTATACTAATTATATAGCTTATCTCATGTATTAAATATATAGTATATCTTTGTCATGTGTATTATCTATGCTGATAAAATTGATTACTAAACTGGAATCTATTCGATTAACTAAGGTTTTAAGTATTTTCAGTCATCTAAATTTACTGATTGAGATATTTTGTAGTCATTGCGATACTATTACCAGCTATTTAATATCTAACTAACCAAATGATAAACATTATTTGCCTAGTACTTTCGTGTGCCCCACTGAAATCATCGCTTTCTCGGATCGTGCAGACGAATTCCGTGCAATTGGATGTGAACTCATTGCTGCGTCCACTGACTCTCACTTCAGTCATCTTGCTTGGGTCAATACACCTCGTAAGCAGGGTGGTCTAGGTGAAATGAAGATCCCTCTTTTGGCAGACAAGAGTACTAAGATTGCACGTGATTATGGAGTACTTGATGAGGAGACTGGAATTCCATTCCGTGGTTTATTTATCATCGATGGCAAACAGAATCTTCGCCAAATTACTGTCAATGACCTCCCTGTTGGCAGGTTGGTTTTACTTTTAATACGTGTCTTTGCAAATGGCTTGTTTCTCAACAAAGTAATACTTACAAAGCAATATTCAATTATAAATTAGAAAAATGATTATTTTTATTTCTATTAGATCCGTTGATGAGACCCTCAGATTGGTCCAGGCATTCCAATTCACAGACGAACATGGTGAGGTTTGTCCAGCTGGCTGGAAACCAGGCAAGAAGACAATGAAGCCTGATGTTAATGCATCCAAGGATTATTTCAAGGACACGTAAAGGAAAAATTCCTTATGTAATACATATTCTCAATAGGTGATTGCGTGTTCCACGTTCACTTTTCAATCAGAAGCATAAACCACGAGCAAAGAGTTTTGTAGATCAGTGATTGCAAAAATTGGCAATCCTCTGTGAGATGATATTCCACTTGATTGTACTTGTGAAAATGATATTTTTTTTTAATTTCCTTTCAATAAATGGGTTTCTTTTTTATATTTGTAGTTTTTTTTTCTTTAGAAAGTCACACCTAGTATAAGGATATGAGTACAGGGCTAAACCAATCAATAGGTTGCTTATATTTTTCTTTTAATGATCTGAACGTTACGTTTAAAGCAAATAGCGCAATTACGTGAACTGCGTCATTTATGTAATTTTTTAATGGCGGAATTTAGCCTTGAATTGAAAGCACTGGAAAATTTTCTAATACAACAGCATTGATTTTCTGTTACAAAGAAATGGATGATAAATGCGAAACGGCAATTACAACAACAGGTTCGCGCGCTGTAATTAGTATTTAAAAATTATTAACTAATTTGATTACACAGGATGGGGTCTGTGTAATTATTTTCTCATTGTCCTATGTGGAATGTGCACTTTGGCAGAGGCTGGTGCATCCCTTACGGTTCCCATAATCATACCATTATTGAGATGTGATTTGAAACTCAACGAGAGCACTGACTTGACACTAAACGCAATGTTATTAATTGGTAAAAACCTAATTTTGATAATTCTATATAATTGAATCTTTGCATAGTCACCTATGGTGTGTCATAGACAATTTAATTGTCTGACTATTGTAATATCATCATAACCAATTCTGATTGTATCATTCAAGAGATATATTTATATCTTGACCAGGCATGGCTGCAGGAGGTTTTGGTTTTGGAACATTATCAGACATGAATGGTCGTAAAGGTTCAATTCCAGTCACTATGGTTGTAATATTCTGTGCATCCATAGGACTTTCATTTGCGCAAACATACTTCTTTATAAATCTTTCCATATTTATACTTGGCGTAGGGTAAGTTGTCAAGCAATTTAACCCTGATAAATTAATTACAATGATTAGAATCTAAAGTAAACTCTATATAGAGTGGCAGGAAGCAATACAGTGTTGAGAGTTTACTTAATAGAGTGTCTACCTGCAAAAAGAAGAGGATGTTCCTTAGTCATTATGGATCTTTTATGGATAATTGGCTATATATCAGCATTGGGTAATAAGTTATATACTCATTAATACTTGTAGAGTATTAATTATGAACATTACTAAGTTATACTACATTACACATTTCTTGGTTATAAATGTTACCAAACTATATTATATAACGTTTATAAAATATTACTAATACTTTTCTTTATTTTTTCTTTAATTGAAGGCATATCTTGGTCTCTTGTACCTTCCGTAGTTCGTATGCTTGGCAATGAATTTAGACCAAGTTCCTGGAGAGTCCTGGCAGGATTAGGTGGGGCACCAGCTCTAATAATGGCATGCGCGTCAAGTTTATTACCGCCAAGTCCTCGGTATCTACTTTATCGTCGGCATCCGGAGCAAGCGCTTGCGGTTCTTCAGCAAATATATGCAGTTAATTATTCGAGGCACGGCAATAATTATCCGGTAAATTAGCAAGTTGAATTACAAAATGATTTCCTATAACCGGAACACTTATTGTTAGCAGTAATAATTAACATTTAAGTGAATTTTTTAATTCTCGTAACAAGTCAGCAACATAAGTGTCATTAAATGAATCATTCGTTTTAGCCATGTGAATTGGATGATTGTGTAGAACCTGAAGTAGAGTCCGAAGAGCTGCCAAGAACGATGATAAATAATTTCCACAGATATTTCATTGTGACTATAAAAAGAATTATAAAAATTTTTAAGCAGCCTCTCAGGCGCATTACGCTTTTGGGACTTTTGACTTCGCTGTTATTGTTTCCTGGGTGATTAAGATAAAACATTTTATCATTTACTGTAATGAGAGAAAATTATATTAATATAATATTATCCAGATTCATATGGCTTGCATTATGGGACTCTCAGGTTTTGCAAGATACTTCAAAAGGTCTGAAAATGAATCCGTTGATCGACAATACGTCCTGTGTAGCAGATTCTGGAATTTTGGCTTCAGGATTTCTAGAAAATTGTCACAAAGTCAATGACGCTCGTTTCAAATATCTTTTACTTATGTCACTGAGCTACATAGTCGGTGAAATAGTTCTCGTACTTGGAATTGATATAGTTGGAAGAAAATTACTAACAAGTCAGTATATCGCTTATTTTTGCCAACCTAACGTCTCACGCATTTACTTTACCCATAAATTGGGAAATCAACACGAAAATATTTTAACATCCAGCCCATCAATATACTTCAAAGACATTACAGACTCGTTAAACTTGATCTTTTTTACGTGAAAAAGCTACAGAAATCACTTTGTGATTTTCCAACGAAATTCACAGCCAGCCACACATAAATTATAGATTTAAAAATAGCGCCCGGTTGACAAGCGGTTATTTCTCGTTTTATAAAATGTTCACTTCACATTGATTATCTCGTAAATGCTAGCCGTCGATGACGGTTGTTAACAAGTGAGGAATGACCGTAATTCTCTGTTTTACAGTATCATCCGGTCTAATCGGCGGTACAACATTGGTTACATTTGGATTTGCAACAAGTTACGTCACACGTGCCGTACTATCAATATTCATATTAGCTTCATACGCAATTAGCTATACGTCAATAAATATAGCAATTTTGGAAAATTATCCAACGTCTGTAAGGTAACGATATTCCAGTAGAATAATATCCTAGATTTTTATATAATTTACAATAACAGTAACCATTTTATTCATTGTCAGATGTACTATCATAGGTGTGATGAAAATACTTCCACACGTGACAGGATTTTTTATGAGACTTTACATGAAGATGTCATGTCTATCAACAATTTATATTATGTCCGGTCTTATAATAGGCGAGTATAAATCAATGAGTATTTAGATACATATGATTACGCTATTTTTTTACAATTAGGTGCAACAATAACAGCAATACCTATTCCCGATTTGACGAAGTTACCGATGCAAGAATAATTTGAATGACAAGCAAGATGAAAAATGTTATAATTTTTTGAAATTCATAAATAAAAAATTATCTGCTTAAAACTAAGTCCTTATTTTAGTTTAAAGTTATGGTTTTACCGTATACAGACTGGTCGTCCAAAAAAGAAGTTCTGATTGTTATGATACGGCGAGATGAGATGCGATTGGGAATAACACATTGGATATCATCGATAACGCCAAGGGAATAAAGCTCGAAACTGATTGGATATTGTTAAACATAAATAAACATCATCGAAGAACCCAGCTATGTTCTGCAGGCGTCGGAGTCTGCGTCTTCCGCGTATCTATTTTCAACCGTTTCTCATGTGCGCATGCGTACTTATTTCTAAAACGTATTGCACGCATTCACGCACGCTTAGTAAACGCCAGAAGCCACGGTAAAAGCTAACCGAGAAAAGCATGGCCGAATGCTTTCACGATCTACGAAGGTATTGGTGGGGTTGAGCTTACATCCTAACGGAAATATGTTAATGCCGGCGCTGCGGCCGAAAATAACTACACAAAGTGCAATACTTTCTCCGTAGCTTCTTTAACCGTCTTACTGAATTCTCTACTGCGAGTGTCGACGTCTTCCGGAAATTCGAAAGTAAAACAAGACATTCGAACCTAAAATTACACGTGAAGATCATCATCGAATGGTCTGACTTTATAGATTTTTTTGTAAATTCGAAAAAAAAAATTGTTGTTACAAACTTTCAAAGCTTACTACGTTCCGCGCAAGCTTTTGCGCAAAGTGCTTGTATGCGAGAGTCGAGGGCGCTACCGGACGTTCCTGAGTAATTGGATCTAAGCCAGGGATGTCAGTTTGGTACAGGGAAACGCGTAGCTCTCATCTCGCGATAAGATCTCTTTGATTTTGTATCTGCTATCATCTTGGACCGGTATTTAATAATGATGTGAAAGATAACTGTGTTTAGGGAAAAGTGCATTTTCTCGTGGTAGAGATAGAGGTGTCTTTGGGATATTTTCTACAGTTTCCGGATGCTGAGTAATTTTGGGAACGGAGAAGACAGTGAGGCAGTGTGAAATGGCCCAGTGTATCTAGTCATGCGCTATTGCGTGATACCTGAAGGAATTTCAAATGGCTGAAAAGATAAGTCCACCTGGTGAACTTGAGGATTCTGCGATTGCGAGTTCATCCGTTAACAAGGATGGACCAACCAGCGTTAAAGGGCGCGAATCTGAGGATGCTGGAAATCGGCAGGAAAAAGTTCATCGTAAAACAGCTGATACGTCTCCTCCTGGAGATTCCTGTAAAGAGAAGAGAAAAGCTCGTCGTGATAAGGTCGACACAGGTCAGCTACCAACACCACCCCCGGATCCAATACCTGAAGGGAATATCTTTGAAGAAGCTTTCTCGAAGCATAAAGCTCACCTGGAAGCAGAAGCGCTCCAAAAAGAGGGAGAGTTTCTTGATTATCTCATGGGATTGCCTACTCCCGGAGAAGGGCATCCAGTTTCCTTATCCAGATCTGCGTCGGCATTCGCAGCATCCCTGGGCGCTGAAGATGCTTTCGATCACTTAGATCGGTTGTATACACTCATGGAACAGGTTTTAAATCTTCGTGAACAAAATGCGAAGCTCTCGAGACGTGTCAGAGAGCTTGAAAGATTGAGAGCGCTAGCGACTGCCCATAGGGATGCTGAGAAGGCACTTTTGTCTGGTGAAGATCCTGTTATACCTGAGGAGGATGCTGGGTTCGCTGAGTCCTTACTAGGTGCTATGCTCTCAGCTGGTCCAGATGTTCCACAAAGACGTAACTTTCGACCACCGGTCCAACGCCAGAGGAGCGATTCCGTCGGCGTCGATCATCCTGTCTTTGGTAGTCCAGATTCATCACGTATTTTCGCTCATCAAATCTCCAGGAAGCAACGTGGCAGCTTAGTGCACGGAGCGCCAAAGGTGTCAAAGTGGACAAAAGTGAAAGCTGCCTTTAAATGGGAAAGAGCTTATACCGGTGGTACTGGAGATTCTGATGTCATCAGATACCTCAGGGTCCCGGAAAATATAGAAACCTGCCTTACTTCCGGTTCATCTCATCGTACTTCAGAAATGTCTGTACCGCCTACTCCTGGTACACTGTCATCTTCTTCTTCTACGGAAGATGTATCACCTGGTAAAGATTATTATAATGGGTGAAGTAAAAAGTTCTGAGCATTTTTAAACTAGAGCCATCTAGAGGAAAACGCTCAAAACTTTTTACTTTACTCAATATATGTATATTAATTTATAATTCTTTTTTTTATTAATTAACATCATTGTCCCATAATCTTCACATATCAAATCCGATATAATATATAGATACTAAAAACAATGTATCTGGTCTGATATATTTTTTAAAGCATCAGTCCATCCCTAGATACAAATATAATCTTTGTCTCATTCAATGTATGAAGTATGAGTTGTTTTAAAAATGACTGGAATAACGAATACCAACTTCGTATCAATTTCTGCAAAAATACATTCTCAATGTATTATTCATGTTAAAATTATAAAGCACAGAATCCAAAGTGTTTACGTTATCCCTCCTCGTTTATCCACTTTAAATATTTTCAACTCGTCTAACAGGTGTACAGAAAAGCGTCTCAAACCATTCCGGTCAACTACCAACACGAGTTCAGAATGACGTCAGAGATGAGGATTCCAGTCGCAGAAGTCGTTCCCTTGACGGCGACCTAGCAATGTCCCACAGCAATGCATTTAATAATCGCTTTGTTAAGGTAATTAGGATAAATAAAAAAAAAGGATTGCAAACAAAAATAATACCACTTGATTTCGGTATGAAATATTTTTTGGCGGAACTTCTTTGTAGGACGGTACCGGTGGTAATAGGAAAAGTGATAAGGGATGCAAGACGCCATGGGGAAAAGTAAAGGATATGATTAACTTACGTCGTGAAAGTATACGACGATATCCGGTACGTGGTAGCTTCCGTAGTGAAGACGGTTATTCAATTTCCAGCTTTGAATCCTCGGAAATTCTACAGGAGGTAACTTCCCACTTGTATACCGCCATGCTGTTTTTGTTATCAAGCATTGTTTACGCCAGAGTTCAATATTAGATGCATTCCAGAGAGATGAGGGTAGAAGATCAGAGAGAAGCATTTAATGGTGGCTTTTGAAGATTCTTATGGTAAAAGATAATTGTGTTATAAAAGTCATCGGATGATTTTGCTTTGAGAAATATGAACAGTGTATCACGATTCAGATTTCATCTCAAATACGATTGAGTTCGACTTACAAAGGCGGATCTTCGTTAGCAGCCAATAGTTCCTCGACTTCTGCGTTGCCACTGGGATTTAAAAATATAACCTCCTCTAAGAGATTCGAGATATCAATGTGAAAGTGCGATATATTTCAAAATTATTTTTTGCATACAGCCAAGACTCATTGATCTTTGATCTTACCATTTGGAATTTGATAATGGCAGATATTACACAACCGTTATCTAGCCATTGTCTAATATTCTAAATAGACCGATTTTACCCTAGTACCAACCAGATATAACATTTTTGTGGTATAGCAATATTGTAGCAATAATTTTAAAATAACCTTTTGTGGGAAAACAGGCGGAATGCAGCAGATCACGTATTCATGTGACTTCGGAAAGTCCTACCTTATCGTTAAAACCATCGACTCCTGGTGGTGAAGTTGTGGACCTTGCTGCAAGGAGGTTAACGCCAACCCTGACGATTACAGTGCCATCTAGCGAAGAACTAAGAAGCATATCATCCCCAGAATCGACATCGCCACTGTTTACCCTTTTACCAGATTCTGCGGAAGATCGTTCTACCTCGGAGGAATATGAAGTTTCTAGAAGTATGTCAACTGGTACAACCCCTGTATCATCTAGTTCACGTTATACAGTAACAAAATCAAAAACCTGTCAGGATGTACCAGAATACAAGAGACAGGTATTATTATTTTGGATACAAAAATTCTATGCATTTTATATGAAAATGAAACTTGCACGAACAACATGCTAAGATTCATGTAAATCATTCATAAGTTTCAGCGATCATTAAGGGCTGAATCTTTGGCATCGTCCCCAAAGATGCAACGACACGATTCAAAGTGGAACAAAGTGAAAAAGGCTTTTCTAACCAACACAACATCCGTTCCACCAAGTCCAAGCAAAATTGGATCGTTCTTTGACGGCAAGTCGAACTTTGATATAATTATAACGGGTGGCCATCGAGATGGAAAATCTAAGATTTTGTGCAACTATAAGAAAGTCTTATTAATTCAAATAAAAATTATAGAATCATTGATAACGATACTTATGAACGTCTCGATTTATTAGTACGTCGTGCTGTTATAACACCCTCGATACAGTCCGATAAGTGATTTGACATGTCCACCATTTTCTTTTCATACCAGTTTGTTATTTCGGAGGCTACTGCGCGGTTTTCTTTGAATGTCTTGTTTTTAAATTCTTTAATGACGTCTAGACGCTTCTTCGCCTGGGTGTTTGCTGCTTCGATTATTTTCAGGGCTTCTTCTGTATTCTTTTTTATGCATTCTCTTAAAGCTAAGGGCGACCTGCAATTGCGACAGAAATGTATCAACGCCATTGCCGTTTCTCCTTTGAATTTTGCATCTTGGTGAACTTTTGATAGGTCTGATTTGATCTTTCGAATACCAGGAGCACTGTCGCATTGCCAAACATTTAATTCTCGTCTTACTTTATCGTTCAACATTAGAATATCTTTTTTCTTAGACATTCCACAATGCGGATTCATTTCCGATAACGTCACTGCTCTGTATTCAACGCTTTGCAAAATATTGTGCATCTTCGTCGTTTCTTCGTTTCTTGCTACTTTCAATTCCTCCTCTAATTCCTTGCGAATTGCCTTCACCGACTCTTCCACGTAATTCATCATTTTATTCGCATGAATCTTTATCGACATGTGAGCCTTCCTGTAATCATCTGCCGACGTTGTATTTTCGCACTGTTGTAACAATACAAATATTTTTTAATAATTTATATCAATTTTTCTAAATAATCATCAGATACTTTTGGCAACGGTTTTTCGAAAAGCTTCTTGCAGCATATTTCGTCATGTGGTTTTTTTGGACATTTCTCAAGAGACTTTTTGTATTCCATACATCGATTACGAATTATTCGACCACCAATTTTTTCCTTTGGTAATTTACACGAGGATTTTTCTGTAGGACATATTTTTTTTGACAGATAACGACGGAAGCACGGAAATTTTTGATTGATTTTTGAAATTTCACGAATTAAAAACACTGGAAATTTATGTGACAACATGATCGTAACATGCTGTCAGATCGTTAAACGAAAAGCTTGAACTCCTTGAACATTCTGAGTGACAGTTATTACAAAATAACGAGCGTATACAAAATGACGTCGCACAGAGTCAAATAAATGACTGTAATTCGATCGCATACAGAATACCTGTATTCCTATAATCGGTAATTTAATTCAAGAGAGAAAAAAAATGGCGTAAAAACTTAAGTGTGATATAAAAATCGATATAATCGTCCGATTTTATTAGACCTACTCTATCTTTATGACATATAAATGATTCGACGCGTGACAATTTACGAGGTTGTAAATCAAGTTAACGATTTGCAAAAAACCACTTATAAATTTTTTATTGATCCTAAAAATAAAGTCAGTTCAGCTTTTGCAATTCTATTAATCTGGATCTCATTATGAAATCAAATAAATTTTCAATTATTCCTATCAAATCCCACGTATTAATCTATCAAGTATTAATAATAGTACTGTGCGTTATATCGACTCTACGTTGAATATTTCGTGGATTCGTGGAACACTTTAGAGAACTACATTTTCTCATGACGATCACAAATCTCGGCTGGCAATAACGAGACTCCGCGGCCCTCTCCAGTATTAACAAAAATAACTCTGTATCCAAGGTCTTGCCACATGGTGAATCGGTGTTTAGGGTAGCTTTCAATATGCTACTTTAAAATCTCTCATGGATCACGTGGCAATATGCTTAGACTCTCAGTATAAAAGAGTTTTGCTTCTCATTGTTGACACGAAAATGAAATGTCTGTAAATGCACGAGAACTGCATGTTTTTAAAGTGAATCAAAACAATTGGGTAAAAGTAGCAGGAAATGTGGCTTTAAAAAATGAAAATAGAATGAATATCCTGGTAGAGAAGTGTGTGCAAAAGATTTGCGTAAATGGCTGAGAAAATAGTTGCTGTTTCAAATTCCTCGAATCTAGATGAACATAAATAATGTTAATGTAAAAATGGTAATTTATCATGTCGCCGTTGTTATTATATTTACGTCGCTTAAAAATTGCAGAAGCTGATGGTCTGGAGAGCTACAACGCCAGTGCTGAGAATTTGGAGAACGATATGACGAATCCTAATATTCAGGCTGAGATACAAAGGAACTATCAACTGCTTCATGATAAACTGAGTGCTGAATTTTATCGAAAGCTTGCAGAATGGGAGAAGCTAAAGGCGAGTTCACATAATAGTAATTTACAACCGGTATCACCGAATCATGATCTGAGCCCACGTGGACTAGGGTCGTCAGCGCGAGAACGAGATTCTGCAAATTTGCAATTATTGGGCGAGGAGCAACTTACTCCGGAATTTAAGAAAAAATTGCAAGAGTGGAAACGAATTAAAAAAAGTCCTCACAGTCCTATCAGCAGTGAACAACAAGCTGGTCGCAAACGTATTACCGATTGGCAATTGTGGCGATCGACTTCGAAACCGGAAACGAAGTCTGAAGGTGAGCATAATAAGCCACACTTGTCGGAAGACTTCATTAAGAAGATGGAAGAATGGAAGAAGATAAAGGCAGGTCGTGTTGAGGATGACATGGATTCAGGGACTTCGCCCGGAAGTGGCACTTCCAAGCTTGGGAAGAGCTGGAAGACGCCTGAAGACAAAGAGTTTCAGTTACTGGAAAGAGAATGGAGTAAAATTGAAAGGGAGCATCATAAATTCGAGAGACAAAAAGAAAAATTACTGGATAGGCAAGCCAGGTAATTTTGTAATAATTTATTTCAATGCACTTTTGTTCAAAATTAATGAAGTATGTCATTTTATTGAATCAAACAGATTATCCAAACTGAGACGCGTGGTTGGTTCGTCACCGCAAAAGAAAGAAGTATTGGTACATACGTCAACAGGATTTTATCGTTTTGAAGGAATATCACGTAAATTTACAAGGAAACTTTACGAATGGGAAAAGAGTCAAGGTATCTCACCAGAATCATCAACCTTCCGTCTTCTAAATCCAGCTTACAGAGGACCCATAGGAGTGATGACGGTCAACGCTACTCGTGAGATAATTAATTTTTGTAATTTACTAATAAAATAAGCATATGAGGTAATTGAAAATTCTTTGGTTACAGACGAGAGAGTCTCGCGTTTACCATTAACAAGATCAAAATCTGTGGGCAGCGTAGTAGAAGGAAGTCAACGTGATGAAACACCAATTCGACAACCTTCAAGTTTATCATTAAATGACATGGAGGAATTAGAAGCAGAATGCATGGCTGGTAGGTACTTGATGGTCATGTAAATCAAATAAAAAGTGAAAATGATTATTTTCATAATTATAAAACTGATCTTCTCTACTGCAGCTGATTCTCGAATGTGTTCGGATTCAATGATTGCAGAAGAGAATGCTGAAGATATTGCACTTGATGATTCTGAACCGGAAGCTATGATAGTTGATATTGAAGACGTCATTGAAGAGACTGCTAGTCCAATGGTTGAACTTCAACCTCATCAAACTCCTATATATTGTGTAGCTGCTAGTGAAACGACCAGTATCGCTGTTCCTTTAGGTACAGTTACTTCCAGCCACGAGCCGTCACCAGTCATTTTGGTTGAAGCTGGTGAAGTTCATCCAATGGCTGCACGAGCTACGCTCAAAGAATCCAAAGAAGAAGGTCTTGTCACGTTGGATTTCATCACGACGCCAGACAATAAGGAAGCTGATGTTGTGCTGGATGTGGCGACTAAAAAAAATATTTATCAAAATGTATTCGTGTCATCTAGATCTAAAGAAGATGACGGTGGATCTGGTGATCCAAATGGATGTCAGGAATTCTTGGCAATTTTTAAAGAGATTGAAAATAATGTGGAAAAATTAGGGTAATTTTTCTAAGGGATTTCATTTGTAATGGATTCTTCATTGACTGTTGTGTGCAATAAAAATATTCATTTTTTTTTAGAAAAATTCGTCGAGCAACTGTAGAACACTCTTGTGTGTCTTCGAAAACGGTTGAGACTTCCGGTAAGAATATTTTCAGAGTTAAAATTATAAAATCCGAAGCAGAATGTTCTGATTTCAGGACGAGATAGTGAAGTCGGGACAGGAAGTGCGGAAGAGGATTTCGCGATGGAGAGGAAGTTAAAGGTAGATACCGGAAGTTCTCCTTCTGTTTTTCATAGCAAAGACGTTTTTTGACAGAAAGATTACTTGTCTGGAATATAATTTGGAATTCTTTTTAGAGTACTGGTTATCATTTGTGGAAGCCAATATTTTTGAAAATATTGCGTTATTTGTAAACTTTAAACGTCAAGATCTTTATTGATCGAACGTGTTGCTTGCACAACTTCCGGTTTGCAAAGTACACATCGTGCGCATAATCAAAACTAACAAGAAGTTCACCCACATGCATATGGCGTGCAGTGTTTATCACAGCATGATCGGTTTTCTAGCAAAAATAACGTTGAATTCATCTTTATTGCTTCCATATTTTCCGTTTTACAAATACCGGTAAAAATATCGATCTATGTGTAAAGCAAACGATTGAAAATACTTCCAAGGAAATTCATAACTTTTTCATGACGGAAAAAATACTGGATAGTTTAATTTCATTGCCAGTAGAAAAACAAGATCGTATTTTACAGTCAAACAAAAATGTTTCAGAAATCTTTCGAACGTACGTTAGAGCAACAAAAGGATTTGTGCAGTAATTTGATTAAGAAAATTAACAAAGCCAAAGACATGGACGAAAATCGAAAGAGGAGTTTACTTCGTCTGGTAAATCGTATAGATAAATTATAAATTTTGATTAAAAGAAAAACTGATTTAATATCTCACCTATAATTGATGTTTAAATTTTTGTTGTGCTTTTCTGAAGATAAAGAAATTGGAATCCACATTCACGTATCGGTACAATCAGTGCCTGCAGGATAATGCAGATGCATTTTGTACTAGCCAAGAGAAAAGGACGCCAGCTGTTTCAGATTATCACCGTCAGAGCGCGCAGATGTTACTCTCCAGCATAAGAGATGCTATTACAGGTATCTATGAACCAGGAGACAACTTTTTACAAGGTAAATTCAAATGTGTTGAACAACCGTATACACAGTTTCGCGCTACAATGCAATTATCACAGTTTCTTCATTTAGATAAACTGGAAAAAACTGAAAGCGACCGTTCCCCAATGAAAGTTGATGCTGCGCCAGCAAGACCGAAGGAACATGAAAATCAAGCATTAAAATTAGAAGAAAACAAAGAAAAGCCACACGTCAGTCCTTTATCTTCTGCCATGGGAAATGTTGACAATTGCGAGAACAGTGAGACGTCAGAGACAAAAGAAAAAATGAAAAATACAGGAAGAAAGAGCAGCACGGAAGACGAAGATGTCGTTATCACTGTCGATAAGGATACCCGACAAAGGAAAATATTAAAAACCCGTCGATTAACAGATACACAAGTAGGTTATAAATGGCGGCCAGTGGAGCCGGAAGATTCAAGTGTTCAAGCTGACATTTGTGAAGAGCCAACAAGAGTGAAGACAACACCATTAACAGTTTCCGCCTTTAGAGAAACTCCTAACGTGGAGAGAATACGAATAAATGAAAATACATTAAACAAAATAGTAGTCCGTACAGCAAACAATGAATCGTGTTCACAAGAAACGTCATCAGCCCATTCGTCAAATCGCAACAGTGGAAATTTTTCAGATACACAAGAATCGTCAGTAAAAAAAGATAAGAACGGAGCACGCAGCGTATTCGTGAAGACGAAACGCATGATCTTCTCACCCTTCAGAAGGGACAGCCGAGGGAAAGCTGCGGGATGCAATTCCAGCGAGGTCGAAGGTGACGGTAAAAGTCAAACAGGTGTTCCGGTCAGTGCATCCAACCAAACAGCAAATACTGAGCAGTTTGGTGCGCAGGCTTTGATGCGTTTAAATAAAAGCAGATCAAATTCGGCATCACCCAGTATGCAAGACAGAAGAAAACATGAAGTGGATTCAAAAAGGCCGCCATTACCTCAGTCGCCTATACTCTCAAGAAAAGAATATCACAAATCATCGCCAAAGGAAACATCGCCGAGTATTCGAATGATGATACAAAGATATAATCAAAAGTTAGAAGACGCCGGAAGTCCAGCCAGTAGCGGAAGTGGATCACCGATATGGCGTTCACCCTCGAGCGAAAGAAGGGTGCGCACGCAGATGGAAAGGTATCAAGAGGAAGTAAGAAAAGCAATAGCAGGTCCTCACAAGCATGACGTTCAAAAAAGTGCCAGCACTAGTATAATAAGGGAAGATGTCAAGTTCGCATCAGCTTCCGGTTCCGGTGAACGTACACGTGAGATTCTCAAAAGCACAAGTGCAGGCTTCATAGGTACTCGATCTCTTCCAAGTACCGATAAAAGGCGTGAAAATTATTCTAAACTGGATCGATTGTTAGTTAATCGAGGATCTAACGATAAAATATCACCAGCACTTATTCATAAACTTACTGCGCTTTCAAGTGCAGTTGCACGAAAAGAAGGTCGATGTCTGTCACGTTCATCATCTTCGGAGCAATCAACACTGATACGTAGACCTGACTCTAGCAGTATTCCCGAAGATGATCAACCAGCTTCGAAGTTACGTGCTCTAAGGATCCAGAGAGCTAAGGAAGATTTTTTATCTCGTGGTCCAGGCTGCTATTCCCACGATCCAAGGATTGATCGTCTCGACGATGTTGTCTGTGACTCCAGGGCCGAATCTGATCTTAACGTAGCGACTGGGATACTCAGGACGGATCTTATAAAATCGGCAAGTGCTGGAATGATAAACGTAGATCCCGACACGTACGAACGGCTGTCGTTGAGTCGAGGCTGTGAATCTTTGCCGCGATCGGCAAAGAGATGCCGCGAATCAAGCGGTCGATTCAGCCAGATTGCTAATAAATTCAGGCGAGCGCGCATGAGGCGTGGGAAGGATAAGGAAAGTAAGATGAGTACCGTTTCTATGCTTTGCAGACAGAGTCTGCTGGTTGATATTCAAGATGGCGGTACATCAAAAAGTTGTCCCTCTACGCCTGCACCACAGAGAGATGATGAGGATTATGCTTGGCTTAAGAAACACCGTGAAAGTGGTTGAAAAAATCCTCCAGCCATCTAGAACAATCCAAGAAGTACATTAGAATCTGTTCTCCCAGTGAAAACGTGCAATTTTTAAAACTGAAACTGTTGGCTATTTTTAAAAAATCCAAATTTTACAGAATAATAAACTTTTAATAAGATACTACCGTTTACGGTGTATGAACATAAATATTCTTTACGAGAGCCACATATCCTAGGTTACTGATAAGAATTAAAGTACGATAACAAAATCCTAAGTACATTCAATAATTTCAGTACTATATTTACATGTCGTAATCTCATCGTCCCGTAACACTAAGTATTTAATATCTAATTAAATCGCCATAGTTGTAACAATAAAATCAATTTTTATTTACATTCGCTGTCCACAAAACTGCGTCGTTTCCCATTCTTGAAGTCAATAATTTCAAAAACGACTGACAACCTGAAACCACAAGAGACCCAACAATTTGAAACAGAGATTGGTCAAAGGGCCCTTAAAGGGGCTGCAAAAATAACAAGATACTGATTAACCAAAGAATCCCTTAGCAAACCGTCTAATAATCGTCTTATTACACGCGTCTGTTTTTACTCATAAACCATACATAATGTCAAAACCATCATGGCGTCCGTCGGCCAGACTCATAAACGACTAATACGCGATTCAAATAAGTACCAAAATAAATGCATCCACTCGAACAAACTTCAAGTGTCCGTGCTTAAACACAATAGTTAAATCCCAGTAGCGCCGGTGTTTGATTAAATAGAATTAATATTGAGGGAGTCTCGAGTGTCGAGTACACGTGTCACTTGAGAGGGTTCACCGCCGCTTGCTTACCAGTTCCACCCTTCCATTTGACAATGGTACACGTTACAGCATCTCAATCGTACTAAGCGGATTTCATTTACGACATACAAACAAACCATTCGTCCGTATCATTGCGTCATCTCGTTACGACAAGCGTGATATTATATTCCTGCCTGGAGGACTTTGAATCGATGGGAACCCTCAGGCTCTTTGATTTCCAGGCCGACGTCCAGGGATTCCCTCGGGACACTCTAAGAAGTAAGTTAATGCAATTGACTGTTAGCGTTGAAAATACATCGGACGATGCTGAATGTGCATTGAAAATTTATAGGTTAGCTTTCGTTGTGACAAAGTGAGGTTACGAAGGCTATGGCTTGTGATGTAAATTGAGTGAGTCGATACTGCATATTATTATTTTTATTATACTGTGCGTAACGCGATAGAATTGGTTTACTTATTCCGTCAGGCCAAAGGAGAGAAATTCAGTTTGGTTTTAACTGCAGGGATTTGGCAGGTATACAAAGTGTACAATGGACCATCCATGTTCCTTATAATGTCCCTTGGGATCAGAACGTGTTGTCTACCTGCTTCTAATCCAAAAGTATTCGCGACAGCACGCATCAAGTGCCATTGACTTGGAGGAACTTGGTGGTAAGAAGGAAAACGATGTGGACTCGATGGACGGGGTTCATTCAATGGACTTCCGCCAGACCACCCTGTAGTACTGCTATACCGATGATCAAACAGACAGGAACATTTTGAAGGTTAGCGTGTGTGGTTTATGGCGCGCGCCATTTAAATCCTAATCTTGCGCGGCTTCGGATATACGTGGAGAGTCTGTCGTTCAGGTAGCTTAGAGCGAGAACAAAAAGTATCCCTGAAAACGTTGAAATTATTTAAAGGGTTGGTTAACCCCTCTGTTCTCGTACGTAAAGGACTGTGTATGGTCGTGAGAAGAAAAAAAAGAGATACTGATTTTTCAGAGATTCTATGAAATAATGGAAAATAGATTTATCGCTATGATTTCAGGTCGGCGCCACTGGTGTGTCATTGTCGGCACCTACCCTTTCTACAGCATTGAATTTTCATTCTTATCGATAACCTGGCGACTGTTTGGATTCCAAAAGTGCGACTCGGCCGATTAGTGGCGATCGGTCGTGCGATATTGAAATCGAGGCTATGGCGAACTTGTCGGCTTGGCTATCTATTTAAACGTTTCCCTAATGGGCAAACTTTGTCGTGAATGAAGGCCGATGTCGGAAGTAACTGATTTATATCGCAGCTCGTCCAAAACGTCATTCCGGTGGCTGCATAAGTAGATGCTTTTAAAGTACAGCTGGAACGAGGAGACTGAAATGTAGTCGAAGGTGGAGAAGAGAGAGAACAACAAGAAGAAGAACTGACCATGAAAGGAAAAAGAGAGAAAAGAACTAAACTACTACTGCTGCTGCTGCTGCTACTACTATTAATACTACTACCACGGCCACTATAGTCTCATGGCACGGTACAGGTCGTACAGGTGCAGTCAGAGTCTCGCGACGTTGCACCAGACAAATTTCAACGACCGATTATATTTATCGGTTGATCCTACCTTTGAGATTGCATTATTTCGATGTTTAATGTTACGCCTCTGTGTGCTCATGGGCGACGAGGTTTCGAGGCAGGACCGAAAAATATTCGCGGAGTGTGTTTAACCGATTCAAATAAAGCAATCTCAAGATCAGACAACGCACAGCGGCGGCGTTTCTTCTTTATCCTTATTATCCAAAGTATTTTGACAGTGGCTTTGCCAGCACGCGTAGTCGGCCAGTCCGCGCGGCTTTTCTCTCATGCCAGACTCGGAATTCATTGCTTTCGAAAATATTTACGTCCTTTTCGTCTACAAAACCTTCTACCACGGTTAGGATCCTTCTTTTTGCGCTTCCACTCTTTGCCACCATCTTCGCATCTTAAGAGGAAACGCCAACTTTCGATACCTAAACGTTTGTACTATCATCACAGATGTTTTTCAAAAAGTAGAAGCAGAAACTATTTCTTTTGTGAAATAGTCATTGGGATACGGGCAAAATTTTGTACCTGAATTTTTGTACTTTTATTTGTTTTCTGATCTGCACCAGCCAAACCGGAAGTTTATAGTAGCTACTTGATTTATCCTGTAAACCCGGTTTTCTTTTTGAGAATTCAATAAAAATTTATAGTGACAAATATTTGTGGAGTATATATATTATAAAAAATATATGAAATATTTATCTTATAACATAACGCCAGTAATTTCTAATGACAAACAGTATCAGAAGACTGTATCAGAAGTCGGCGAAGTACAGTTAAATCTCAAATAGTCATAACCGAGATGTTATTACCGTTTAAAAGTGCCTCGTCGAAAGATTTACGTCGCAACTGGCCAGTAAATTAACTCGAGACGTAATTTGCTCTAAACAATCCATAAAATAAGTAAAGGACTGCACCGCGTGGACACAGTCGTCCCCATATTAGCATTTTTTGCACTGCGCCCTTTTGTGGCCACAGACTCCACGTCGAGAACTGATGCGGATCTCGGGACGGATTGTCCCGCTATGAAATTTACGACTGGCGCCCTAACCTCCTCTTTACTCAACTCGACCATCTTGGTTTGTCCTTTCGATCCTACAATTTCGAATATTCCTAATTCACAAAAAAAACCACTCCGAAAAATGCGATCAAAAGGATTTTAAAAAAATGCATTAATCAATCAAAATTCTATTCGTCAAAAAATCCCCAGTGAACACATATCTAACCTAACCAAGAAATTCATAAAATTATATTCAAATTTCTCTCAACTTCATATAATGGCGACGTATGCTACCTGTCTTAGGGAAAATAGTTTCCCGCAGTGAAATTCTCTTGGTAGGAAATATATTTTACGCTCCATGTGGTCGCCCGTCATTTTGACTTTATATGTCGGTGACAGGACAGCTATTCAGATTTTTGTACCTCCTGGTGCTTACCTAGAAAGGTGATGACTAGATAGTTAAGAAAGTATTGAATTTTAGTTGCCATAAAAATTACGTTTTATGGGAAACCCTGAAAATTCAAATAACTTAGCAATCATATGATAATACGCATAACTATACAATGGACTCTACTTCAGTATGAAATCAATTTCAAGTAATTTTAAATGAATTGTTGCTCACTTCGTGTGCATCAGCGTGCGCTGTGCTCAATGACGTAATAAAAGGGTACCTTGATACCCTAGTGATAATTTAACTCTGACACGAAAGGTAAATTTAAAATTTGTTCACAGGACGACACCAGCCTTTCTTGATTCTGAGTGAGATGTCAAGTAAACACTTGTCCGAGACACGATGATACGTATGAAGTTATATGCCACTGGCTATCATCATCATAAGACAAGTAACATCAGCCATTGGTAACATTCATTACCAACTGAAACTGCCACTTCGCAAAAACCTTGTATACTCTAATTTAATAATACTGCCTTGTAAAATTGTTACGGATAATGACCACTGATTACAGTGTACGCGTACCGCCTAAAATGATGGTCTTACTTTATTGACTTTATGAACGCAACATTTCATTCGACAGTATCGCCTTATATCATGTTCCAGTGATGTCATTAATATGCACGATAAACCAGATATGGTATATCGAAGAAGAAGGTTTACATAAAAAATTACGAATTACAAAAAGTATGACAGGAATATAGTAACTTTTGATCTTGCCGAAACAACGAAAGTCACTGGACACGGATATTTTTAGAAATGAAAATTTTAAAAACGATGCAGATCGAACAGCGAAAATCCCTAGGATCTTTAACGGCGAATATGATATATGTGGCTTTAAATTAGAACCGATTAGAAGTATTAGCTTCCTGCTGTGTATCCTATTGAGGATTGCAAAGTATATAGGGATATATATATATAAGAATATTGCACAACACGTGCGTGGGCTGAATTTCGAATAGTGAATTCGATTTGGAACGATAGGATGCGCCACTAGGAGTATCTTTCTCGCAACGATTGCAACCCCCTGTGGGTAACACTGCGTGACGTCATTGTTCATACTCGGTGAGCAACCCTCGCCGTCAACATCAAAGCTTCGTGTGTGTTCCGACCACGTATAGTCACTGAACTGACTCCCACGTTAGTCCTTAAGAATTTCCGCATGCGGTACACAGGTGAGGAACGCGTCTCCGGGCCGTAACAGTCTGCGGTGAAATTGAGATGAGATTCTGCATCTTCGTCTTGTATCTTTATCTTCAGCGAGAAATGTTTTACGACTTTTTTTTTTATTCTAACGGACACGAGGTTTTATTTGATATTCGCAACACTGCATCTTTAGTGTGACAGGTGTAATTAAACGCGGGGAATGGACATTGCTGAAGGAGATGAATATAGAGAACTTGGTCCATACAGCCTCTTGACAATATATGATGTAAAGTCTATGACGAGATACGATTTTCTTTGATATTACTCAAAAGAGAGTTTGTTCTTGAGAAAACTAGCGAAACTTAATATTTCATGTTTTTTTTCTCAGACAATTTTTTCCAAGTGAGAACTTTCTCACGTCTACAAATATATTCGTATAAGACATGTTTCTGACGTAGATATACGTACAGACTTAATATTTAGGTATAAAATGAAATTTTTGGATGAATTTTACTTTTGATGACTGGGAGGGTTAAAAGCATTTAACTCGTCACGATATCAATAGGTATGAACCTATCGGTAGAAGACTGCAATTAAAATTGATCAGAACGATTAGGGTGGGTCGCGCACGCGCTTTGTAATTATCGGTTATTAAAAACTGGCCAAAGTATCGCTCTAGAAACTGGATCTACGAATTTCGAGAAACCAGAGGAAGAAAGGATTGCCAATTCGAATATCAGGCTTTTTTTTTAACCCTCGGACCCTTTTTCACGCTTACCTAAGAAACCCTTACCGATCATCCCTTAGCATCCCTTAACAAAGCCCAGGATCAATTCCAGACGAGGTAGACTGCTCGAATGACCTGCTGGCACTGAAATATCTCTCTGCTGTCAAATAGTCCATTTTGAATTTCCCGCGTAAAAACAAATGTATCACGAAATGAATCCGCACTCGGTACCGAACTACGACTCCGGTCGGCTTGCATGGTTGTTGGTTAAAGTGTGCCTCTCATTAAGCATTTATAAATGATGGCACGAGATACTGTAGCAGTCGAGTGCATTTACGCAGCAGTAAGCCAGAGAAGTGAAGCGAAGCATAGTGAAGTGTTGGACAAGCTTAAAAGTCAACGATTACTCGGCCTATGAATTGCGCATAAACTAAGCTAATGCGGCCCATTCCGTGTAAGAACAGCGCTAGGTTAGGTGGCTGCGGCACACTTAACGTACTTTTGCGCTCATAACTTTCCACGTAATAAGTCATCTGAAACGGTCTAGCAGCGATGGTAGCCAGGATCTCGGGAAGTTCCGCAAAAATGGTAAAGTTAAAATGAAAAACAATGGAAAAGCCACCAGCGGCGAAGTTACTAGAAGCGAAGCGTACGTCTACTTATGCTATGGGGTTATGGGCAAATTTACAACTGTGAACATCTTCAGGAAAAAGAACAAGTAAGAAATGATGGTTGTGCTGTTTATTTCTGATTTCTAAATATTCCATTCTTTTAGCAATTAGTGTATTTGAATCTGTAATGGCTTGTTTGTGTCTTCAATTGCATCATGGTGATCATGGTCGATAAACTGTATAGGGGAATCTAGGGATAAAATTGAATCAGTTTCTGTCTTCTCACGTGTGCCGTAAACCTAGTGGAGATTTAAAGTACACTGCGGTAGAGCGTATAGTAGCTGTAAAGCCGTAATGTACCATTTAGTATGAATTCCCCTACGACGTATGGGAAATTAGGCGGCAGTAAAGTGGTCGCATCTTTGCGATTCATTCAATTACGTATGGTTTTCAAGAGCTCATAAAACGAGTGGCTCTTCGTCGAATCGTAAAATAACGCGGACCTTGCACCCGTGCGTGAACTCATAAATCTGTATAACTGGTTGCGCTATGTAATAACAAGATACAGGTGTGATATCAGTAAATAAAATGGAATCAGAATTCAAATAATAACGGTCATTCGCTGAAATATGAGTATTGGCGGGAAAAATGAATGTTTTGAAATATCTAACAGGAAAATTTATTTTTATTTCAGAATCAGCCCGGATATTACTCAACTTTTAATAAACACAGGGGAAGACGGAGTGAGGGAGACGATGGGCTCTCAAATTGCGATGATGAAACCTGGCACCGACGCGTCGCAGGTTTCGGATGACAACCGGACCACCGATGACGAAGCTTCTCCATCGAGTATCTATCCTTTTTAAAATTATAAAGTTGAACTGCAGGAGTGAACTGGAGAAATATCGCGTTCCGTTCTACAGGGATGACGAGTTAGGGGTTGAACTTGAAGATCATGGATATACATAAAAAATTCGATTGGGTAAGCTTATGGGTACGTGAATGTTGTTACGTTGTTCTTATATATAGTTTTGTATATTATGTTCTTACATAGTTTTTTTTTCTTTTTTCTTTTCAAGACATTAGACACCCTAGGAACATCGGAAGTGCGACATTACCTTGCTCCTAATGATGGTGTTTAGGGTGGTAAGAGCGGCAATGGAAAAGGAGAATGTCCAGGTAAGGTTTGGAAATTCGTGGGTTCCTGGTCGCTGGGGTCCCAATTTGGAAACGGAATTCTTTACGGTGTCCCTTAAGTATTATAAGGAAATGGAACAATTTTGGTTGTAAATTCTTATTTTGAGTCTGTAGATGCAACCGATTATTTGGTACCTATATTTTTTATTATTTAATAATATTAGATACTGGCTTTCTTTCAGGTAAATAATATACAAGGTAAATATTTTAAAAGGTACTTTTATTCATATTCTTCTATGTAAATGCGCAATTCAGTCTCGTACGGAACGTCATAGTCGTTTTCATCATAAATATCTAACTAACGCTTAAGCTAAAATTCCCTACAGAGTATGTATAGATATAATGGAGTTACTATGGTACAACAGAGCATATATATATATGTATATACAGAAAAATATTCCATTCAACTATGTACATAAATAGCTTAGAAAAAATATATCGTTTCTCGCGATTAGATATATAATATAATGTATACTAAGGACGCGCGCGCGGGTCAGGTTTCTTTTGGTGTATCACAGGAAACTTTACAAGTATGTAAAACTGGCTTTACGAAGTACTGATATTTACATTTGAAAAATTGAGCACATAGAAAAGTATAAAGACAAGAGCGCCGATGGCGCCACTGTCGATAATGTTACTGCAAAAGATCATACAGCGCTGTAATGTAAGACTGGGCCATTTGCAAGGTCTCGTACTTGGACAATTGTCTATCGTTACCCAATGATGGTAAATATGTTCGTAGCCTGTCAAAGGCTTTATTAAGATTCTGCATCCTGCGTCGTTCACGCGCATTGGCCGCCAACCTCCTCTTCCTGACGACGGTGGAGCTCACGTATTTTCCACGTCTCCTGCTCTCACAATTTTCCTGCTCGACTTCGCTCTCTGCACCATCGCTCTCCTCCAGGTCCATCCTGTCGGAGAGGCTGCTACTGTTGCTGACGATACTCTGTCTGGACGATGGCATCTTCTCAGGTTCCTGGACACTAGTCTGGTGTTCAGTTGTCTTCATTGGTATCGGATGAGTCTTGTACCTCTTCTCCTGGGGCTGACTCGTCGGATTCCTCATACTGATCAGGACCCCACTCTCTGACTCTGATGAGACCGACGTCGTGGTTGGACTGATCGACCTCAGACTTGCTGCTGGACTTGGTGTATGCCAGCCGTCACTGTTATTGTCATAAACTGCACAACCTGGTGCAGTCAGTGTTGTTACCGGTGGCAGACCACTCTTCTCTTTCAGATAAGAATAACTAGGTAGCTCAAGATACGTTGGCACGACGTCCTCTTGAGGTGGAAATAGATACCCATAGCGGAACATCTCTTGCAATTCCATTTCACCAATGATGACCTCTTCCGGATGACACTCACGACTCTTACACCTTATAGCACAAGTACTTCCGGTCCACAATTGACAGTCCAAGACACTTAAGATGATGTAAGGACCTGGTTACTGTTTATTAACCAGATATTTTTTTTAACTTTGTTTTTTTTTTTAATTATTCTTTTTAATGCTTCAAGGATACACGATAAGCACCCTTCGGCTCTCGACGAAGTTCTGACGTGCCCCGGATGGAACCAGGGGATTTATGCGTTCGGGGAGCAGGGCACCCTCGAGCAGCACGTGCCTCAGGACCAATCAGGATACGCTGGCTTCACCCCACCAGAAACCTTAGGGACGCCCAGCGGAACTGCAACAGGTGGCCCGGCGCCTATATACCAATGCCACATAACCATTATACATACCTACATAAACCAAGAGTCGCGCGATGGAGATGACGAGGGTGAGCTGCGGGCTACCTGTACCTACGACTCTTGACTTTAACGTGCTTAGTCATACACCTTTGCGTTACTTCACTACAGTCACTGCTGGCTAAATAATTGCGAGTTACTAGCGTAACCGTTTCTCACGTGACGTCGACATTTTCATTGGAGTCGATGACAAATCTTAGTGCCTAAATTTGGTCTTGTTAATCTGTTGAATGGCTCCTTTGCCTGGAAAAAATTTAATCGATGATTAAGGAGTATTTAAAAAATCACATATTCCATATGTGAATTACTTGTGAATTAACATTTAATTTTAATTTTATAATTCTTAAGAATCAAGGTATTTTTATATGAGTGCTATTTTATATATGCCTTACAGATGCTGCGATGTTCTAAGATTTGTTTCCGTAACTCATGATATTTTCATTCATATTACATGTGTTTGTTAAACGAAGTCACTGGTCTATGGAGCTCCGATTCACGAGATCAAGCACAAAATAACACTCAGGACTTGACACAAAAGCGTTACAGCGATTAAGAGTATTCTGAAAATGTTAAAAAGATCCATCAGGAAGCATTCGCCGTGTTTACGTTTCAAGAGAGAAATTCTCTTGACATGGATTCTTGCTAATCATTATTATGACAAATGGTTCACATGTAACCGGTATCCGCTACTCGACCGACCTATAACAATATTCAAAAGAAATTTAGTACATTCAAGAATAACTAATCGAATTTGAAATTCGAGTCAATATCAATACAAAAATCTATTCATTCTTAAAATTTGCTACTGATCCCTTTGACGGGAAAAAAGAATCTGAGACTCCTTGAAATTTCTAAAAATCCATCATGAATTTTGATTGCATGGTTAAATCATAAAAATTCATTCCGATAAGACGTAATAAAAAAAGATTTTGAATCTCTACGATTTTAATAAAATGATATTAATAGTAGGCAGCATCATTTTCGTTTCATGCCCATAGGCTATCGCTGTTGCTACTCCCTGTTACATTTGCTAAAAGCAACAGCAGGAACCATCCTATTAGCATACATGATGTCCAGGATTGAGAAAAAAATTGCTTTGAGCTCCATCATGCAAACGGGCGAACGCCTTTGTGCGATAATAGACGAATACAATGTGCTCCTTGAACTCAACAAGACCGCCCCTGTAGGCGTCTTATTAGGGCTATTGTTAGGTTAGAACGATCATCTTTACTAACGCAAGAAATCAGTAGCATTCGATGCTGGCACGCGCGTTTCGAATATTTCGCTAATGATATCTTAACAGTTTCATAAACTGGTAGTCATTGAATTTCAATGGTAGAGAGGACGGGTTGTATTTCACGAGAGAGAATACTTTTATCTAGTTCATATATATTTAGGGAATATATGCTGGCTAGGGAATCTTTTTGTTAGAATGGTATCTGTACTTAGTTAAGTGGCAGCACTGAATCCTTGTGGATGATCACTCAGTGGGACTCATTGTGTTTCGTGAGTTTAAGAATTGCTGAAAGAAAAATAGATTGTATCTGCAAAAAAGGGTGCAAATACCTCAGGGGCGTAAGGTCCAGTTACATCTTTACTCGCTCAATTAGCGAAAACAGGTAGGATAAAGTTTGCGGTGAGCGTGACGGTGGTCCGTGGCAACCTGATCTCTGTCATTCCTTCGCAGAGCCGTCTTGGATTTCGCGATCAACTTGGTCCCAAAATTCTTTTTAAGTAGCAGAGAACGATAATCCCATACCTTAAAGCTGCGTGCCTACTTAATGATGAGAAGCTTTTCTGGAAGGTTGTGTTAAAAGCAACCCTGTATGTACCTATTGCACTAGTAGATTTCTGCATTATCGACAGTTTGAGTTTCTGTATTTTTAATTATTTAATATTTTTTATCCGTTCAATAATAAACTAACAAGTACTTTTCAATGCTGAGAAGAATTATGTGCAACAGATATATTGGATTTTGAAAATCGTGAACAGTGCGAAAACCTATTACGGGGTGTCAGTTGAATTTGTAATTTTTTGTGATTTCTATGAGCTATATCGTTGGCGTTTGAAATTCGAAATAATACAGTCATCCATCCTACTGCTTAGCAGAACCAAAAATGTGTCTATTCCATTGACGTTTCGATCATCGAAACGTTCGAAAACGTAACGAGCCGATAATATTTTTTTTTCGCATTGGACCTGCTATTAAAAGAAGATGAGGGTTGTGGGTTGGCAGTGCGGTGTAATTTAGTGAAGCCTTTGAAAAGATCCGCAGGGGTAAGTATATTTGAAATAGAAATACCCAATCCTTTGAAAATCCATTTGAAAGCCATGATAAAAATAATTTTTTTTAAATCAGGTACAATTTTAAGTTTAAAGCTCTTACGTGGAAAATCAGAAAACAAAATTGTTTTATTCTCGTATCCATCGAACGTACAAATTTGAAAATCGGACGGGACTGCCCAATCGATTTTTCCCGTTTGGCTGTCCGAAAAAATTAATTGGTTTCATCTATTACATCTCATCCAGGATTGGTTTTACTGCGAGACCAGCAATTAGGACTGCGAAGAACATCCCTCTGGCCCGTTGGATCTTTGCCCTTTAGAATCTAGATCTGGGAGCGTCGCAAGTTTGCAAAGTGGTCGATGGCCACGATGAGAAACAGTCCTTCAGGGCGGCCACAGGCTGATATACAAGAATGGGAGGCTGGTCCATGTGGATACGCCCTGGGCGTGAGTCGAGTAATTAAATACAATGTGAACTCATTTGTGGAGCTTGGTGGCAAATAACATGTTACACGGCAACTAGGAGTTATTTATGAGAACACATGAGCTGGTAGGCTGAACTGAAGTTATTGGTCGATGAATATGCATTTGCGAATAGAGACGTAAGCGCTAACTATGCTTTAACGACGGATCTGATTTTTGAAGATTTTCTACAGGAATCGTATATTACACATTTTTAAAATATATTAGTCTACATAAATATTTTCTATAGGTCAATTAATTTAATTATTGAAAGATCAAAATTATTTCTTTTAGTATAAAATATCTAGCAATCGAAATTCGAATAGATAACCTATAAGGAGATTCAACGTTGGAGTCTCCGTGGGTGATCCCTGCATGGGGTCTACGAAAAGAAAATTACAAATTATGTGATTTTAACGGGTGTGCTTTACGTAAGGTTGTTGGCCATGAATCAAAAAAGAAAAATACGAACTATATAGAAAAATCTATTTAATCTTCCGTTTCGCCGTTGGATACAGCTCAATTTCTAATCAACCTTGCCAGCCGTTCTAAGCCGAATAACCATATCCTGATCGAAGAGGTTAATTTTGAAAAAAATATGCTTGTACATACCGACCTATAAAATTCAAAAATATTGAAAAATATTGTGACTAAAATTAGTTTTGGAAATTTTGAAAAATACCAAAATCAAATCACACGGGTATCCATATAGAGCTGTGCTTCTTTTTCGAAATTTTCGACGTCATTATCGCATTATCCGGTTCCGCTTCCAGATTTTGGATCGGCCTTTGTCACGTCGGTGCCGCTTTCCCGTTTTCCACTTATCCATCCCCAAATTACACTGATCAAAGGAAATTCTTCTTCACTGCCAATAACACTATAAGATGTTTGCCCCTTTTGGATTCACCAGTCCGCACGGATTAAATCAAAGAAGCAAAACACGTCTGCACTCCAAGTACATATATTTTTACTTAGCATTGGTGACACTTGAAATTTTATGTTTTCAAAAATCATCACCCTCGGTCATCCCTTGGACTTTTTTTCAAAACGAAAAGATACTGCTTAGTGCTTCCACATGGGGATATGTGTAGATAACTTCACTCGTATGGCGGCTTCGTTCTGTCGGCACATATCAAAGGCTACAAGGGTGACAAAAACACATTACATCACACCACACGAGCCCTTTTTTTATTGTTGTAAGAAACTCTTTTTTTTTAGCTACTCATAATGGCAGACACGAAAGGAGACCCTCGTTAGCCGCTCTCAAGTTCTACTGGCTACGTGACAGCGAGTGTTGGAAATCTTATCGCGAAAAATCGTCAAAGTCAAAATTTGTTAAAGGAATATTTAAAATGAAAAATTTAAATGTTGATAAGAATTTTGTTCACCTATACCCAAGACAGGTAAATGACAAGTATTCCGTCGCCCCTTTTTTTTGTGATTAGTTGCATCAAATATTGGTCGCTTTCAAATCACTAGGCGGCACGATGACCTAATCAGACAGCAAAGGATTTCCAAAAAAAAAAATACAGGGACAAATAAGGTACCGCCTGTAATGATTGTCTCTGAGAAAAATCCCTACTGGTTTTTTTTTGTTAATGATATTATAAATGTTTATCACATCGTAGCCATCTCGAATTTACTGAATGGCGGAAAGGACGTGTCACACTAGAAATTAGTGTAGATGAGAAAAATCATTGTGCCTCGAGCGAGGATCAACGTGTGAGAAAATTACCCCCAATTAATATTTCCAGACTGTTTTTTTAGTTACAAATTCGAAAAAATTTTGTCCACCCATAGTTAACCCCCATCGTTCATGGTCGTGAACGAATCGATTTTCTATCATGTCAAAAATGATCGTATGAAGATTTTTTGAAATTTTTTTTTTTACTTTATTGAAACCATAGTTTCTTAGCTAAGTATCTTTTCTCCGCGTGCACAATTAAAGCTCCACGAGGGATTACAAAAGACGCCGCGACCATACTTTGTCCTTGTAGATTTGCCGAAACTACGGTTCGGCTTGTTAGCAAGACAATCGGTAGGTTTGTAACTGCGCCAAAATGGTTTTAAGAGCCGAGGGTCGCAGTTAAACGATTATCCATCCGGTATTGGTCAGACGCGTTATTACAAGGCGGCCGCAAGTCTAGGGTGGGCTGTTTGTTTTAAGCAGGATTTTGGTTTTTTTTTTCCAAAATTTTCTTCTAACTTCTTGGTGGCAGTTGCCACACGCGACGTATCTCTGTGTCGTTCTGGACGAGATTTTGTTATCTGTAAAAGAAAAAAAAAAATTATTTTTCACTCTTTCCAAAAGTATCGGTCTAGTTATGGAGTTAATATATTGTAATATATTAGCGTTTTCAACGGACCACACCGCCGGTCGGTCGTCATAATTAACTTAAGCCTAATAGAGCATTTAGTCGAATATCTTGGGCTGGAGCCATTAGATTAGCATAAATCAACGAGGCAAATTCTAGCTGCTAGATGAGATACAGTTTATCATAGTTCAAACATCAAGGGGTTGCTATTAAGTATTTTATTCTAGTCTGAACTCTCCTGAGGTCTCTGCTATAAGATTTGGATGCTGGACTGGTGGACCATTATAAATTCATCTCAATATTCTGGGTACATCCTTGACAGGATTAATATTGAATTCTACGATATACGAAGATACTGACAGTACTCATTCATGAATAGGAATCTGTTTAATATTCAATTTAAAAATTGAATATAGTGTTACCAATCATTGTTCGCGAACTCATATGCAAAATTTAATGATCTGAGCATCCTGTGTGGTCCAATGTAAAAAGGGTTTGATTTTTTTCTCCTCCCCACCAGATTCATAATATAAATTATTTTTACAGTGAACATCGTGTACGGTATCTTTTTAAAATAAAAATTCACCATTTTTTTTTTTTGAGTTTCGTTTTCGGTATCTTCTTGTGGCAGGGGAGGTCTAAGATGAAACGGATGTAAGATTAAAAAATTCATTGATTCAATTCCTAGCCCTAGTTTATTTTTATGACGAGTATATAGGAAGAATTTTTCAAAAATCGTTCCGGCCATTATCCACCCACACGAGAGACTTTTGGAATAAAATGTGACCTGAATTTCGGTAAAATAAAAAAAAGGGTCTGACGTGACCTGAGAAATCCCATAATCCTATAGAAAGTACTAACCTAACCCCATCGTTTCTGTTTCACCGAAACCCATAAAACCGCCCAGTTTTCAAGATTAACCCTGGCGTCCACGAGGTTCCTCCGTATTTTCGAAAACACAAAAGTAATTAAGCCCCTATAAGAGCATCCGTAACGAAATTTTGAAATCAAATGATTTTTCTGAAAGTAAAAAAAAAACCGCCAACGCGTACGGGGAAAACTAAGAAAATCAAAAAATATCCAACCTCATTTAATTTTCGAGATTTCCAAGTAAGAATGAAACAAACGAACAGAACAATCGGCATTGGGATACAATGGTAACACGGCAGGATATACCGATCCACAATGCCTGTGAACTGCCCCATAAAGCCTCCCAAACAAAAACTTGTTGGCGATTCGACACCTCGTGCAGAAAAACAAATGGATCGTGAAAAGCTGATCAAAGAAGCCGCTCTTTGCTAATATTTCAATGGATTTTTTCATACAGTAAGCAGCTACGTAATCGTGAGTAGAAAATTTGAGATCGACATTTAAAAAAGTGAAAAATTTCATGTCTCCAGATACAAAAATTATTCTTGTCGCTCGGTAACTCATTAAACGACTAAACGTCTGTCTTCTAGAAGCAATGTAATTTATAACCGTACAATTAGACGCAATGCGCATGCGCACCTTTGTTCGATGCGCATCAAAAGATGGCGAACGGTAGTAGAATTATTGACGGTAATAAAGAAAACTTTACGCAACTTGCAGTAAAGGTATTCACGTAGAATCTTCCGGTGCAGGTAATAAACCGTCCCATACGTTATATTCGATAACGAGGCTAAGAATTTTATACTATTCAAACGCGTCCAGAACCTTCACGTGTTTCACATTTTACAGTTACAAGCATACCGAGTCACAACGTATCATAAATAAAAGTAAAACTATATTTATCAATCCCAAAACACATCCAATTATTCGAAATTTATAAATTTCCTTACATAGAAGATATACACTTTTTATACTCAAAAATATATTAAAAAAGCATAAACTGTCAAATCTAGTACTCCTTGGAACACTGTCAATAGCGTCATCCATTACACTGTACTTACAGTAAACCTTTTGTACTTCCTCATCACATACGCTACTCTATAGTTATCTGCTAGTAAGAATGCATAACGAGCCTACATAATATACAGGTATTATACGAAAGTTCCTAAGACATAAGTAAGCATAAGATGCGGTAATTTGACATTAGAAGATTGGAGGTTATGTTTGTAGAAAAAAAAAAAACTTTAAATAACCGTATATTCTTGATTTCGAATATAGCATTTTTGTATACTGTTTTTTAAAATGTCTTCTTATCTTATATTAATTACCATAAAGCACGTATCATACAAGAACTCTTTACCTACGGTACCCGTCGTTTCTTCAAACCTCCATCTTGAAGAATGAGTTGGCACGCGGTATTCGATTTTTTTGAATCGTTCCAACTGCCATACCGAAGACTTCCTATAGAAATATGTTGACGTGTGACGTCTTGGCATAGAATTTGTGACAGTCGGTATGAAAGATATGTTTCTATATGTATATAGGGTTGTAGATGTACACACATATATATAGTACATGGGCAAGCGTAGCGAGAAGCCCCTCGTTTATTGCCTTCAGGATAACGGTACGTAATCTTTCCAACTTTTTCTCAGGCATTAACGCGAGATCCATTACGTAGTTCCTATCTTCCATTATAATATTATGCGCGATAAGAACGTTCAAGCTGTGAATTTAAACGCGAGGCTTCGGTCGATTACTTCGACTATAGGTAAAATGGGGGAGGTGGTGGTTGGCTCGAAAATTGCTGGATGGAAACGTATAAAATGGGAACGTGAGAACGTTCGAGAAAGTATAGGGGATAAGGATTGATGGGAGAGACTGATTTTATTGGTGATAAGACATTAGTGATAAATATTTTAATTAATTAAGGGTGTCAAGTGAACTGTGGAATATTTGCAACGTGGTTGTTGAAAAAGCTGTGACTATGGATAACTAAGGGATGGAGTGGAGAATTGAAATAATTTTTTAAATGGGATGCACTTTGTGCAGGAAGTGGTTTCAAGGGTTGGTGCAACTGTGGGGTAGTATCAGGGGGTTGTAAATTATTTAATAGGTTAGAACACTGGTTCTTGGTAGTGGTTGTAGGGACGTTTAAAAATGTCGAGGGTGATTTCACACTTTTGATTTGATCGGTACATTTTTATCTGTCAAATTATCGATACGTTAGGTGATTAGGGTGATTGTAAAATTCGTTAATGTATCGTAACGCACATTTGCATAATTAGTTTCACTGGGAGTCTGGCTCTAACGAGGGCTTGATTATTCATATTAAAATATCGCCTGGGGTTGGCACGCATCTTTAGAAAATCGTTAATTAATCTGTACCTTCATAGACCCGATATTTGTCTGCACGAGAATCACGTTAACCGATATCCTTGATTTTCTGTAGGGTTGAATTTCCATAATTGCAGAAGAACCGAGAGAATTTCGATCATCATTGATTCGTTCTTTCTTCACGAAATTATTCTTTAACCACATCACGAAATACACATATGAGAATAACAGTGTAAGAAAAACGAAACGCCTCAGGTGCAATCTTTGATTTCAGCCCCTATTTCCTATTCAATCAGAAACTACACAGATAGAAAAGAAAAGGTAAAGCAAAATTGTAACATAGTTCAAAGCTTAAAGCTGAATTGATTTTTGTTACTTAATTATTCAGCACATGGGTCTACTTGCTTTAAGAAATTATTTTTCATAGTTTACCAAATTAAAATTTCTGCTTTCAGTAATAAACCGTTGGTAGCGTGATTCTAAGATCCCAAGATGAGGTTCAGTTATAGTTATGAAAATTTCAACCCTTACATGTTTTAAGTTCGTGTCGGAAACGAGGTGAACCAACGTGTGCAGTTTAAAAAGCTATGCTCGCATGTTTATAAAGCGTGACCAAGCTGAACCAATGATCGGTGGCAATGTGAAGGCGTGGATCGGGGATCGAGCAGCGAGAACTGGGGAGTAGCAGCACGCGCCAGGCACACTCCTCGTGTTCCTGGGATCTACACCTGGGACAGTTGGCAAGCGAGGGACCCTCGAGTCTCTTCTCTGCTCTGCACCAATACCGTATTATTCCGCTACTCGTCAAATTCACCAATTGAATTTGTCCAATTTCATGGCGTTCGATATGCCAATTGGAGATATTCAGCTTTCTTTTTATTCCCAAAAGAATCCACGTAGCTTCTCGTGCGCTGCCATCGAGTGATACGTATGCATTCTCACACGTAGGATGATAGTTTCAAAAGTTGATGTAGATATTACTGAAAATTGAAAATTTGCAAATTAAGATTTCTGAGCCTTAAATTTCTTTTGGATTCTTGTAACAGAATCGTCGTTTATCCATATTAAATATTACAACTAGTCCATGAGACGTTATTGATAGTGATTCGTGTGATTTACTAATCAGTACTAACCGTGAAAGTGAAAGTGCATGATTAATTAAGTAATTAATTTAGATGAAACTAAAATCTACCTTGCTTCCTCCATATTAATCAAACCTCAACCGGCCTTCGAAGGACGAAAAAGTGAAGTAAAAACTAAGACAGACCCTTGTAACATGTTAGTACAAAAAGTACAGATAAAAAATAGTTAGGGTAGGTATCGTCTTACCCAATGGATCCAAATTAAAAAAAAAAAGTCTTTCCACTTTAAATTCACACCGACGTTCAATTTTTATCCCTCAGCTTTTCCACCCTTACCCTGAAGCAACAAGTGTTCCAAAAACATGTGCAACAAAACATCCTTACCTTCCTTACCATTGTCAAATTTGAACCCTAATTTTTTTCTAGTGACAATTTGACCACAGATTCAAAACCGTGTGCCTGTTTATCGTTCACAAAAGTATTGTATTAAAATTTCAAGCATACGTGCAAACGTAACAGCAATGGCGAACGTGCAGCGCAGGTGATTTCAAGAAAGAAGCAATGGCGGATAGGGCGAAGGATAAGACGCAAATAGCCACCTGATTTTTTCGACAGTAGTTTGTCAGTAGATTAAACCCTTGAGGGAGCGGGTGCCTGCTCGCCGTATGCTCCCCATATGGTGGCCTCCCTCTAAAGCACCCTACGCGCGCCCTCCTATTACCTTCTTACTACCCCGAATTCATAAGTGCTCCTTCCGAAACAGGTAAGTCACCAATGGCAGAAAATCCTCCTGCTTGCGTTTCTACGCTCGAAGACACTACCGCCATCTTTGTTATCTGAGGAATACAACAGGCTGTTAATTGCAAAGCAAGGCAATCATAGATTAAGTGGGTTTATGTGAAATCTTTGGAAAAGCGGAGCAGTGATATTAAATTGTTTTTCGTTACCTCGAGAAAGTCGACTTTCTTGTTTTAATATTTATTACGGTGAAAGACTCTGTGCATTTTAGGTCAGCCATACCTTCGTTATAATATTATCTTGTGGTATTTTCATTTTCGAAATTCTCTTGTTACCATGCAGTGTTTTCAGACTTCATTCACTGCTATCTTCTTAGATTAATCATTCTATACGTTCAGGAAATCTCACGCTATCCTTTCCATTCATTCCTGATGAAGGACGAACGGGACTGCAGTCAGTTGGTGCGTAATCTGAAAGGAGTCTGCTATAGTGGGCGTCATGGGTGACTTTCAAAATGTTCCAGCATCACAAAAGTTCCATATGACGCCTCCCGTCGTGACTATCCAGAATGTTCCTATAGGAAGTTTTCTGAAGAAAACAGCAGAAGGACTCAAATCTGAGATGAGGGGTTTTCGTGAATTTCGAATGGACCACGAGCAGTTTTTATCAATCTCAAAAAATCATTGAATTAATTCATGAATTTTTATATTGAATTAAAAATTAATCATACAGTTTAATAATACAGAAATTATGTCGAATCGGTTATATGCTTTGTTTTTATACAATTATTCAGGATATTAATAAAAAAATTATCTTGACAACCTATAAGATTTATGATGGCGGTCCAATTATGATACGAGTCCTGATCACGTAGTATAAATGGAGTTACCTGATTATATGAGTAAAACAAACAAATACTGATCTGATGTCCGTAATGGCGGATGTGGGCGGTTTCGAATTTGGAGCATCCGACAGTTTGTAGAAGGTATTATCGATTTTCAATCAAATTTGAGGCACCAGCTTTTTTTATATCTGGTTCAAACCCTACTCACTGGACGTATAAAGTAATTTCTGAAAGAAAAATGACGTTGGTTGTAAATTCAGTAAAAAAAAAATCTGTCAACGATACCTTTACAAGTATTTACAAATTCTTTTAAAGAACCAACCGTTCATCCCTTCCTTGGCACAAGGAGTAGTTAAAACTTTATGGAATAACAAGATAACTCCTAAATCTGCCTCTGTAAAACACGATGTCCCAAAGTTTCATAGGGATGAATGGTCCAAGATCCAGATCGTCAGAAGAAACATGTCGGGTGAAATGGTGCCAGAAATCCTCGTTTAGGAGACAAATACTGGCTGATCCGAAGCCGGATAAGACCGTGTTGAAATAGGTGCGAAGTCTAAGGAAACCAAAGTGATAGGCTGAGAGTTTCTGCCGTTTCTACAGTGACATGATCAGATTACCTTAGCATAATGTCTAGTCCCAAAGAGACCTTCGTAAAGATGTGGAGAAAGGAAAAAAAAATTTACAGTTTCCATGTCCCATCCAAATTTTCCCGCCGCTTTCTTCCTTACCTTTGAATATGCATAACCTGCAAAAACAATAATACGATCAAGATAATGAGAAAACCAAATCAGCCCAAAGCCACAAATAGCACCTCAAATAAAGCTGGTCTAGATAATCGAAACTTGTTTATCTTTAAAAAGAAAAATACTTTTCCCTCTACAACTTTTCTACTTCATAACCTCCAGCGTGAACAAAGGACTTATATGTCTATATGTAAGTAGTACTTGTGTCAGAGATACCATATGGAATCTTTGAGCTAGAAACAGTTAATCCAAGATTCCTGCTAACGGGTGTCTAAGTAAGTAGTAGTAGTGTACTATTAATGCTTACAGGTGTTAACATTCCCTATGGGACACCGGACACCGGACACCATAATCGTGGTCCCTGCCGATCAGCCACATCGCTCTAAATAGCCCGGGTGGTCCTGGTACTTCAGATCCTATCTATACACGATCTCATCTCGTATACCGACAAGTTTACTTCCAGTTACCCAGTGTGGGGCTACCTTTAAAACCGCATTAACCGCTTCTGAATGCTTTCTAGTGACTGACAGTTCAGGTACCGAAACCATAGTTCGTGCCAACCATAAACGATATATCCTTTACGTGTGGTAACACCAAAAGGAAATATAAAAGTAGGTTATGAGTGCAAGATGACGTCACAAGCTTGTGGCTATTTTCTAAGACACCATAGTGATCTTTTTTTTAATATACAATAAGAGTGTTAAAAATTTATAAAGTTTTGATCAGGTAAGACTTAATTAATTTTGATTATTCGCACCTTCTTACAATAAGCTTATCAGTGGGCTGAGTCGATTAAAAATATTGATTATCGAGGTTATATTGCTCGAGAGGACTCGACATGTGAAATATGATGCTTTTGATACTTTGGTGGAAGATGCAATATGCTTTTGATCGCTGAACATAATACTGATGTGTTTAGAACTATGCCAGTGTGTCTGGACTGATGTCTGAAATGGTATTTGTATTTTGGATACTTAGAACTGACCTAGGGTCATGTTCTAGGACAAATGGGCGGATTGATGATGTATTTCATTTTTGAATTTCTTTTTTCTAGGCTGCTGATGCGATATACAGAAAGTGGACGTATATATTTTTTGGAACGAAGAAAGAGGTTAACAGCTCTAAGGTATGTATGTGAATTCTAATAAAATTGTGGATTATAAAAATGGATCCAGAATGAGGACGTTCCACTTGGGTGGTCACTCTTATGCGTCCGCCGAAAGGAAAATTCGTAGACGCGCTTTGAATTAACAGGAAAATTATGCCGTGGGCCTTAAAACAATGGTGCTCGATGGGACCTGGGCTAATGCGAAAGTAAATGCGGTGTGACGTTTTACAAGTCAATTTAGAACGTTGGGCTTCGTGGCTTGCTAAAAAATCATTAACGATAATTAAGAAAATAGCGGCACGTTGTGTGCTGTTCTGGCCGAGCTTGTAGAAACGTGGGGATCGTCGTTTGGAGTAACGGACCCAGCACGAGATGGCCTGAGGCATTTGAATGTCCATGAAAGACGTGTCAAAAGAGGATCAAATTAAAAGCGTGACGTTTCTTTATGTGGATGACCACTGAAAAGTGTTGGAAATTAAATTAATTAGGAAATGGTATCAGTACTGAGTTACAGGAATTGTTACTGTCATTTTCTGTAGTAAGGATCTATCGTACCTGCTTTATCAGAATTTTCGATTGCCTCGGTTTATGCGGTACGGCCCAAAAAATTAACTAGAGGTGGTCTCGGCTTCCGACAAGTCTCTCAAAAAAAAGTCTCGCTAAAACAAACCGCCCGCCTACCGTTTTTGACCGCCTTCTAATATTCGAAAAACAGATAAGTACCTGCTGGCTACTCTGCTGACCGAGACTTGCTTCTTGACTAACCCGTAATGACCGATTGTGATTTTGAGACTTTGAAGAAGCGACCGCCTCGAAGTGACCATCGGGTCATCGGTAAATTGAAGGAGGGATTTTCTGAAAGAATATTTTTTTCATGAAAAATTGAATTATACAAATTGAAATTATCTTCACTGTTAATCAGGGACTGTTTGAGACTCGTGAATATGCAAAAATTAAGTAAAGTCATATTTTGGAATATTAGATACACATTATTTGAAGCACAGTCTGATTTGAGATGGTTTTTGGGTTTTGGGTCTGTTAGAAAAATATGACATACCTATTGGACTTATGTGAAACGTTACGGTCAAGTTATGTTTCTCCGCCGACAAAGGGTCGCCACTTTCGGCTGACACAACTCATAAATTGTCGACGATGGGTACAGGGTTATATTGGAACATGCATGGTCGGTTTTCTCAAAATGTTAGAAAAGTTTAACGAAATTTTGAGAAAAAGGACGTTCCTCGTTTCCAAATTATTGGATTACCCCTTTGGTCATTAGTGCTCGTTGATCTGCCTGCGGCAAACCTTGGACAGACAATACAACCTTTTTGAAAAATTCTTTTGCTCCCAGGGCAAATACATTGGCTAATTGGATATTAAGCCATGAAATTTCAAAAAAATTTTTTTGTAAAAACAAATTTCACACACAATATTCCCCGCATTGACATTGCACCCAACAAGTTCAACCAAATTGCATTGGCAGAAAGTAACAGAATACCAGAAGCCAGTACTTGCATCTCGAAAAGTGACTTCACCATAATTTTCCATATGCCCAAAGAATACATTTCCATAATATCAAGAAAGTAAAGATGTCTTTCAAGGTATACATTTTCATGACGTCAAGAATAGAGAAGAGGGCGACGAGAGCACGCGCCAGCCACGCTTCTTCAAAATGACAGTTGGTCAGCGTTGGCCACTGCGGCAGAAAAGTCCATTTTTTCTTTCTCATCCGAAAGCAAATTATATCAGATGCTAAAATTTCACAAATCCCATGATCACAACGTTAAACAAGCACAGAATAAAAATATCATTCTTTCTCTTCTCATATTACTTAACCCTCTATGGCCCTGACGTGGCACTACCTCTGTGTCTCAAAAAAAAAAATATAAACTCCTATCTGCAAAACGCTGAACGCTTTGGGGTGTAACAACGCACATAAGGGTGAGTATGCGTTTATGAACGGCGGGTGGTTCCGGTGAGTAGCTCATTTGTATAATCAAGCGGAGAGCATCTGTGCGATCCAGCAGGTGTCTAAAGGCTTTTATCGCGGTCCTGTGTTATACGGCTTCCTGTCCCATCTGGACCAAAGTCTCCGAAAATATAGGCAAAGTTCTTTTTGGTCCAAGGATCACGTTGTCCTGATACTTTAAAGGATTACGACGCAACAAAAAAAAAAATGATGCCAGGGTAAAACCATTTTTTAATACTACTAGTGCCATCATCCCTTTGATCTTTGCTGGATTCTTTCATCACTTCCGCTTGAAACAGACTGTACTCATCCATATTGTATTTAGCGTGTAAAAGTTATCACTGAAAAAAGAAATTATACAGAATTAATTTCTTCATTCAAATTGATACGTCCCAGGAGCATTGAACTACTCGTATGTTTATTACTTATTTAAATTTTATACGTACTGAGTTGTCACGCACTGAAACATTTTTATGTACAACCACGTGTGGATCCTAACGTTCAAGTTTCAGGTGACGTGTCATAAGTTATGTTGAGGGCATCAAGACTTCAGACAGATATTGAGGAAGAGGCGGAACGCTTATTACAGACAGCCGCTCTTTCTTAGCTACAAATCAAATAACACTTACATTACTGGGTATTGCGTATCTGTCACTGTATACGTGTATATAATATGCATGCACAATTCAGGACTCACTTCGCACACAATAATTTTACTGTCTAAACTTTTACGACCATTCGCATACTCAGCATTGGGTAGTTTAAAAATTCAAATTTTCCAAATATTGAATACATCCAGTAGACGAAAGGAAGAATCTGTAAGCACAAGGCTCGTATTAGACGATAATAAAAATATAGCACGTCTTAAATAATAACTGTGAAAGAAAAAAAACCGACCAGCCATCGATGAGATTTTTAAAATCGAAAGGGTTAAAGTATGTAATTATAATGAAGAAATGCCAGGAAGACCAACGATGACAGGATAATATTCCTACTTTTTTTTTAAAAGCAGTATTCAACCCCTTGGTTGATCCGATTAGGGGTGCCATAATGATACCTCGCATAAGAGACCTGCTTCGGCATGGTATTCGGACACGTGATGTTTGACCAAGCGATTTAATTGCATCGATATTTATTAATGGGTTAATAAGTAGTTATCGCGTGAAATGGCACCTTACCACACCCCAAAATGGCACCTCTTAAGACACCCACTAGCTTGAGCTTTGTGATCGCTTGCTGGAAATGTCAGAAAAACGATTAGATGTACAATTCAAAAGCATTTTTAATATGACCTTCCTTTACCATTGATTTGGGTCTGATAGACAGGATCATTTAATAGTATTAAAAGTGTTCATAGTGTGATAATATATTTTTTTAAGGGTTTCATACCTTTATCTCCTTGTTGGGTGATAATGAGATTTATTAATTTTATCTTTGCAGTGACTTTTCTTTATGGGCTTGTGATAAACACATCCAAGTCTTTAATTTTCTTCATATGAGATGTTCGGAGGTCGATTATCTGCTTTTCAGTAATTAGTAAGACCACCCACGTCTGTTTTAATAATTCATAAGCACATTGGGGATGTTTCTATTCGCTAAGTCCAAATGGTCAGTATACTCCGGTCCAAGTATCATAAATAAGATCTTCTTTGGAACCTCTCATTTTGAAACTGCACAACAAACGAGTTCAGTATATACATTAATTATTCAGCTCACGCCCAATTTCTTGTTGGGCCATAGGCAGTTCCGGGCAAGTTATCTCGTATTCTGACTTCTGAAAGAAATTTAAGGGATTGAGAAGGATTTTCCAGATTTAAGCGTATTCGTAAAGCGTGAGAAAATTTTTAGGACTCGTGTTATAAGCTTCGTGAGTTCGTGAAAAATATACCTTACCAGGTTCAATTTCGTTTTATTTTTCTCTAAACTCCTAAATATCTATCCAAAGCACTCATGGACGCGGTTCAAGGCAGCAATACGAATTGCATGAGGGGCAGAATATTATCCCGTCAGGACTTGGGATATGTTGAAAACGCAAGAACTCCAACGTCCGCCCACGCATCCAGCTTGTTACTTGAGAGCAGCAAGAGATGAGCTTTGTGACCCTGTCAGAATTTTACCACCTCTAGTGTTACAACGTAATATCATAATTACTAACCGAGGGATGGTTGTCATAACGTTAACTGGACTGGAGCCTAATAGAACTACATTCTTTTTCAGCATCCACCAAGCTGTACCATATACGCTGCACTCATTTTTTCCTTTAAGAATCTCCACCTGCAATGACGTCATGACAGGCTGGAATCAAATGAACAAAATTTTGATAATTAAGTGGAAGATAAAGGATCGTGCACAAAATTTTTATCCAAAATATTTGTACTTAAATGTAATTAATTTTTCTTCATAGGGTCGAATAAACCGCAGGCCCTTCCCGTGGGTCTTAATTAATTTGGGTCACGTGGCTGTTCTGTTTGCAAGTAACCACATTGGATAGGATCGACATAACATGCGCCACGTGTATTGTGGAAACACAGCTGTAAGACAATCGATAAACTTCGAATTAGTTGTTATGGGAATAAATTGAATGTCAGAATTAATTTTATACGTAAAAGGTAGAGTAATTGTTCACTTACAAAATTCAATCTGGTCTTTTAAGACTTAATTGTTAGACTGACTACCAACGTAGTATAAATGGCTTTGAGAAGAAGTGCATATATGACAAGATAAATTGTATAGTATCTATGTCTATGGTAATAATATAATCCAGGGCTGGTAACCGGTTGAAATCAAATAACCGTAGGGACTGCGAGATAAATCTGTAATGCTAATAGAATCTCAAAGCACCCCAATTTACCAAAGGCAATACACGATTTCATTCAAGCAGCCAATCGTTTAATAGTGGCAGTTAAAGCGAGCCTATCGAATTTTTTAATTCAATTATTCATAATAATATTCAGTCTGCTCTGTAGTAATTTATTATCAAAAATTATAGGTCCATCTTGTTATATGCAAGTCGCACGATCATCATGACAGCTATCATCATTGACGAATTTCTCATGGTTTAATCTTCCGATGATGAATTTGCACGGTTCAAGGTCTGCCAAAAAAAAAGGTTACAAAAGCTACTCCACCCCTCTGTTAGTTTATACGAGCTTAATTCGATAATCAAATAACGCGAACACTGATTCGATCGCGCAGCTCCATATAATTAAAGGGGATATAATAACGGACTCCTCCCAAAGTATTAACTTAATTGCTCTATTAGATTAGGTGACCTGAGATTGGGGTTACGTGGAATATCCGTTCCTCATATACTTTTTTCATATTCCCTTTTTGAATTTCGACCTAAAAACACAGACTTTAGCGTAAAAATAAAGTTTCGTATTCAAGTAAAAATGTTCCTATACTCACATTTTATTGTGGAAATAATTTTTTATCCACGTTATTACGTAAAGTGCCGTTTTCACTGGTTCCTTTTCCTCCATTTCCTATGGTTTTTCATAATGGAGAATCGAGATACCTAACTGGGGAATATCGAGTTTTCTTCCTGGAATATATATAGTATATATAATATCAGGATATATATTGTGAGGCCGTAATTATACCGGATCCTTGAAGGTTCTCGATTCTAAAAAGTATCGAAAAACCAACAAACGCTTATTGGTTTCACCGCAGCGGATGTAGGCGGCGACGAAAGTTGAGGTGTTACGCGGTCGCAGTTGATTAAGACATTATCGACGTTTAGTCTGAAAATTTGGAGCAGGAACCTGTACTTTATGAGTAATAAAGTCCCGGATGTTGTCAAATCCTCTTCCCTTTTTCCCTCCTTTCCTTGCTTTCACTTGAATTGGATTCACCTGATCACGAATGAAGTAGCCATTGTAATTCTACGTTGCGATTCACAAAAAAAAAAGAAGAACAGTTACTCGATTTTGGAATTGAAATTATAAACCGACCCACCTGTTACATAAGCTACTTATACGGAAGAATCAGATTACCTTGACATAATATATTTGGCGAATCAATCGCAATACAATTGATATGCACCTGTCCTACATTTCATTCGGGTGCTCAAATGTAAATTCCACCAAATTTACAATGGCACATTGTTGAATAATTCAAAAGTACAAAAGTCCAATGAGAATTTATATAATAAAACAATCAGACAGTCTGATACATAAAAAAAACTTATCACGCACATTACTCTGATGGATCCTCTTCAAATATCGATGGATAAAACCGTTTCAGACTTGATCTAAAAAATTATGAAAAACAAGTAAATTACAGGTTATCAATCTGTAACATTTAAATTCTAATAAAAACTAATCAGGTCAATACACTATACCGTGCGTGTTTTCAGATACAAAAAATACAATAGTGCCCATTAAGGAATGTATTAAAAAAAGAATCTCAAAAGGAATCAACAAGTGGACCCTTTCAAAATTCAAAGTACCGCCAAAAAACTATTCCAACTTTTACATGCCGACTAAACTATAGTATAACCATAATGTATATCTATAATATAATAGAATACAGAAGGGATTACCTGCTTCAGTACTGTATAGCCACAGCTATTTATGACAAGTCATTTTTAACTCAGTGACCATTATAAAGATATAACTCTGGCAACTGTAGCGTAAGAGCTTCATTGTCCAGCGGCCAATGGATTTATCCGGTTTGTACCCAAGTGTGTGAACGGATTATTGGCCCCATCTAAATCACAGGTCCAGAGACTAGCAAGTCCGCCGACAACTATAACTTTGATAGGTCACCATCTGGATATAAGGTCGGGGTGGTTGAAGAGCACTGAAACAGAAAAAATAAAATAAAATAAGAATTGCATCAAATTAATAATAAACAAATAATTTATAAGAATAAAAAATTGCAAGGAAACTGATTTACTTGAAATATCGGATTAACAAAATTCTTAATTCTCTAAAAATTATTTCATGACTCATATCCCAGTATCGTATCCCCTGTGTTGTTTTAGTACAGTACAATAGCTGTTGCACAAAGCCTCATATACTATATAATATCCAGTGAATGAAAAGGGTGCATAGAATGTTATCATCGATCGTTCCTGACCCTGTGTTCAAGTTTATGCTTTAAAGTCCTGCATAGTTACCTAAGACAAAAGATGAGACCCCCTCGTGATATAATAGCGGGATCATAGGCTGTCGCCTCTGTATAAAAGTGAATACAGCTAGTAGACTTAACGTGAGACTTTTGCAAAGTACCAAAAGAATATTAGGTAAATTCTTTTCTTCTTCCTCGTGTCTAAAACAATGCTCAGAGAAAATTAGCCATTTAACAAGCGAGTCTGTCAGTATTCACTTGGCTAAAGAGACAAGTAATTTTATTTGCTAAGTTGGTAGCAATTGTTTTTTGTACGTGTGTACTGATAATATAAATATATGTTAGAAGGGTTACAGAGCTCGCGTGAACGAACTGGCGAGCGCTAGCTACCATTGTAAAAATAACGATGCACCGTGAGGATAATAAAAGGAAGAAAAAAATGATGCAGGATAATAATAATAAAGGATCCTCAGAGTTGATTCGAATTCGAAGGTGAGTTTATACGCTGATGTATAGCATCGAATTGTCGTGAAAGAAGATCCCTACGTATACCTATGGATATGGTTACCATGACTGGTAACAACAATTCGTGATGAGTTCGATCGATTCTTCTCGAGCTAGCGTATATTTAGCATATCCCTCCTAACTGACAGCATGTTATTTCACCAACAAATAATACGCAAGGACCATTGTGGATCCAACCGAGAGCACTCGAGTCTCGAGGGCTCCCTTAAACGCTTTTAAATACGTGCGAAGAATGCACGGTAAAAACGGGCCACGAGACTCCATGGATCGGCTACCTGCTAAATTATAATGACGAGTTGATGACCGTTTAGAAGGAGAAGTTCGAGTCAGCAATTAACGTGCGAAACTTTTGGATCACATTGTACAGTCGCGATAAGCGTGTCCTTAGCGAGTTGGTAATGATTCGAAGATTTCATTGGTGAAAAATGAATTTTTTGCAGTTCTTATGTATGGTTTGCTAATGATATTTTCCTTTTGGATTTATGCGAATCTAATATGCTTCTGCGAGGATGCTTGTCTGTTATCCTTTGTCAGATCTCGATGACCTCGTCGAGGATGCCTGGGAACAATGATATTTACACTATAGTGTATTTCAAGTACTGTTCAGATTGTAGATGCATTGTTGGTACTTACGCGAGAACGGTTTATATCCCACTCGAGTCCTAGTGGTACTCGTGCGGGTCCTGGGGTCCAGGATCAGGACTAAAGAACTCGCTTGGTTCCCATGATTCCCTCGAGCTAAATTACCAACACAGACTTGGCTTAATAATCGTAATTATCCTGGCAAAGCAGCACGAGTCCTGAATTGCTGACTCCTTTCTTTATAGTCTTGATACCTACTGTCACAGATTCTGAGACAGGGAGCAGCTAAGAGGTCAATTGATCTTGATAAGTTTCTTGCAATTGTTCTTATCTGCAATGAAGAAAGAAAAATTTGTATTGTAATTTCAGGGTTTTTTTTTGTTGAAATAATTTTTTGAGAATACTTTCATTTGGTGGCTGGGCATTTTTTTTCAATTCCACTCCCTTAGGTCTCTCCCACGAGACGTGAGAAAAACGACTAGAAAATATGGGAACGTCGGTGACTCTGGGTCCTGGAAATTCCAAGAAAGAGGCGACAAACGTACGGGTTCGAACGGAAAGACATTAATATACACCTTGAAAAGGGAAGCAGCAAGTCGTAGATCTTTTGGATTAACAGGATTGCATAAACTAGTTTTACCTCGATAGAATTATCTACCATAAGGACTGTGGGACTTGTTTGAGTAAGTATAAAACTAGCTGACGTCCTCAGGTAGCAAAGTGAAGATTGATACGAAATAATAGGACTTGGAATGATTTGAGTATAGGTAATCTGTCGTTTTAAGCCAAAAGTGATTCTCCAATTATGGCGCATAGCATAAATGACGGTTAACGCGTGATTTATATTCAAACTCGAACCGTTTAGTATATGATAATCGTCCGGCTAAAAAGGCAGCCGACAAGCCGTGCGGTGTTAAGTTGACCCCAGGGATATTATTATTCCAAGACTCTGGTCTAATTATGAGACGAATAAATTTTAAGAGGACTAACTCAAAATTGTTAGACATATCGTGCGTGTAAATTGTACAATTATTAAGTTTAATTTCGATATCGAACATCTTCACGAAATAAGGCTCTGTACACAAAGTGATATGACCATAATAAGATTAGATATTAACTAAAATTTGAAGATTGATAATTTTTAAGGTAACCTCAAAAATTGAATCTCTCCACAGATTCCAATTGGGCGGCAGAGTAACTTATAAATAAGGATATCCAATGGGGTATATATGTGCTGTATTATACATATGTGTTAGGTAGAATGGGCATCACGAGAGGACCAGTGGGCATTAGGTACCCATTTATCACGTGCTCCTCTTTGGATGCCCACATAAGTCAGCGGCAAGCGACCTTTTATACATAGACCCACCGCACTTTATCAAATAATGGAGCCAATTTATTAATAAAAACCCTTGCTAAAGGATAAAATTAGCTGCCAAGCGGTAGTAATTATACCGCCAATGGATTTCCTGGGATTTTTAAAATGCGGAAAGAATTTCGTCTCGTGTGAATCCTCCATTTTGACCACCTGAGAGCATAAAGAAGAGAGAACTATAAAATTTTGTAATTCAAACAAGCGTAAATTTCACTGAAAACAATATTGGATATCATAATCGGCATTACCTTTTGCCATCTTGTTTCACAAAATACGACAAAACTACCAGGTAGGTACGATAAGTGAGACACAGATTAATCGACTTGTCGAATCCGAGGACGCCATTAAGGAATTGTCCTTGTGTCCTTGTATCGCAGGATCCATGATAACCCGCTGCGAATAGAAGTTTCTCGAATTAATCTCACAGCATGTGGCGGTGACTTATGTCGCCAAGAGATGTCTCACTTAATGTTAAAATAGCCGCGGTAGCTGCAGCATGATTAATAACTAGGACAAAGGTACATGGCTAAAAACGCTCCCAGCTGAGACGCCCAAGTGAGTTCCGGCCGAGAAAATAAAGGAAGAGAAGGACGAGACCAAAGAGACACGAGATCTTGACCCGTTTCTGAAAGATTTTATGCTTCTTTTTTTTTTCTTTCTTTTTGATTTTCGACTAACGTAGTCGAGCCTGCAACTTTTGAAAAGGTTGGCGCCCGATTTATTATCAGTTTAATCCTTATTGAACGTATCCTGACCCATATTATATTAGTAACCGGTAGGATTATTATTAACACCTTTTATTGCCATGCATTAAGATCGCGGCATCGTCTATAATGGGATTTAATCCGACACGATATATTTCTCCGTTAACTTCATTATTCGAATATATTTCAGAAGATTAGGTATGTCAAAGCGCTCCTAATTCGTGACTGTAAACGAAGGTTACAGCATGGTGGATAAGGCTAGTGTTGCATCGATTCTTTCCTGGCGAATCTTGACAAATAAACGTATAAAAATATTGTGCAGAATATACTGCTACTAATAAAGTGTATATCGGTGGCCATCTTATAAGCGGATTAGAAAGGCCCAAAATGGCTAGCATGAAATTTTCAGCTTATATGTTAAGTACTTAAAATTATTGAACAAAAATGAATGAACTATTAGTAAAAATGTACTACTGTAAATACAAGGACCGTAATTATAATTGACTTAAAATTTTCTTAATGGCCTATTTCCTTTTGGTTTCCCAAAACCGTTACAATTATCTTGACCACCCATAAGGGTTTGCCGAGTAGCGAACAAATTAAATCTGGTAAACTCTCGACTCTGATCCTAACCATTCATCCTTACCCGTTGACGGTTCATTCATCTTTATGACGCCAAGAAACATAAAGAGAAACTACGTGTGAATGTGGAAGGTGTCAAGTCATGTGCTCTTGACGGGATTAGGAGGAGAGTCAAGTGATCTTCTGGTGCCACGGTTGGGTGGTTAGGACTTGGTCCTCAATTGGAATTTGTGTTGAAGTACTTAAAGGGGCAATCGACGCTTTGGCACTTGACCTCCGTCCAATTGTTAAATCCGGAGAGTTAATTTTTCGCCGAAGACTTGTTGGCTATCGTGGAAAGAAGAAAACAAGAAGAGAGACAAAACGAAAATGGTTTAGGAAATCCTTGGAGGCCCTTGAGACACTTTGTGGCAGTGGTAACTAAAGGCTTTCTTCCTTCAGGACCTCCGTCGAGAATTATGGACAGACAGTTAGCGGCAGCCGTAGAGGTAAATGAGTACAGTTCACACTCCTAAAAAATAAAAGGCAACGAATCGAATGATGGTCCGTGGGTGTGTCCTGGGACAATAAATAAAAATAACGTGCGAAAATATCATCAGCAAAACGTATACCAAAGAGGTGAAAGAGGTGGAGACTATGAAAATATGGGTGAACCGTCACAAATCCGTCACGCCATTATACCATTGATTTTTCATCGTGGGTGATCCAAGCGAAGATTATTATTTCTCAATTCTTAAATACATCAAAAATTTCCTGCTGACGATTATCCCTGTAATACCTTTACCGGTGTTTCATTTCTCACACGAGACACGGAATCTGAAAAATTTCCGATAAAATAACTACTGTTTAATTTCCCATGAAATCGTCACGCAATGAAGGTCAATCAATACATAAGTACCCAAAAGGCGTGAGGTCTAGTTACTCGTGCAAATAACGAGGAATTTTCATGCGATATCAAATTTGCGTACCTCCAATGAGAATTTAGCGGTGGTCCAGGGAACACGAGCTTCTTATAATACGTGACTCTCTCACGCTCCTTACTCTTCTCGAGCTTTTCTCATGAGATTAAGTTTCACGGGATCTCCCTTGTAATTGATAGACAACCAGAGACCAGGCCATTGGCATACTTCGTATACGTATTACTCGTGGGAGCATCCCAAAAGATGACCCGACGGGGTCGTGAACCTTGCAGCATCCCCTGAAACGGATTGATCGTCAGTTAAATTATTTGCGTACATATTTTGCTCTTTCATTTTGATCGCGGACTATAGCAGGCTGTGCCAATATTACAAATGCAAATATTGAACGGTGCACAGACAGTCGATGGAATAATAACGAAAGTGCTGCGGGCCAGAAACGACACTAGCGCCACTAGGATCAATGGAATATTAATGAACTCTATTATGGTACATTGATCAAGTCTGTATTACCCCTGTCTATACGTATGAATGTCAGGGTTAATTGTTTACTGTAGCAATAATTGAAAACGAGCACACTGCTATATAACGTCCTGTCAATTGTTGGGGGATGAATTTGTTTTTTTTTAAATCAGTACAATTTCCAGTGCTAGAGGGAGGATGAAGAACTTTCTCAGACTGATCAGGGACTTTGAAAAATTAAGACTAGTCGCAAGACGAACGGTAGGGTAGTGATTAGGGTTGGTAAAGTGCATGTCGGAACGAGGGGGTGGCGCCTGAAATTCAAAGTTAGGATTCTACCCCTCGATTCTAAGACAGTTACAGATGCTCACAGGAAGTCGATTGCTAGTTGCAGGGGAAGAAAGAAGTGAATTTTTAAGACTGAACAATTAATTTTCTTCATCCCTTTCGTAACGCTTCTTTGTATTATGGTTTATATATATAGGTATGTGTGTATGTATACTGAGATGAAATAGGATATTATATAATGGATATTGGATGGACCCTATTGATATCAATGCCTGTATACGCAAAATTTTTGGAAATTTGATAGAAACCGAGAATGAAACACTTATGGGAACTTTGGCTGGTTTTTTGGTAAAAAAAGAAGGAAAATTGAAAATTTCTAAAGGATAGCTGTGTGGTCCCAAAATCGATTGCCAAAATTAGACCACTTACAAATTTGACACGCGTATTGATTCGTATGCCTATAGAAAAGTATTGAATTCATTTCCGCAAATTATTTTCTTCATTATCTCAAAAATTACTGTTAATCAAGCGGAGATAAATTCTTTTGATTTTCCATCAGGTACAATATGGGTGGCATTACAATTTTTGCAAATTACCGAGAAGAATGTCCGTCTGATACGAAGGTAACAATTTTGTGCCGCAATTTTCCTTCATTTTTTTCTCGGATGAAAAATGCAGTGTAATTCGTGAAATTCAAAAGAATGACCAGCAACTTTATTAATCGTGCTCGTTGGTGACATCGATTTGTTAACAATCAATATTAACACCAATCGTTATATTGCCGACAATCGAAACAATAATGAAACAATTGGCAGTTGTCTGTACCATTCTCAATTCACTAATATAGAAACGACCACGAAAACTTGCAGGTAACAATGGAAAGACCATGGTAGAATATAATAATAGAAAATAGGACGCTACCTGAGCATAGAAGTTCAAAAAAATAGGGTCAGTTTCCTGGTTAATAATAAAAATTCGAATCTCAAAAATTCAGCATCACTAACTAGTTTCAACTAATTTTGAAACGTACAGTACACTGTAAAATATAAATAAATAAATAGAGGAAGCGATAAATAGAATATTAAAATCCAGATGATAATAAATTATTGAAACAAAGAGCAATTAAGGATTTTCATTCTGTTATCATATAACCTTCAGTATCCAATAAAATAGAATCCATCGCTAACCTTAATTTCCGTAACACACTGCATATAGGGATACCAAAACAGAAGAGCATAACAGGCTGTATACAGTGATACGTTAAATTCACACTGAAAATACTCGAGTCTCGGAATTTTCGTAGAATTGCACCAGTTACCTGAACATAATACAAAAATGGACAATGGCGTTCAGTATTCCTAAATAATTAACGTTGTCTACTTACGAACAAAATAGGCTAACTTGCCGACCATTCTAACGACCGTATCCATGAAACAAACCATTCGCAGCGGCAGTCTTTGAAAATTTTCGCACCTTCCTGTCATAAAAGGCACAATACATTATTAGGGAGGAAGCCATTTTAAGAATACAAGTGTATATGGATTCTAATGGCGTCCAGTTGAATGGCCAGTTTCCTTTATAGATCGAATGATCTAGATTTACGTTGCAACGATACAGACGATCGAAACGAAAGAAATTGAATTTATCGAATCACTATACTTTCGCGTTCGCGATTACAATAAGGTTAGGAGGGTGCGTGTGCACGGATAAAATTACATAGCATCGCTAAAATGGCGCTCGACATTCTGACGTTGCCAAATTCTGACCGCTTGACCCTACGGTTCCCAATAATCATCCACTTACATCCTGCGTCCTGAACAATTATGTGGGGGTGTGAGAGTTAATTTGATAATTGCATCATTCCGCCAGAACTAAATACCACCTTTCCGCGAATGCAAATCCCGCGAGGCGGATCCACCGTCTAACGTCGATTACCGTATCGGGCGTATTGACGTTACTGCATATAGTATACGTGCGTTTTAGTATTTCATTGCTACTATATATACTTATTTTATAAAATATCCTCAAAGATTTCACATTCAGGACTTATAATTAGGAAACGTTCCGCCATAGAGAAAAAACTATACGTAATCTTTGAAGACTACGTGATTCAGAACTATGTCGAAATCCACGTAATCGTAGGTTAAAAAATAATTTCTTCTATCAAATAAAAATGTATCGATACTAAAGAATAACGGCTCCATATAAAACGCGGTTATGCAAAAAAAAAAAGTGAACGAGAAATATCAGAGATCGAAATTACAAAGGATAGAGATGCAACAATAAATACGTTACGTCAAAGATGGCTATTTAAACTTAATATCATGCAAGTATTTCCACTGCTACGTGTTCACTAGGTCAACGTCGTAAATCCGCTCAAGGAATTTGTCAAGTTGTTGTCGCGGGAAATAAATGTGTACGACCTACCAAAATTTTCGGCATTTCGAGAGATCATTTAGTTTTCCTTGAATCACCTGCTTCCTAGTACAAGTATGGATTCCTGGGGTAAATATCGAAGAGGTCGTGTCTTCCTTTACACGACCTCTCAAGAGCACTGAGGGTTAAAGAGGGGAGAAGCACGCGTCCGCCACGCTCCCCATGCACACACCTGGAGCCAGTTGGCCAGCGAGAGACCCTCCACCAACGGCACAACCAATGCTCAATTATTAACAAATTATAACCGCGAAATTGAGGATATTCCGGAAATCCGGAAACGAACTTTTGCCTGTTGCTTTAGCTACTTCTAAGAACTTGCGAACAATCCTCGATTACCGGGCGCGTGCTAGATGTCAGTTTTCTCAGGATGGACTCTAGATCACTAGAATAGGTTGGCAGCAATAATTGTCTGCTTTGAGAAACATAAAATATAGAACTAGCCGCCATTATAACCCTAGTTACAGTATTACCAGAGATGAGTATGTATATTACATGTATGTATGAGTATGTATGTATATCATCTCTGATATGACATATAAAATAGTAACTAGAAAACAAATTCGTAAAGGACAGTTTGATCCTTTTCTTCCAGACGAATTCACTTTGACACTGTAGTTACCTTTAAGAGGCATTAATTTTCAGGAAATAAAAAGACAAAATGAAATACAGATACCTTACGATTGTCACTGTATCTTATAGAGAACTTATAGGATATCATAGGAAGTGAAATTAATCAAGCGAATGTCCTTGAGGCCTCGCGTCCGAGTCTAGCCAATCGCAGTTCCTCTCGTGCGACAGGCTTCGCAAAGTGTTTTGCAAGAGCAGGTTTCCCTTCTTTTCCTAGAAGATGATCTTCTCGATATTAGCGTCCTAATGATTCGTTTCTTCCTGTCGTTCTCCGTTGGTAAAATAAAGCCTATACAGCAATCAAGAACTGCGCTAGTCAAAACATATATTTTTCAAAAGGACTGAAAATCCTCTTTACAATGTAAATTGTAAATTGTTGTTAAATAGCAGGACAGGCACGAACGTAATCCTGTTTACCGTAAATGAAATTTTTTGTTGTTATAAAATAAAAGCGAGTCATCGGTAAAACTTTAATGATGTGGCATCTGGCTAAGATTACGTCTAAATGCGAAGCGTATAATTCCATAAACTTTACAACTCTTTAATGACAGAAGCAGTGACTGCGGTAGGTCAATAATCATTGTTCTAATCGTTTAGATCATTTTGATTGAACATAGAAATCACCTTACCCACGTGTTACTTTAAGAGAGAAAGGGCTCTGTAAAAGAGAGTGTGAGAGATTTCGATTGGTAGTATCCCGTGAATTATGAAAGATTGAGTAATCTGGCGCCTTGTAGCTATTATCCCTCGATGTTATGGCCGCCTTTAATTCCCTTTGGAATATAAAACGCTTACAGTATAAAGTGTAAAGTTTCAAATTTCACAGTGGGAAATTAACCACCAACGAAAGCTTATGTTCCAGACACGGCGCTATCGATTTTTTTCCCTTACAAAACCTGTCTTCGATTAACCGATGAGGTTTCGCTGTATTTCCATGGGTATCTACGATTTTCAATATATTTGATAGTCGATGTTTGCTAAAATCGATATGATTATCTGATTGTACCGTGTATCGAAAGAAAATTTTCAAATTCTATGTTACCGCTCGTTAACTGATTGCGCAACAGTTTTTTTCAAACTTCCAATATGGCGGATCCATTCATAACGGGGGCTCGATCTTGTTTAAGAAACGGGACATTAAATTTAATTCAATTAAGGGTTGGACTCAGTGACAGGTTTACGAATGACGTTCAAAGAAAAGTGAAATAGTGGGTGGCCCGGTAATTGGCTGTCGAACAAATGAAAATGCCTGAAGGAATTTTTGAAAATTGAAAAAGTACCAATGACATTAAAGTCGCATTAGATATATGAGAGGAAGTGAACGATCTTAAGGTCCATTCATCCTCTAGGATCCTACGTGGGAATCTGCCCCCTGCCATCATTCCCAATCCTCCACGGGATCTGCTACGTAAGTCATTTGTCTAATTTTCTACAGAACTTCCATGCAGTTTTCTTCGTAGGCCCCAAGACCATTTTCAAATAACATACGAATGTAGACTTAAAAAATCGTATGATACAACAATATTTGACAACCACCCCGTTTAAAACAATCGTTCGCAATGATTTTCATTTACCCTTTAAAAATGTCTTCAATATGTCGTACTGATTGATCAAGCCATAAATTTCACACTCGGTACTCGTTTCTTATGAAGATATTATGTTGGTGATTATTTGAGGGAAACCGTGTGTATAAATTGCGTTAAATCGATCGGTTGGCTGGTGCCGGTCTTAACGCTGTCTAAGGCGCCTGCATATAGGTGATCACACGCCAGATAACCCGGTTAACCCAACCAGCCCGTTATTATAATATTTGCCGAAGCAAAATATAGTAATTGCTTATTTGCTTGGGCCCAATTATTGTAAGTCTGCGCCCTTAGATCCCCCGCATATGTCGGCAGATAGGTACCTTCAAACTTTGAACGGGCCAGGGTAATGATTAGGCCCGAACGAGCGGATACAATTGGGCCTAACAATAATTCCGCGGCTATCGACGATTCGTGCACGTCATAGAGAGATTGTTTGATGTCTCAGAGCAATAAGGAACATAATTTAATATAATAGAACGTGTTGTCCTCGTTATTGAGTAAACTGGTATTTTCGTTTGATCCAATTTGAGTGATTGAAGATCAGTTGGCTATAATGATATCAGAATTTGTGATCTGGAACAGGAATGAGAAACGTGAGAAATTCTTTCATATAATTTATAAGTGTTGTACAAATATTGTACTACTATTGTATATTTACACAATACAGACTTACACAATACTTAGTATCTTATGAATAATGAACGAAGTAGTAAAATTTTGTATGTTGTCGTGTGAATATAATTTTGGATTTAGGAAGATAGCATATTAATATAGTTTTACTAGTCTTTTCAAATTTCCCTAAGTATGTTAAGAGTTTAGGGATGGAGTAGGTCGTTACGAGTTTTAATAAAAAAGCCTTATATAGTCTATCCAATTTGCAGTAGTTAAGAGGTTATTAAGGTTTCCACAATTTTAGAAGACCATCTTCGCTGTATGAACACAATAAATTCTGGTGGGGATGATGGGCCAATCCAATAACGTCTTTTTCGTGAATCTGTAATTTAAAAAAATATAAACCTGAAGTATAGACTTATTAAAGAATGTAGCTGATATAGTCTACTTACGTTGAGAGTTCTTTCAAGTTTTCCTGATGATGTGGAAAAGCAATAAAGTACTAGATCCTCGCCAACACAGTAAATAAATTCGCCACGAGGACTCACAACAGTACAAACAAAATCACCACCTTCTCGTTTACCACTTGAGAATGACCGTACGATTTGACCTTGCATGTTCATAATGACTACTGTATTTGAACGATTACAAACGACAAAGTGTTCAGGATTACGTGGTAATGAATGTACACTGTTCACGGTAAGATCAGCTGCTCCTAATGACTTATAAGTGCCTATGCATTCTGTTGTTTTCAAACTCCAAACTTTCACTGTTCCATCAGAAGATGCACTAATTAAAAAAAATAAATTAAACATATTATTTAGAATGTTTATTTAAGTTTAAAATAATTTGTCTATTTAATCTTACCTTATTATATTATGACCATCGGGTGCAAACACTACTTCGTTTACGAAAGATGTATGTCCACGGAATTCTTTTAGAGTCTTACCAGACTTTAATCCGTGTATTCTGTAAGCAAAGTATTTAGTTTAGCTTGCAAAATATGTTTTTCAAAATAATTCGTGTAGTCAATTAAGATTCTTTTACCTAATTGTCGTGTCAAAAGAGGCTGACAAAATTTGACTGTTATCTCGACTGAATTGGATGCACGTCACACCTTTGGCATGTGCTTTTTCAAATCTGCGTAAACACTGTCCATTTTGTACTCGCCAAACTTTGATTTTTCCATCCTGACCACCGCCAGCTAACATTTCACTGTCACGGCTAAAAGCCATTGACAAGACAGCTTGCTCCATCATCATAAAATTATCTTGTGCTTGATACTTCAAATCTTTTCTTATTTTTCCCGTTGTAAAGTTCCACACTTCTATAAAGCCGTCAACTGAGCCAGTGACAAGATACTGGCCATCCGGTGAGAAGCGAGCACATTCTACATGTGCCTTTTGTCCAAATTTAATTTGCTTTGATAACTGAGTCGGATATTTTTCATCTTCTTGGTCTCTTACAGCAGCCTTTCCTCTAAACAAATCTATAGTAGTTCCTGGGGGTAATAAACCTTGATGTTGTTGCCATTTTAATGCCTGTCCTAAGAGAGCGAGTAACCTGCTGGATGGTACAACTGATACTTCTCCTGCCAGTGCAGTTGCAATGTGCGCTCGTCGTTTTTCCTTTGTACTACCATCAGGGTATGCTTCACGTGGATCAAAATAAGAACGTGCAAGCAAGTTTTCTAAAACATAAATCAAAAATGTAATTTTGCTGTAAGAATTCCCATTATACAGTTATAATGTACAATTACCTAGATGTATATAACGTTCAGGTTCTTGTTGTTTCATCATAATCATAGGATCTGTCTGTCTCAATAATGATCTTGCAGCTCCCAGCTCTCGTAACTCTATCAATTCTAATACCACCTTAAAAATGGTTCAAATGTATTAATTATCAAATATACTTTAAATAATTTATCAACAGATTTTAGTATACCTGCTCATATAAATCAATAAGTTTCTTATCAGGTAACTTAAGGGACTGTATAGCTTTAAGAACGGTATCCCAATGTCCATTATTTATATCAGCTACAAACCCATCAACGCTATCAACAGTATTCAAAGACACACCAGTTTCCTCCTATGAGAAAAATGCTCGTATAACGAATTGCAAATAATGACAAGTATTAGAATGATTAATTATACTTTCTATAGAATACCTGAAGAGTTTGTAGGGTTTTTACAAGATTTGATTCCTTCAAGTATTGCTGAATCAATCGTATAACGCTGAAATATAAAATCGCATATAATATCTATACCATAGCAATTTCAGTTATCAATTACTTACTCGGCTGACTCAATTTCAATAGACATTTTTACTGTAATAACACTATATCTTGTAAAGTGGATGGAATATACTTGAAATTGAAATTAAGGTTATGTTGAGCAAACGACAACGCCAAAGAGACTAGTACTCAAAAGTACTAAACAGTTATACCAAAGTACTTTACAACCCTAGTGAATTCTCAAAGAATCCACCAGAGAAATATACGGGGTGTCTCCTACAAAAAGGTTAACAACAAATAATATTAAATATGCCATGTTAATTATATTACGTGATTTTATTTCCTAGAGAAACACGTTTCAGCAGCTCAATGTATGTACATATCCTTACATTATTTTGCAAAACATTGCTTTAGATTGGTGAGCATAAGTTGTTTATAACGTGCGCATAATTTAATGTTGAATATTGAACATATTTATGTGTCAGTGTTTACGTCATAATTGTGCCGGTAAAGTAATAAACGAAAATTTACAATGAAAAATGAAGTGTTTTGGATGAAACATCTTTTCCGGAGGAAAATTAAATACATGCTGCTAAGTGTTGTTATAGTAGGTGTATTTTTTGTGTCTTATCAATTGTTGTATTTCAAAGAGTTAAACCGCGTAATCGTATGGAGTACCACTAACAATAGTCATAATGGTAACAATATAATTGCTAAGAAAACAAATTCCAAGTGGGACGAACCATTACATTCTAAACTGATACCTGTTGGGAAAGACAATGTGTCGTTGCGAGGTACCAAAGCCAAAGACATTTCCAAGTATCTTCCCAATGCACGAGGGAAATTTGTATGTTTCACATCAAAGGATGAAATAGATTTCATTAAAATTAATGATGACTACTGTGACTGTCCTTTGGATGGTAGCGATGAACCAGGTACCAATGCGTGCAACAATGGTATCTTTTATTGTGAAGCTTCCTCCTTGGATTCTGCAGGTAACAGACAACTTACTTCTATTAATTTTAAAGATATGAATTTTGACATTTAATTCATGTCTTTGTTTTTTGATTCATTTTAGTGAAAATTGCATCATATAAGGTGAACGATGGCTTTTGCGATTGCTGTGATGGATCTGATGAGTGGGCTGAAATTACGTTACCCAATAAACTTGACAGTATGTTTATTTATACTCTGTAATTCTATTTATGAAAAATTCTTAGATAAGTTTGTATTAATATTTTGTTAAACATAATATTATTTTTTTAGTTGCTGTTCAACAGCGGTTAAAACGCTACCAAGTTCCTTGCTCAAATCACTGCTGATAATGTAAAGTAAAATAAACGATAATTAGAAGATGCTGAAAAAAAATGATTAAATATAACTAACTATAGTTCTTGGTAAGTAAGATAGATAAAGTTTTTATACACAAGAATGTTACTATTTTGTAATAAACGACCTATAAGACGTAAAAGAATATGCAAGCAATATATCTGATTAAGTATATTGTTTATTACGTAGAAATATCCTTAATTACAGTAAGTACATTAAAGTGAGTCGTAAGATTAGGCTTTTCCTCTTTAAAATGTAAAGTGCGTTGAACAGGTACATGTAATTCTTGTAAAGTTTTACAAAATAAGTTTTCCTGATCTTTAATCCAGGGACGACGCTTATCATTAACTTGATATGGTGTCACGTGTACATAAACTTTAATTCCTATAACATAACATTTTTTAAGTATCGAACGTTTCACATTCCTATAGCTCATATCCAATACTAACGTACCTAATTTTGCAAAAGATTCTAAAATTCTTTTATCATTTATCCATGTGTCTTTGGTACCCGCATGACCACCATCCAACCACCAAATATCTTTAATGCGTTTTAATAGATCCTTTACATTTTCATCCAAGTTTTCTTGATTTTGCATATGATGAAATTCATGCAGAAATTGATTTAATACGACACATCCTTTACTGAATGCCATTAACGTTAAGTTTGCTCCAAGTATATCCTGATACAAATAAATTTTGTTGATCCATCAATAAACATGGTAATAATAAAAATATTAATAATTCTATAACAAAATTACATACGACAGACCTCACCTGCTGAGAAACTTGGGTCGAAACAGAGGCAAGCAGTTTACTTAAATGCAGCAACGCATTGTTATTTGGTTTAAATGATGGCACCCCATATTCATCTCCTGGTACAAAGTTGTCATAACAACTGAACACTGCGTAACTCTTAATCTCCATTCTAAAGTGCATGCACAAAATTATTATTGTCTTCCAAAACAAAGCAATACTCTTAGTACCTTGTCGGTCGAACAATTATTATATGACTTTGAGGAAACCGTTCAGATAAATTAGATAATGTATTTTCCAAACTCCACATGAGATATCGTTTACTATCATTATGTTTCTCCATACATGATTTCAAATCCTATTGCAAACAAATTCCATTAAATTGCTCCAAAACCTTATAATATATATTACTCGATTACTTATATATTTAAAACATACTTGTACATCCCCGCCAAAAAATACAATAAGATGTTTCATTACTGTTACTCTCAACGGAGGTGAGTACAAAATATCATTGCATCGTCCAGCAAATCCAGGAATTTTATTTAAATAAAAAATTTTGGATTCCATATCAATAACTTATCAACAGCTGCACATAAAAACATCCACGTACAAAGTCTTCACCAGATATAAAAATGATCTCGTTCAAAATTCATTCCAATCAATCTAAACACAACATTCCATAAAACCACGACAAAGCAGTACTACCCTTATTATACAAAGCTCAACCTAGGGAGGTTGTGCAGACATTGTTGGCGAGCTTGCAATCGATTTCGTACATTTAAATGCAGGATCGACTAACGAAGACTATGAGAAAATGATCTAACGTACTTAAAATATCAAAAATACTTTACACAATTATTCCCACATTAATGAATAAGACATATGACGTATCTTCGTAATAGCTTTTAATAATTATCTAATATAAAGTTTTATTAATTAACCTAATTAATGTAGCTGTTTCGTAGCATTCACATGCACAATGAAATCGCAAATATAACTCACTTGGAACAGGCAAGAGCTAAGAAAGTTATAAAAGCGGATGCGGGTTTATTTTCGTAACATTACTAGGCCACAGCTATTTTACTGAAACTAGAAAGGTATCTTCATGCGTCATGGTTCAATGAATTCATCATCTATTGAAATTTAATAACGTTTCGTCCACGATAAACTGATTCGATATCAAATTAACGTAGACGTATATTGAGACTGTTCTGGGAATAAATTGCTCATATTTTGCATATATTCTATGTATTATCCTGGAGCAATCTGATATTTACATATAGATTAGCCCAGCAAACATAAAAGCAGGCCCAGTACTTCGCCCTTACTAGCCTTTGCTAGACACAGTGATTCAGTAAGGGCTTCTTCATTGGCCCTGCTTTTATGTGTTTATTGGTTAAATTTATGATCTAATATCCGTAGGATTTTCATACTCAGATTATACTTGACATATACGAAGTGATTTTTTTTTCAACATCTATTTAATATAGGCCTAGATAATTCGATTCTCTAGAGAGATAATAGCAATTAAGTATTAAATTTTATCCGATAACAATTATTAAAAAAAATTGTTCAGTGCGTATTTGTTATATTAAGAAATAATGAAAATATTATGTACTAATCGAGGTGGTGGATATAAAGAATTTTAAGTTGTTTAAAAAAAGGGGATTAAATAAAAATACATTTTCTATCGTAAACTAACTGTTTATTTTACAACTGTTTTTTTGTCATTGTACCAAACAAACGTCGTGTTGTATGTAAACTGGATTGTTAATACGTATAAATAATATAACAAAATGTGAATGTTCAATAATATATAAGCAACGAATGCGATAATCACGTTTGACATCGCATTCACTTTTACCTGAGTAACGTAATTAAAAAAAAATTAATATTCTGCGAAATGTTCACAAAACATAAGTAAATAAATTTTTCCCAATTTTAATTTCATCAACAATTGAAGATAAATTGTGTCCGCATTAAAATCTTTATACCGCATTTTTTATCGTTTATCCAAAATCTTCACGTACGATTGATAAAGACCTCATATTTTGTAATTCTTGCATTTCGTTGCGCCCTCGCAAAATAAACACTCGAGATATGCCAAAGCGTTGATATACAAATAACGTGTTAATGGTTTTTGGCAAGTCTCGTTAGCATAATAACAAAAATAATAATAACAAAAGAGACCAATGAACTTTTCTTGCATCTTCCTTTATAAATACAGAATCCAAATGCACCTGGTTTCACATACGAGTGGCAGTCTGGTATTTCTAACCTCAAAAAGTAAAGTAACAAAAAAAAGCCTAATATGTCCATCCAAAAGTGCATCATTCACGGAATCAAAAATCGATACGTCAATCGATACAGTGCCTTTCAATCTGGATTAGCCCGACAACACGTGAGCATTCTAATCCTAATATCTTCCAAAGCCTCTCTCAAGTCTTCACGCAGTTCACGTGCCTTAACTCTCACGTCCTCTCGCATCAGATTGTAACACATGGCAATCAATCCCATACCCAGTAGAAGATATACAAAATTAATAACCAATTTAGTCTGACTACCACTTTTTGATTCCAGGATATTGGCACCAGGTACAAAATCGCCGATACCAATTTTGCAGAGTGACGTAACACAGAAGTAAGCACTGTCCAAATAATTCCATCCTTCCCATTCGGCGAACATTATGGCACCAGCTACGATATATCCAAATATCACCCATAAACAAGCTGTCGAGGGTACTATGATACGCGGGCCAGTACGTTGCTCGCCACTGCACTCATGAATCCACCTGTACAGCCATCTGAATGTCTGTGCCAAAACTTTACCCATGTTCAAGAAATATAGTACGTACAACGGTATCCCGAAGACAGCATACATCACAGTGGTACCTTTACCCCAGGAAGTACGTGGTACCATGTTACCATATCCGATCATGGTAAATATAGACAAACAGAACATCAATGCAGCCGGAAATGACCAGACCTCAATGGCCTTTCTACCGTCGTATCCACGCTTGACGGCAAGCGTAAAATTTTCTTGAAACTTTTTTAATATCAATTTTGTCCTCAGGTCGAACGCCGTTTTATTCAAGACGTTCACATCCGGATCTGCTGCTGTTTTTATCCAGAGTTCTTTGGCACTGATGTTGCGAAGCTTGTCGACTTCGGCCAAGTGGGAATATTCTTGCCGTGTCTCGATGCTCATGAAACCAAAAGCACCAACTATGGCGTAGCCAACGACCAAACCACCGACACCGACCTGAGTACACATGAAAGCTACCAGCTTTCTACAGCAATCCTTTATCCTCTCGCGAGGATCCGCTCCGGTTGAGGTGCTCGATGAGTCTCTACTTCTAAGGGATGATCTCATGGGGACTCGTGCCATGTCTTTTGGATTTCGCGTACTACGGAACACTAAGGAACTCACATGGAACGCTACCTCACGTTGGATACTACTATGACTTCGTACGCTTTTCTATTTTTGTCAGTCGCTTGTCCTCGGACGTAGCAGCGACGCCACTCCCACTTACCGGTGTAACTGATGGTCTTCTGGTATTATCAGGAGTCAGCTAAATTTTCCTTGACATGGGATAAGTAGCGTGGACTTTTATATGGAACTTCTTGTGATATTTAAGTAGCTATTAAGGCACAAGGGAGGTCTTATTGTTGTACTGATTCTTGGGTCTGAACTGCTGACAGATTTGAATTTTGTTTGTAGCGAAGAGACAAAAAAATTTTGCAATTTAGACTTTGCCAAAGTTTATTAGGAGACTAGAAAGCGAATTTTAAGAATGAGAATTGTGTAATTTTTTTTTTAAATTATGTTTCTGAGTCACGTCGCTGCGGAGTGAAAGAAATGAAAGTTAGAGTACTGTTGTAGAACGGAAATTCGAATTGGCTATGAGAATCTAGTAGTTACGCAGGTTTGGTGCTGTATTTTGATACTTTTGATATGCGGTGGTTTTAATTGATTTAAATGATACGCGCTATGCGTGGATGCGTTTAAACTTTTTTTTCATTGGTTCAAGCGGTTTGGCAGGCTTTCAAGATATGCTGTGAGGAATTGAGTGATGCAAATTTATGGTTTGGTTGATGTTTCTCTTTATATTGAAAAATTGTAACGTTAATTTTTTAATTTTCGCCGTGCGTTAATTCTCATTAGATTGCACGAGATAGGGTTATTAATTAAGATTGAATATTATAATCTAATCGCTTTAAAGATATTGTTTTACAGCTTGTAGATGCGTATCTGTATTCCTGTTAGAAAGAGGGATTTTGAAAGTCCTCGTGAATCCCACGTTTTCATACGCGAGAACTCGAAATAGTTACATTTCACCGTGTTCAGTGCCAACTAGTGCTGTATACAGGGTGTACGATAAAGTACGAATAAAATACTGAATCGCGCAATTTATTTTCAAGTATTACGAAATCATTAGCATATCTGGTTTTTGCAAACTAATTTTTCGTAACTGTGTCATTAATTCTGTTTGAATTATTGGAAACTTATGTATGCGGCTATGACCGATTCGTGTGTCAGGTTTAAAGACTATATTATTTATATTTGCTTATTTACACTTGTACGAGTTTGATGGCACCACTCGATGTAGCTCAAACTGGAACGTTATAGCTTATATGAATTATTGAAGTAAAAAATGAGACAAGGACAAAGTATCATTAAAAAATGGCTTTCGATTTTTCTTTGAGTCAACATCAACCAAGTCTATGTTATCTTTGGATTCAAAAATTAATGAGGGAAAATGAAAATGTTTATCAATAATGCAATACAATTCAAAATTCATTATTACAAGTATCTGTACCTTACATTTATTTTTTTATATTTTCCATATCCACTAAATATTTTCTATATCCGGTACAGCGATGCAAAGTGCAGAATAGTCAAAATAGAAGCCAGTCGTAAGAAAAATAGAAGTGAGAATCCTTTGTAGGAATTCGTAGCGCGCCAGAGGGAATTGAAATAAAGAAAAATACAAAACCTAACGTAGCCATAGAAGAGGGAAGAGTTTCAAATAGATAATAAATAAAGCAAGTACCAAACAAAAACTACCTTTAACGTTGGAGCGTCTATATAAATAAGTATAAAAATATATAAAGATTTAAAGATTAAACAAGCACAAATAGAAAGACGTGAATGAATAATTGTACGTAGAGGCCAACTTGTAAAATTGCCTGACCGATCAGCTTAACTCACATGATATAATTAATTATAACCAGATAACTGGTTAAGGGGAAATATCACGGTCAATTTCGAATTCGCTTTAAAAATAGCGACACGTGTTACGAGTATGTTACAATGCGCCTAAAGTACAGTATCAATATGAATAATTATCAAATAAGGTGCTCGATCCATCATAAATTAAAATTTGTCCCCAATTATTTTTCGCCTTCATTGGAAATTTCGAAAGTAATGCCCCAAAGCTTTGACAGGACTCTGAAGTAATACTTACTGTATCAGTAAATAAAGTAATTATCAGTGGCATCTTTTAATATTACCTACACGATAATGTCTATTCGATTACAAGTAGCAATCGATCATGAGTGACATGTCGCCCGACGGAAAACTCTGCGCACTCCTTTACGTATCGTACATGCGTATAAGATGCTGACGAGATCATCTCATGCCCAGACATCTAAAAATACTTGTAACCGACTTGGATTCGAACCGGTGACCTCAAGGTGCAGAGGAAATTTTTGTTTTTTAAAAAGAGTATAAAGAGTCTCAAAAATATACATCGAAGAAAATTTCGAAAATTGTACGACAATGTATTCCCTCGGTCAGTGAATTGTTGGGATAATTTTGAAAATTTGCGAACTAACAATTTGCAAGTCTTTGACTCGCGAATTGTCGCACGCAAGGTGACTATCGTAAATCATTCGTGACTTCGTTACATGGCTACTGGTACTGCCTTGTGCAATCTACTTTGAGGGTTGAATATACATATATGTGCATATATATATGTATGCATAGCACTACTGTATTTTCTAGGATTGCAGTTGCTCCTAAGTCGTTATACTGTATGCATCAGGGTTTGCTTATAATTAATAAATATAATAGAAATTATTATGTTAAAAGTAATTAGTGCTGGATTTACGATTTTAATTGGTAATTAAATATTAGTTTATAGCCATATCAATATTAGTGTATGTAACAGTGACTGAACAGCTAATTATAGTTTGAGTGAAGAACAAATGTATGGGTGTGTTATGTATGGTTGATATGGCATATTAAATAATTAATGATGATCGATATACGTTTAAACAATCTTAAAAATCAATTTTCAACTTTAACAGTTTTTCTATTGTATAATACAGCCTAACCTGACTTCACGCTGTAATTACAACGTTAATCCCGTCGGTTGATTATTCGCAGTAATTAGGCTGGTGCCGAGTTGTGATTAATTGTTAACGCGATAGCAAATCGTAACTCTATGCGAAAGGTCATGACTATTGGTTGCCTTGTGATGAATTCAATAATTTACATACGTTATTAATTCGGACTGTCGAAACAGGTTTTTACGTTTATAAGCTTAGAAATATTTGCAAGAGATTTGCGTATGTGAAGTTTGATTACTTGACCGACTGGTTGAGTTATGTGTATCGTGACACAGCGTTTTTTGGGCCTGTTACAAAAGTAGTTACTTAACGGGTTTTTTTTTTCAATTTTCTAATATTCTACGGGGCCCCGAACCACTATGTACGTCACTGTTAGGGTGCCGAAAGAAACACGCGATCGTAACACGCCATTGCTAAGGCCCATTTATTGCTTAGGAAAATCTTTGAATTTTCACAGTCAATCCTCTAAGAGACGGCAATGACGATTCTAAGCCATACAACGTGGGAAATATAATGATTAAAAATTTTGGTGACCTCTAGCTCCCATTATAACCTCAATAAAATTTTGTATCAAAGAGCATAAGCGTCCGAGCCGAGGATTCGCGCTGACCAAATAAAATTTGAATTAATTTGAAAATCGCCTGAATTCGATTTAACGACCGTGGGATACCAATTAAGTGCATCAATCAAGTGTATCTATAATTTCGAAACCCCATAGCGTCACTGATAGTGTACCTCAATGAATTACATATCGTTAAAATGAACTCTGACCCTAACGCATGAGCTGTCTAAGGTTATGTAGCATTTCTGAAATTTCTTTTAAACAAGAAATAACAATTTTGTTTATCCGTCCCAATTTACGTTTCAATACATATATGTGCCAAAAAATCGAAAATACAGTTCCAAATTAAATCACAGATTATCTTTATCATTGTATAACAATCGTATAAAAAATTTCCTATTTCTTCATATTCTTTAATCAACCCAGCAACTTATTTCTTTACCACGGGTGTTGACTAACGAAATATTTGTTATCGTTTTTACGATTTTTTATACAGTATCCGAGTGACATTAAATTTTTTTGACTTAGCTAATATTCCGTTGCGAATTACTGTCGGAAAATTTTAAGAAATTTATATCTTTGCAGAGATACAGATACTCGCGGCGTAAATCGCGAACGTGGTCGATCTACATCTATCGCTTGTCTTGCCTAAAATTTATTATCCTCGGACACCTGTTCCGTTTGCGAATTTATATATACATATCGCAACAGCATATATTATATCTATACATCATGTATAAAAGAGTAGTGGTGGGCGAATGTTCGGTAGCGCGTAATGCGATGTATGTACAAGTTCAATTCAGCGGGAGGATGGGATCTTGTGTAATCTCGGAGGGTTGGCGAGTATATTTAAGAGAGTCCAGTCGTCTACTTGTCGTTGTACCGGTCACATCTCGTCGATTAGCTAATCGATAGTGTTTCTTAAGTTGTGTACAATGAGTATTATCATATTTTCAATATTGACTATACTCTCAGGTAAAGAAATATAAGAAACAAAATTTGTGTTTGACAAGTGAGAATTAAAGAAAAAAATTCATATCAAGTTAGGGGAAAACAATATTTTATATCACAAAAGATTTAATTTATCAAATCGATTGTAGCTATTGTATTGATTGCGTGACTCTGTACAGGAATTATGAATTTTAATTGTTCTTTTTTGGTGTTCTATATTCATTTTTTTCTTTTACTCTTCCTGTACACAGCTTGAAGGGGTTGTTTTTTTATAAATTAATTTTTGAATGAATCGTATCTATTTTTACCTGTAATTTAAAAAAAAATTCTTATACTCGCCGCAAAAGTTTTTATCAACTTGTCCCAGTGTATTAGTACAGAGGTCATCGAGTTGATGAGGTCTTCTGCACGTCATCCATTGGATGTCAGACAGGAAGCATATATTACAGTTATTAAAATCTGCGGGTTCTTTCGTTCAATCATTCGTCAAAGTACAAGCATGAATAAAGAAGCAGTCATTAATATTTTTGATTAGATAGAATTGTACCTCAATTATACATAAAGTAACGTACAAAGCTTTTGCGTGTGACTAGAATCTAGTTTTTCTCTTTAATAGCTAATTACGTTTAATTCACATATCAAATTCTCAATAGAATAAGTACAATAAGAAGGACGCTAATTCCTCATTATTTTTGCCTGATTAATTGATCGTTAAAAGTAAATGTGATTTGCATAAAAATAATGGAATATTAATACACCTTGTATTGTCAATTAACCAGACAAGAAGATGAGAGAAGATTATTATCGTTATATTAAATTTATTTTCTCAACGGTACAAGTGTCATCGAGATCTGTAAAGATAAAAATTGCAATTGCTAAGCCCTGTCAGAAATTGACGTCCAGATAATTTAGACTACCACGATAGGAATGGTAGTGAACTTTCTGAATTAAAAAACAATAATTTAACAATGATAATTCGCATGATAACATTTTAATATACAAAATAAATATTCTCTTTGATCGTTCTTAAATTAATTAAATAATTAAAGTGAATTTATGTAAAGTTCTATAAAATGTACAAATCAATCAATATCAGCTAATAAACCTAATATTGTCTGGCACTTGGGCTTAGACGTGGGTATAAAGTCAAAAAGGAAAAAGAAGAAGTTAAAGAAGCGACAGCTATGATCAGCCTATAAATTTGATGTAATTATTTGATACAGCCAGTAGGTCGTCATTCGCAAAATTAAATGATTAAATAATTCATCGAAATGGCACTGCAGTGAATTGCAACAATGGGATTAATAATATTTAATCACTGCAATATTTTCAAGCAACAGAAATAAAATTATGAAATAAAATATAATCATTCACATCTATCAATTAGCTATAGGATGAGGGACTACACCTTTACCTAATCGTACTATAGTGTCTATTATGCTGTCACCTGTTTATCCTTAATAAAAGTATGATTTCAATGATTATTAAATTAATTGATAAAAATAATAATATTTGATCATTGCAATATTTTCAAGCAACAGAAATAAAATTATGAATTAAAATATAATCATTCAAGTTTATCAATGAGCTACAGGACTGTAGCTTCACTTAATCGTAATATCGTATCTATTATACTGTCACCTGCTTGTCCTTAATAAAAAAATATAATTTCAATGATGATTAAATTAATTGATAAAAATCTTTCAACGTTTCAACAGTTCTTGATTGACACTATACGATTCACATGGAATTGACAATGAGATAAAAGTAAAGCAAGATAATAATCATTCATGGATCGCTTAGCTGAGTTCAAGCTCTTTATCAATTAATCGTCCGATTGACTGCGGTGGTAAAAACGATAACGTAATTAAAATAATTCACATAAGCCTATAGTAAATCACTATTATGTCAATTAATCAACACAAATTCTGTTTCAGGTCAATATGTAGTACAAGCATCCCAATGGACTTACTGGGGGGAAACCGGTAATGCATAATGATTATTTAATTTCATACACTGATTAGGCTAGTGCACTATGGCGGTTGGATTGAAAATTAATGGAGCATGTATAGAAGTAAATCGAAGAAAAGCAAAAGTATCGAAGAATAAAAAATTCTCACGTTAATTTATCTCATAGGTCATTCGCATTGGCCGTGTTGTAAATTATTATTAATTTTTTTCTTATCGAGGAAAAAAATTCCGCGTTTGAAAATGTTGATAATAAAAAAAGCCATTTCAAACGCCTCAATGATTGTCACGATTTCGTAGACTGACCGAGTGACCATTTCAAACGGATCGTTCTGCTCGCTGTGGGCTACTGATTGAGGAAATGATGCGCTATAGTACGGATTGAATAATTGCCAATTTGCGACTAACCTTACTTGTTTAACGCCATACCGTTATCGTAAGACGAGGTAAAATACGGTAATTAATATATCGAAGAAATATTATCGAAAAGTTTCTCAGTGTCATCCAATGATGAAATTCGTGAAAATTAAAAAGCGATCGATTCTGCTTTATTTCTCGAAAAATTAATTTTACATCGATCGCAAGTGCCGTGAGAATTATTTATAATTAATTGCCTTATTCGTTTCCCAGCATGCAGGATGAACTGTGTATGCTTTGTTCTCGAGTAAAAGTCTTCGTGTCTCTTTTGCGCCATCTTCAACGTGATAAGCCACGATCTGTCCTCAGGATTTTTTTATTGCCTCGATCAATACCTGAAATAAGATATATCAGTTTAGTGAAAAAAAATCTAAAGCAACGAGTGCATAGTATTTTATTTAAATTATTATGGTCTTTAGGGAAACTTCAGTGTTTGGGCAATTTTTATGTAACGTTGATCATTCGCGAAAAAGATCTCATTGGAGATACGTGTTAGTTTGGTTGATGAATTTTTGAATTTTTTTTTTGTTTTGGTATGCTTTTATTTGTTATATCAGGGACGAGTTGCAGTAACGATATTTTTTGCACCTTGTACCAGATCTTAGAAGCAACGTGTCACGTTATATCTCAATAGTCTATTTTGTTTGTTGAAATGGAAAAAAAAATGTCATACTTTTTCCCATGAGCTTTGGTATACGCACTAAAACCTTTAGCCTCAATCGTATGACTGAGGAAATTAAATGGGTTGGACAGTGATTAGGAAAATTGCAATTTAGATATAAAGGTTAATTGTATAAAGATTGCTTGTAAAGAATCATCACAACTGGCTGCACAACCTTAGAACTGGCTAAAGGAGGCATATTTAGCTAGGACAAAGCTACAGGGTTTGCACATGAAATTATTTTTTCAGTGAAAATATTTATTGGTATCAAAAACATGAATAAATAATGACGAAACTTAAAATTAAATATAACAAAAATTGGCAGCGTTATCACTCATTCTTAATATACTCGCAAATGTCTGAAAAGTCCTTATTTCAATTTTGGCCATTAACTTTGTAATGTCAGAGTCCTACCAGATAACACAGTAGCACCATGAGAGTTTTAAAATTATGTCACAATCGACATCGACTTTGTATTTTGAAAATTTCCCATTAACTCATTTACAAAACAGATAATCGCAGATAGCGAGATATTATCTAAAGTTTTAATTGACTCTAACAAATTGAATGATAATATAAATATATTAGAATGAGATTATCAGACGTAAAAAAATGCTTTGTTTGAAGCGCTCGTGTCCGTTTGACGTATTCAGAAAAAAGTAATACGATTCCACTTTAATCCCTTGAAACAACGTGACTGATAAGCGAATCACATATGATACATTGGCATGTTTTATGAAATATGACCATATTGGCACGTCCAGACGCGTGATGTTTTGGATTTAAAAATTTGACGAGTAAATATCGCTTGAACAGGTAGCCGATCTTGTATAATTGACACGTTAAACATCCCTTAATCCCAATCATAAATTAAAGACCGAAAAGAGCCAATAAATATTTCAAGAATTTAATATTGTCAGCATTGTGCAATATGACTGTCTAATTGAAATTGATCATTAATCATTCGTAGTATCTCTAATCGGTCCGATCGGCTGTCGAATCGACGCTCTAATTTCCATCCGGTCCCGCACTTTGGGTGTTATCGACGCATACTGCTATTTTAGCATTTCAAGTGTTACTAGTTATCCTTTACGCAATGCACACATGGTATATGCAACTGCGGCGAATCATGCAACAAGCCATTCAGGTCTCTTTAATGATTTGCAGGTCCGAAATATTGGCCAGGGATTTGCAAAGAAGGAAGCAACCAATCTCCAATCAATATCGTAACAGATGATACAGTCAAAACAGATTTAACGGCCCTTAAATTTATTCGTTATGACTTTGCCTTTTCTGCCAACATCATCAATAACGGCCACACCAGTAAGTTCAATATTATGCACGTGTATAATACATATATGAAGATACGTGTATGAATCTGAAAAAAAAATTTTTTTAGTACAAATTACTTTGAACGGAGTACCGATTCATTTGAAAGGAGGAGGATTACCGTCCACGTATGTCTTGGCACAGATACATTTTCACTGGGGAGCCGAACACACGATAGATGGCGCGCGCGATGCACTGGAATTGCATTTCGTGCATTATGATAAGCAATATGATAACATGACAGCAGCCTCGGAATACGAGAACGGCGTGGCAGTTCTAGCTGTGTTGTTCGAGGTAAGATTGGACTGATAAGAAATTTTGGTCTGACTGCAGGGCGAAGAGTAAATTTCTTTATTTCAAATTCCAGCTGAGTGAAGAAGAAAACGAAAATCTTCGACCAATTCTGAGCGCCATTGAATCAGTGGCGACATGGGTAGGGGGCAGCATAGCAAAGATTCCAACAAAAATAATTCCATACCTACTTTTGCCAGCGGATCACACAACTTTTTATAGATACCAAGGATCCTTAACGACCCCGGACTGCCAGGAGGGTGTGATTTGGACAGTAATGACGGAGAAATTGAAAATTTCTCAGTCACAGGTAAATTAATATAAATAATTCCTCTTTGCTTGAATTTATTTAATCCTCTTACCCCACGAGCACCATTTCTCTCTGCAAGACAATATTGAGCGGTGTATATACGGTGGAAAATAAAATTACAAATTACCTTTATTCAAATTTACAGTTGACGAGTTTCATGAAGGTACAATCGAACTCTGGCTCGTTATTATACAACTACAGGCCGCTTCAAGAATTAGGCTCTCGAACAGTCTATCATCATTTGGAAGGTTATTTGACTGCATCCTCATCTGTACTGCGATCTAGTCTTCTCTTCACGTTGCTTAACCTTCTCCTTATTAGTCATGGCTTCAGTTCTTTATAAATAATATTACTTTAGACATGGGAACTGTGATCTATAGAGAGTTTGATTGATCCTAATTGAATTTGAATTTTTCCAAAGCTTCTATACAGTATTATGTACCAGTGCCATTTTCAAATCAGTTTTATCGATAACGTGTGTGTATTAGTTATCGAAGAAAGAACTTATTTGACTACTCGGCCGAGTGATAACAATCTATTGTAATATCTGCCCATTATTTACTATTGCGTGGATCGATATTAGCTATCGGGTATACATATTATTATCATTAATCAGATATTTCTTATCTGTTTGACGTTGTTTCGATGATTTATTCGATCTACTGATTTTCTATTTAATCATTTAACACGCCTTCCAATTATTATTGAAATTCCCGCTCTGAATAGTGAGTATCAGGCAATTAATGGTCTGTAGTCGTTAATCGTCTTAATCAAAATGATTAAGGGAATCTATCGCGAATCAATTGTGCGCACGTGGTTGATTGCGAGATTTTGACGTGATAGAATTTCTTCGATGTTAATTGTGATATGCGAATTAACTTACACACACTTTCAGTGCATATATATATTACAATACATATATCCTACTACGATAATTACGTTAATAGATCGGGTAGTTTGCGACTATTGTGAAAAATTGACTATACCTATTATCGTGTAATCTTAAATTATAAAAAAAATTAGAAGAACGACGACATTTTTATAACGCATCATCTATAAAGGTTAATATTGATCCTTTGAAATGCCAATAAATTTGGGTTCATAAAGCCATAAAAATAGTGCCAAGATAAGTACTACTGGCATGATTTATAGTGCTTATAAATAAAGTCTGATACAGAATAGATACGTATAAAGCGCTTTAATTACAGAATCTAAGAATTAGATATGTTAATTACAATATAAATTACGACACGCATAGAACTACTGTTAAGTATAAAAATCGTATGATATTCGTGTAATTCGCATTTTGGGGTTTTTATTAAAAACAAAGAAAAGCGAACTACAATTTTCGTTAAGGCTTCTTCTTACGATGGAACAATGAGTTTGAAACTTTAAAAATATCTATTCGCGCGTGCTCTGAAGCTCGCGAAAAGAGTAGAGCGGTCTTAGGTAATAATAAAAAGAATAATTTGATAGCGTCTACCTAAAATCCAAAATACTGTCTTCTCATTCTCGTTTTACTTTTGCACTGAGATGATTTCTCTTGGCCGATATCTTTGTGTCTGCCATGATGACATCCGGTTGCCAAAAATTCTATACTACTTCCATGTTCCTCTAGTTTACCTTTTCCAAGTACATTCCGTACGTTCGCTACGTACGTACAGTTATTCCTCAATTGAAGGATGTCGCAATGACTTTTCTGCCAATTGAAAAATAATTTTACATTAAGAAAGTCATTATCGCACAACCCCTCGTTCCGATCGTCAGTGATAGAGATTCTAATCAGATGTATAAAATCAGTGAAAAAAAAAAATCCATGGAAAGAATCACCGATTCACAGTGGTGTAAACGAAAACAAAAGAAAGCTACGCAAGACTTTCCACTTTTTCAATTTTAAAATGTCCACGGCTCAAGTGTAAGTACTTTGGTACTTAACATACGTAAGAACGTCATACACTATGGAACGTGTCGCTATGCCAAGTGTCATTGATGTCCTTGTCAACTTACCTCGGTGACCCTGAACATTGTTTTGCGATGTAAATCCGGATCACGTGCCCGAGATGACGCCGAGCAGGATTCCTGTCTCCAGGTGACGTTGTACCTGTCCGCGTTGGCGTTTGCTGGCCAGACAAGACGAGCTTTTATCTCGCCGCAATGACAAATCATTCGGCGCACGTGGAGACCATCCTGATGCCGTTCGCACCTACGCGAACGTCTTCCAGTGGCAGCTTTGCATAAAGCAGACTTCGCCGATGATTTTCACTCGGTCGTCGTTACGGGTTCGATACGATCGACCTTGTGGGTCCTTGTTGGATTAATGGAAAGGAAAGTTCATGAGGTCACTTACCGAATTTCCTGTAGTCGGTGCTGTTGAAGACTTTCGAAGCTTTTTGAGAAGCCAGACGTTGACCACCGTAAAGCGCTACTGCTTGGACTTGAAGGAAGTACTGGCAGCTTAATTCCAAATTCTTAAGCTCGTAGCACGTTTTGTCCTGGAAATTTTTTTTTTTTTTTTTTTTTGAAATCATTGAAGCTGCGGGATGACGGCGTTGAAAATTTTTTAATTTTACTTCCACATCAAAAGCACGCGTGGGTGATCTTTTGTGCATTGAGTCATTGTGATAACTTTTGAAATCATTACCTTGGGTACCGTGCGACGGTATACCAGAATAGAGTCATTGGTCGGTCCATGAATCATCCGAGTCCAAAATACTCGATAAAACAATATCGGTACGTCCGATGACGGTTGTTTCCATCTTAGATGAATCCGTAATTTGTCATTAACAACGCGAGCACCGCTCACTGTTAGATTTTGAGGTGATTTCGGATTTCGTGGCTCTGCAAAGACAGTTTATAGTCGAGTGAGATAATTGTACAGTTCATAGCGTATACCTTATTCAAGCTTTCTCCGTGCCATTCCTTTCTGAGACTTCAGCCGTATAATTATAGCCTATCTTCCTTTGTATTATTTTCATCGAATAAAGTCGAGCAATTAGTTTGATAGCAGTCGAGGTTAATTGCACGGGTAGAAGACAAAGGAATAAAAGAGAAGTTGGCTCTGCATATTAACTATCCCGACTGTGATTATCGGTCTGCTTCTTTGTGCATAGACAGAATGATTAATAATAAAAAAAAAATAGTTCGTATAAAGTCCTACAGAGCACAGAATTCATATGCAATTAACTGTAGGTAGTCGGGAGAATAAGTTTCTACATGGATTTTTGTAGTGTCAATAGATTTAACGTTTTGGTTAATTTTGTGTGCGGCAATTATTTACCCTTGACAAACGATGCTGCGACATTTTCTAAAGTTCAAAAACTTTACTCGGCCTTCACGTGGGTCTTTGAATTCATTTATTTTCTCGTTACGACTTTTGGCATTTTTTTTACCACCAACCAACGCATTTTTCAAGACACTACGGTCAACCAGGCTGTAGTGATTGAGATTCTTACTTTGGGTTTGTATATGAACTTACGACGGGGTTTGATTTATCGATTGATTGCCAAGATGAACAGCGTTTTAATCAATGTCGAAACCTTAAAGGAATGTGTGGAGAAGACTGTGAAACCTTTGCAGAAACCCTTGAAGCTCTACACGATATTCGCTACCGTGACAGTAGTTTTGTTTTGCGGTTCGCCAATTTACAAAGTGTTTAACAAGGATCAATTTAGTTACAATGACTTTCGTATACCTGCTTATATACCTGGTGAACCATATTCGACTGGATTATTTGTTGCTGGTATTATTTTCGAAGCAGTGGGCGGATTCTATACAATTTTGAAAAAAGCTAGTATTGATATTTACTTGATACACGTAATTACCCTTCTCACTGCTCAGTACAAGTACTTGAATGTGGAGCTAATTAATATAATTAATGGAAAGCATGAAAGTGTTAACAAAAATGATTTTGAATCGTCGGACACTGAGAGAAACAAAAAAATCGACAAGACTGTACAGATTGAATTAAAAAAGTGGATTCGACATCGTGAAGTTGTAATGGAGTAAGATGATAAAATTTACACAACAAGGCAAAAGGTAAACGTTAAATAATAAAATTTTTCATTTTTAGAATTGGAAAAATCCTCAAGAATTTACTAGTCTTGAATGTCGTCTACGTGTACCTGAATTGCATATTTCGTTTCTGTTTTTTGGGATTTTTACTGATTTCGGTAAGAGCTAAATTAATTGTTCCTTCAAATCAATATTTCCTCGATTATAACACGCCTTTCTTATCTGCATTAAATCTTCTTTCTTTCAGAGTTCCGGTGATTATTTTATACAAGCTCTGGTATGTTCGTACACTGTCGTTTGCTTGATGCAGGTATACGTGTTATGCTTTTGCGGTCAAAATTTATTAGACTCGGTAATTATAATTGACTTTAATCCCAAAGACCGTGTAAATCTTTTAAATATCCAAGCTAAAATAAATTTTCAAAATTAGAGTACAGCCATGACACGCGATGCCTTTTACGAAAAATGGTACGCTTACGGTCCATCGACTAAGCGTATCTTCTCAATGATATTGATCTCGAATAAAATGGAATGTCGCCTTTCCATGTGTGGAATCGTTGACTTGACTCTGCCAACCTTCATGGCGGTAAGAACTTGTCGTTAACGACTTTTAAACAGAGGGTAAGAAATGGATTTATTCTCCAAGTACCGTTGGTCCATACGATTATACTTTCAGATACTGAAGAATTCTTACTCAGCTTGCTTGTTCTTACTGAAGATAAAGTAAGAAGAAGAAAAAATTTAATCCAGCATCCGATTCCTTGAGAGAACTTTGGAGAGTTGATAAAAAGGAAAAAGAAGAGAGTGAACAAGAGATAAATCAAAAGTATCCACGTAGTGCGTTATTGCGGATACCATAACAGTATATAATATGTTCTCACAAAATTTTCAAAAATTTCAGACCTCAATTGTTTTTCATTTTTCACGTTACCTTTCGTCTTGAATGGTCTCGATGGTTTGGAGTATCCTCTGGATCCATTACTGTTGATTGCAGCCACACGAAACTGATACCAATGACCCATTTTGAGTCCATCGCGCAAAGTAGCGTGAGGCTTTCTGGACACGTGTCTCACGGACCAGGAACTCAATCTGGATTCGAAATATCTAGGTCCCAGTAGATGACGTTCCTCAACCAGATACCTGACACCAGCGTCTTCATCGTTTGCGCCCCTGACAGCAGACTGAGGACTGCGCCAGCTAAGCAGTACCTGATTAGTTTTTTGCTGAAGGATCTGAACACTCTCCGGTATAGCCGGAAGGTCTAAAAGAACATAACAAGGAAGATTTTATGGGACTTTACGATCGTGCATACTGTTACGGAACCCCATAATATACAGCAATTTGCATTCCCCATCAGTTCTCCAAGAGAATCCATTTTCGTTAACGATTATTGCATATATATTCCTGGTAATTGTTAAAACCTGATCAACCCGATCGATATCTACAATCAGGTAACAGCCTTACCACTTCTGCCATCCAAACCTACAGGATGCATACAAGTGATACCGCAATCGTGTGTGCAGCACTTGGCCATGTCAGGACAATGCGAATCCCCAGTGCAGGCATCTAAGCAAGCAGCTTCGAAAGACGACATGGAATTCTTTTCAGGGCACAGTCCAGGCTTCGTGTAATTGGAGGTCAAGCAAATCCCCATGCACTATAACAGCATTTAAAAAAAAGAGCAAAGAAAAGTATTAAAATATATTTAAAAAATCATAATCAAGCCCTAACAAGTGCTCAAGTAAGAAAATAGTAATGATAAAAACATAAGCAAATTTTAAGTGTTCGCACGGTCCAATATGCATAATATAATTATAAAAGGTGGGTATGGCGGAGAGGGGTGTCCCTGTCTCGTCTCATCGTGTGAAAGTGAATTTAGTATGTCCAATGCCCTCGAGGGAGGCTCGTGTAACTTTATTTGAGCGACTCTTCAGCCGCCATTGAGCCAACACGGAGGCAGAGCGAAGTGGCAGTGGCGGTTTCGCTGCAAGCTGACCGAAACGAAATGGTCTTTAGTTTCGTGCGGTTTAGTATTACGTAGGTTTGCATCGACGTCGATGGTCTCCGGTCGGTCGACCGGAGCCCGAAGAAAAGCAAGTCCTGGCGTTCCTTCGCCTGGCGGCATTCACGTCCCGCTTCAGCTTCGAACGCATATATCATTCGAACGGGCGAAGAAACTGGTTCGCTTACTTATTGGCCTACTTTTTATAAGTAAAGCAGAAGCATGCGAGGGCCTATGCCTGCTCGCGATTCCCAGGCCGTTGACCAGTTAATGAAGTTTACTATAAGAACGTCAAACGATGAGCATCGTTAATGCCGAATGCGTCGAGGTGGTCCATCCTTTTTATATTTAATTAGCCGCCATTGTTATCGATACCGTTTTGTCCCAAAACTTAGGGCCTGTCAATGTTATCTCTTGACGCTTAGATTGCTCTCACTTATTTACCCTCGTAGGAATAGAATTACTTGTTACGGTTGATGACCAGTGGCCATCTTGGAGCTTGATAGGTTAAAGGCTTCGAGAGGAATCGATCTGCCAAACGCGACCCTGCACAGGATCAGATTTCTTTGCGTGGTCGGGCTGGGACATTGATGTATTTGGTGCTTGGTATTATGGCTTGGATCAATGTTTCTTCTTCTTCTTCTTCTTTATTCTTTCTTCATTTAAGTATACTGAAGTAGCTGCTTGGGCTTTGCTTTCTTGTTACGTTGTTTCTTTCTAATGACACGTTAAGAGGTTATGTACTTGATTTTCATTTGACTTTATCTTATTTCTACGCTCGTTTTATTATCTGCTGTCCTTTGGGCCATGCGTAGGCGGTGATTTAAATGTTATAGTGTGAATTAAATTATAGCGTTACCTGTATAACCTTATCGATTAATCTGCCTATTGGCGGCTTCTTGTTTGATCCGCAGAAAAACCTGTTTTTCACGATCCTCCGAGATGTTTCAATTCCGACATAATTGCAAGAGTACACTTTTGATTATAAGACTACTTGCAAATTTACTGTGTTCCGTTGGGCCTTAATGGGCCATTACATCGGGACTTTATTACCATGTGTCAGCGAGAGGACCCCGAGTCAATTCTTCCGAGTTGGACCGTTCTTGCCGTCGCTTGCGATAACGCAATCAAGTTCTTTTTTTTGTCTTTTTCTGTTTATGCATTTTTTTTTTCTTTCAGAAATTCATGTGGCTTCGTTCGATGCGATTAAAATTAATTTCCAGTTTTCTAAATATTCGATACTTTATTAATAAGTACCTCGAAGCTTCGCACAATAGAATCGTATATATGTGGTGCGTATACGAGCTGAGAATGTTCGAGTATTATATTTGGACTGTGGAAAAACATACGAACAGCTAATTTCGAATGACTCACGTCCAATCGCACTTAACAGCAGCACTAGGTCCATATGAATGTTTAGCAATATATTACTTGTCCGGTACGTTTCATACACTTCTCGAAATGAATATACCCATGAATGGAAAGATAACGATAATGCATGCAATGTGTTCAATTTGAGTTTGATTCTTTACAGAGACTATTCAATTTAAATTACACTGCTAATATCGGGTGACCTACTTACTTCGTCAGGTGGATTTTCGCCACAACGTGCGTCGCATCGTGCGACCCTCATAGAATCGTATTCCTCGACGTATTTCGTCCAGGACGCCAGACAGCCCGGAAGTAATAAACACCACGGCCACCATTCTATCCCGAACAGAAAAAAAAAGATACTGTGAATAATTCAGTCTGATTTAAAAAAATAGTCAAAATCGAAAGGCCATACACGAAAGAAGAAATAATTTGATATATCACGAAACAGAGATAACCTTTATTAAATTATTCGAGGTCAACGATACACGAAAATGTCACTCGAAAGGAACGTGCACGAACAGCTGATAATTTGTATGATAAAAATAATGAAATCCTTGAAAAGTCTCTTAATTGTCCTTTTACTTTTATATTACATAGTTCTACGTACTTTTGAAGGATGTCGAGGTCTGGTAGCTATTTCCGGCAGCAGCGTACGTCGGGGTGCGTAGTAGTAGCAACCCCCAAATAAGAAACATGAGCAGCTTCTGTGAGTAGTCCCGTCGATCGAGTAGGAATAAATCGAGTTGAAGGAAAAAGTATAAATTTTAATTTACTGATAACCGAATCTAGCTGATCTTTTATGCATAGACGATCGATCGATTCTCCGTGTCGCGGTAGGCAAGTGTCTATCGAGGTGAAGCGTTCGAACTGGGATCGGGCTTACTTTCCTGGCCAGCCGATCCTCGTCTCCTCGCCATGGCTCTCCTCCTTCTACTCCAACTCATACCACTCCTTTCCACCACCCGGCTAGCACCCGTTGCAATGACCGAATCATTAGCTTCAAGAAGGGTCCTGCCTCTGTAAGAAGCTACGGGTACCGGCACCTTATGTCTCTATCAAGGATTCACCACCTTCCCTGTCCTGCCGCCATCTTTGCTCTGTCATTCCGTTCAAAGACGCCAGGTTAGGTTCGTCAGTAAAACTACGTCGTACGAACGTAACTACGCTAATCCAACGAAAGACTGAGGTACGTATTTTTGTATTAATATATTTCTTGCATCGTTACACAATTTGCATTATAAATATTATTAATCAAATTAAAGAATAATCGAGATATAATTTATTACGTAAAGAAAATATACTCGAACGTTATACGCATTATTTTACTGCACTTGACATACAATACTTGATACTGACAGACGGAGTCTGCTGATTTTCGTTTGAATAAATTTATACGTGAATATATACTGGATAAAGAAGATGGTCTCGAGGAATAATATAATGGTAAATAGTTCTTTTCTTTTTCTGCTCTTTTTTTCTCTCAAGGTTATAAAATCTCAAAGTATCGGGGTTGGTAGAGTTTAAGAAAGGGCCCCTCGGACTTATTATAAACGACTTCGAAGAATAGTGGTGGCGTTGACCTGAATCTATTAGGGCTTTGGTTTGGCGGTATGATAACTGCTCGTAAATCAATCCCTTACTTAGCAACATTCCTGACCACACGAAACTCACGCTCGCTATACGAGTCCTCTTCGCTTCACTACACGAAGGTGCTGGCTAACAACGAGGGGTCTCGCTTATGCGACTCGGGCTAACTTCAGACACAATATACACAATGTACCATACATGAGACGTGTGCGTGCATTCTTTTTTCTTTCGCTTTGCTCTCTTTTTATACATTTTTCCTTTACTTCTTCTTTTTTTTACTTCCTTTGTTATCCTTTTTGTCGCAAACCACCATTCCAGGCTCTCGCATTCTCATTCTTCAATGGTCATTTCAATTTTTTGTGTTTACTCGTATGCAGCCTGGCTTTGACGTCTTCCTTATGAATTTCTGTTATTTAAGAATTAGTATTATGGCGCAATATATTACAGTCTTCGTATGGGATGGTATAATTAGTCGCTAGAAGTAGTATTAATTTGGCACGTTTCACCCGTGAATAATTTTCAGATAACACGTCGTAATATCCAAGAGTCGTTTTGATTCTTTTTAATCACACAAATTGACTACGAGATATTCAAAAAACGACTTTTTCATATGTGCTTTCCGAATTCTTAATTTGACTTTATTTCCTTCTGGCATTTCTAATGATGGTGACATTTTGAGCTGTGCTTAGATTTTAGTTCTCGTCTGTATTACCTTATTGATCTATTGTCTTCGTCGCTATTTCTTTTACAATGATTATGTAGACAAATGTGTGTGATCGAGGATCGAATTAATCGCCATTCCCACGGCTGCTTTATATCTACGACCCCACATTACGTTATTGTGCACTTTGGTTATGGCGTTCTTCAGCGCTTTGACTTCATCAGCTTTTGTTACATTCAACGACTTTAGCTGGAAGAATTTAGTACATTTCAAGGTACAGTACAGCAGAAAGGTAATTAAGTAACTTGATTTTCAATTTTTCTAAGCCACTTACCACGTCTAAGTCCTCCTTGGTATTTAAATAATTTGATAATGAGGTGATTAAACCGATCAGGTTCGTATTGGATTCGTTACCGCTAAAAAATATGATTGCAAATAATGTTAATAACACAAAATTCTTACTACTTCCGTTACTTACTAGTCTTCAATGAGGTTCCAATGGTGCTCACAGTAATTTAAGGCCACTCTGGTTCCATAAGGATTTTCCGCAACGGATAACAATGCTAAAAATAATTCCCGAGTAACACGTCCATCTATTGTTAACCTATCCAAGTACCTATGACAAATGAATAAGTTACAATTGTTATATAAGTGTTTAGTGCCAGTTAAGTAAAATGTTTATTTTTGTACTTTTCCAAAAAACTTGATTTTTTATAACATCCTAATCCATAGATCATTGGATCTTTGTCTGATGTGTTATTTTCATAAAGATCCATCAGTCTATACCAATCTGCGTCAGTACCGCTACGTATCCCTGCGCAATATACCCAATATGTTAAATGCTTAGGAATTCTGTAATTTCAATAAATTCATATGACAGTATATAGTTAAAGATTAATTATAAATATTTTTGTATACGCAAAATCGTACTTACCCTAATTCTAATTTCCCACTTGTACGTTGTCGGAAATAATTCAGAGCTCTTCTCGAACATTCTACGTTACCCACCATACAAGCATAGTTTAACATTTCATCATGCGAATTGGTAGTCGTATAATTTGCAGCATAACGAAAAACATTGTCGACAAGTGTATTCATGAGTTTCTGTGTAAAAGATAATATGCAATATTAATGTTTTTTAAATCAATTATCGGTATAGACCTTCTAGAGTATTGAACCCTGATAATAGGCAACCCGTCATTATCCCACGCAAGAAACATAAAATACCTTTTAGCGTCTTTAATTGCCATATCAAATAATTGTTCAGCAAAGTAAATATTATTTTAATTAACTCTGAAGCACTTGCCTGGAATCCTGACGTGTTATAGAAATGTACTTGAATAGGTTTGAGTGCAGTAATGGCAACATCCCATACTATTGATGAAATTTCACTTTGTAATTTCCTAGCACCCTTAAAAGCTATATTATAATCCAAAAAACCTCCTGAGGCCATAGCGAAAATATCACTAATTATTTGAGCCCTTATTACTGGTGGGAAATTGTTGAAATCAGTGAATAACAACAGCCAATTGCCATTGTCATAATTTACACGGTAAAATCCTGAAAGAAAAACATTTTAAATACAAAAGAGAGACTCAACTTATCATCATGTAGATTTATTCATACATCTATACAAGTTACCAGTCTGTTTCAGATTAAAGAAGATCCAATGATTATTCAGTATAGCACATCTTAATGATGACTCGTTCATCATCATCTGCTTAGTACTGAACCATAATTTTGGTGCAGTTTCATTAAATTGAAGATTTAATTGAGTTGTCCAACTTATTGGAATATGCCATATTTCCCTACTTTCTTCTCTTGGACCATCATGATGAAACCTATCCTGTAAATGAATTATATCAATAATAATATGTCCCCTTAGTTACACTCTAAATCTCAAATTATCTGTACTGCTACAGATTTGTTTTTTAAAAATTAATGACATCGTATAACAAACCTGAATCAAGTGAATTGTACCAGTGTGGACATTTCTATTGATCTGCAAAATTGGAAACCCATGTTGATGCGTCCAAGAGTGCATGATTTCAGTCATGGAGAGATGACCAGGAAGTACTTGTTGCTGTGACAGTACATTATCAAAAATTTGCCAAAGATTTTCCTGCTCAGCTGATCCATATGCATAAGCACGTATGTAATTTCTTATGGAATCCATAAAAATATCCTTTCCCACAAAATTGTACATCATATTGACCACGCTATTGCCTTTGATGTATAAAATATGGTGAAATATATCAATGGGACCACTAGTATTTTTAACAGGAGTCAATAAGGCATATGTATTATCCAGTGCATCAGCTATCAATGCTTCCGTAGAATCTTTAAAAAATAATTCATCAATATCCCAAGAAGGTTCAACCTGAATTAAAGAGAAATAATGAATATGACTCGAAGAAGATACTTTGGCAAATTTTTATATCAATATATTATACTTACAAGGTTCATTGATATATATGCAAAGAACATTGAAAATCCTTCTTTTAACCATACGTAGGACCAGCTAAGTGGTGTTACCAAATTACCAAACCATTGAAGAGCCACTTCGTGGGCTGCAATTGTTGCGTAGTGTTTTAAGGAAGGTTGACTAGTCAAGTCTTCGATGACAACACAGCTACTTTCGCTGTTTGAGAATATAGAATATCTTTGAACATTTATTTCATCCATATGAAAAATCTTTGCGTGTACCTACTGGAAAGTTATTAAGCCCCAAGTTTCCACAACCGCATATTTTAAGTCTGATACCACCATTAAGTCCAACTGTTCGAGCTCGTAATGAAACCCTGTCAAATCCTCTATAATTGGTACCAATTTTGTTACCATCGTCGACGTGTATTTTGTATAGGGTAAAATACTACTGCGTCCATAGATCGTGTGGCCAAAGCGGTTTTCTTCAGTGACGGTGTAATTATCAAAATCGGTAACCATTATAGCAAGCAAATAAGTGGACATAGGAACTGTTTTAGTATACGTATCCCATACGAAGCCAGGCATACCCTTCCTAAAATAAAATCAAAAAAACAAAAAGAAAAATATATTCACGGTATTTATACTTGGACATTTTTTTTCCATTTATCTTTCAATTTCCATTATAGCTAGATATTAATACTCACATGTCTTTGGTTATTTTCATTTTCGAGTTCGAGTGGGTCCTCATAGTCTTATTTCGACCGATAGTTACTCGAAATGGAGTTTTAAATCCGGGTTCGTCGTAACAAGGGAAGACCGTGCGCGCGTAATTGGGCGATAAATTAGAAATGATCGAATACCTGGGAGTATCGTTAAATATTTTTTATAATACATTTTAATATAAATCATATATTTCGTCAATAAATTTACCTTGTCCTGTTCAAACTTTCCACGTAAGATTCCCAATACAATCCAATTCCACCTTTATTAATTTTCAGGTTGTATATATACCTCAGGATATACATATGACTGGCCTTTAGCGGCTGCTCCATAAGAATTAAATAAATATCATTTTGTTTATCCCAATAGACAGTTTTTATCTCCAGTGGCTTTCTCGTGTGAAAATCAAGGACAAATGCATCTTGGATATGAATATTTCTGACATTAACGGGAATTCGCGAAGCGTTATGGTTCGACTTTACAGTAATTTCTGTTTCGCACTTTGCATTAAAGCTTCCGGTCTCGTCTTGTACCAGAAGAGGAAAAATGCGTATACTAACGGTGCAGGAGAAATAAAATAATTGTGAAAAAGTTCAAGGAACGAAAGAAATAATATTAACAAAAAAAAGTTATCTTCAGTAAACTTACTTATATTCAAGTGGAGTCAATACTGCTGATATAGGAGACGTAAAGTTTAATTTATCATCCGGTTCTAAAGTAACTGGATCCGTTACTGGTGACTTAATTGCTGTAATTGATTCACTTCCCATGTCCTTTTTTATGCCTGATATCAATATCACGAGACTGATAAACAAATAAACAACCACGAGGCATAGTAAAGCCATGAGTAAGTATATTCCAAATCGTCTCATTGGCGTACTTAAACAATTCTCAATGCTAAATCCTTGTTGTTGTAATCTTCTAGATTGATAATGTTGAGCAATATCGGCTATATCTGAAAAATAATAATGAGATTAAATGAAACGTTATCACAAATTTTACATTTAATTTCGAATTTGTATTTTAATTGTACTGAATTAGTTACATATGCCTCAATGAATGTTTAAGCCTTTTCATTTCAATTTTTGATAATTACCTGGATACTTTCTACGACTTTCCATAATTACTATTTAACTGTATGACTTTATGATTCAGATCCTGCCTTAGGGATTTGGTCCATACAATGTACGCGAACTAGCAGTGACTGCCTTGTTCGAAGAAGCGCAGCAGGATGCTGCGTACTTCTTACTCTGGGTAAGATAACCAAAAATATCTTTGCTCTTGTAACCCAATGGCGGTTCTTGAGCGATCATCATACGTTTATTGGACATTTATTGCAGAGCTTGTATTATTTATAAGACTTATATAGCTTGTAAACAGAGTTAGAAATAAATTCCAAAATAATAGACGCACCCTGGACCCACAGTGATTTATTGATCATAATTATTATAACGAGCTCGACACGATATATATCACTGTAAAAAATCTAAAGTTTTCAAACGACTATTTTTTTTTACAAAATTTCCTAAAAACACAATAAGGCAGTTATAATATTTATAGATATTTCACTGTATTGCTGACCCCATTTTACTGCAATGGTAATAAAAAATTTTATCGTTGATTATGAACTCAATAAAAAAGCTCTCACGTCGATATTTAAAAAAATGATACCAGCGAATAATTTTTTTTAACTCGCCTCACCGGATTGGTCATTTTATAGTTGGACATATGCGCGCTCATTGATTCTCTTCAATCCATCGAATAGCGTTGACTTCTAATCTTTCTGGATTCAAATTCCCACAATGGATATACAACCAATGTAGGGTTTGACTTGTTTGATATAAACCGGGTGCTCGTAGAAGATGTCTGGGTTTCTCATCACCCCAAGAAATTCTCACGCGGCCCAACTCACTTAAAAAGTCACCATCCTCTACCGCATTGCACTCCGTCATAATCACGGCATATTACACATTCGTTAACACCCACATTTTTGAGCCAGCTAGTAATCAAGCGCTTGAATCACGAAGAGCATAAAATTTCGATATCTTAAAAAAAAGTCTCCACCCACACAGTTAAATTTTTGTAACCGTCAAAAACACTGTTCAATTTTTCATAACGAAATTTCATAACCGTCTTTATTTAAATTTGAATTGTGTTCGCAAATCTGATTGGCTTGTATTCGACAAGAATATCATTCCAGTATCTGTACTGGACATCGAACAATATCCTTATCTGCATCGCGCTAATTAATTGTTTTGCTTCATTAAATTGTATCGAATGAATTATTCGCGTCTTACATAACTGTTGTATAACGTAAACAATAGTATAAATCAATTTCCTTCTTGCTCAGCAGGACTATTTCGCATCCGACTGACTTGGATCTGTTCGCCGTTATTTACATTATTGATTGATTAAGCTCATTCAAAAATTCAAATCTGTATCGACGATAGGATTTTCGAGATATCAAATCCTTTTGATATCTTTGTTCTTGTTTCGGATTTCTTGATTGAGGTATATATTATAATCCTGGGTTAATTATTTTTTGGATAATTGGATTATGACATTGTTGTTTATTTTTTCCAGAAGCTTCTCCGTCCGTCCGAACATTTCGAGAGGGTTGAGACAACGTGGTGGCTGCTGGGTAAATCGACGGGATGTGTTCTTTAAAGAGACACATTTAGTTCTTCTCTTCCTAAGGGAAAGGACGATTCCTTATCATCATCGATGTCGTCATTAATTTTGTATAACCTCGTTTCCAAGGTAACGACAAGTCACTCATATGATTACATACGATTGTACATAATTTTTCAATGTTTTAGTTACCACTGGAATTTAGTTACCACTCCTTCATTCTCTAAAGAAAAGTCCCAGACTGCTTGGCACCGAGTTTCCAATTTCGCCGTTTGACAAGCTTGGCTTCCTGCCGACGGAAAAGTTTTCACTAAGAAAATGAGACGTGTCGGAAACTTACTTCTATGTTTGCGCCCATAATGGTTGGCCATAGGTAAAATGCCTTGAAGAAAGAAACTAAACACAACACAGCCATGATTAATAGAGCAATACGATCTTTGGGGAAGACCTGACTCTTTGGAACGTGCAACTTGACATCCACCACCCACTCGCCTTTCTGGCACTGAGCGAAATGTTTTCTTAGGTGGGTTCTCTCTCGCCTTTGGATTAACTTATGTTCTAGTTGACACAGTAATGGCTGACGTTCAATGAAATCCGGGCATTAAAGGCATGAATGAAATAAAAATAACAACTTTCTACGTTGGGCTGTACGTGAAGAATTTAAGACTCGTCCTATCTGTAGATACGGATTAGATTTAGATTTAAAAGATCAATTTACCTTCGAATTTAATCAACGCGTCCTGTCGTTTGTAAATACTTTTTTTTTTACGTCACCAAACAAAATCTCTTGATTTTTTTAATGATCCTTCAAAGCTTTCCGGTTTCCCCGGGGGACATGCTCCGACCCCCTGACAGTAATGGGCCGTGACAAAGACTATATATGTATTGTGGTATATAAACCTAAGCCACGTATTATATATATATTACAATGGGCAAAAATACTCCTATTACGGAAACGACAATGTGTTCTTAAATCTTCAGTTCGCTCTCTTTTACAGAAGATTCTCGTTACCGGGAAAAAATCAAATTTCACATATTTTTTTCGTACCTTCATATTTTTGAGAAGGATGGTTAAATAATTTTTTTGTCATATTAATAACGCTTGAGAGGTTATCAGTTACTTTTATTTACTGATTTTCCCTTAGGTTTAACAATATTTCATTCTTCGTGTCTGCAGGACTTTCGTTCATTGGAAATGCAGTCGTCGGGCTTTAACCTGTCTCTTTAGTAAAGCGTTACTTCAATTAGTGGCAAGCAAATGTTTTTTCGAAATCTGGAAACTCACGGGAAAGCTCAATCCACCGAGAAGAAATCCAGCTGTGGTTCGCCGGATCGTTAACGTGTACTTACCGTACCCACCCCTTATACAAACAGGCTCTGTTAGAGGTTTAGAATGTTGGTTTCTGATACCATGACGTGTAGTGGCTAATTGGTCCAAAAATAGAGACGACGGAGTCAGGTGCACGATGAAGATTAAATAAAACTTAATGAAAATTAATAATAACAATATACAGGGAAAAAGAATATTTTTCAAATCACCCAGAGTCTCCGGTACGAAGAAAAGAATAAATCTCGCCCGTACCACGAGGACGGAATGCAGCGTTTGGAACGGGGGACGTTTTTGAATTTTAAATGATCATTCCCGCCCAGTCGATGTAATTGGTGCAGTTTATCGCATTTTTTGTCCCCCCTTAAAAAAAACTCTAAGAGAAATCGTTTGTCGTCTGGAAATGTTGCCGACAGGACATCTCTACATACTAAAATGGGATCATATAAGTGCAGTGATGATTTCGAGTAGGTCAAAAAAAAAAAAGAAAAATAAAAACTATTTACAAAACATCAGTACAGCGAGGGCAACTGCAAATCACACGTGGTTGAAATTACAGAGGGGCAATACGACCTTCCATAAATATCCCTAATTAGGTCTTAGTCAAGTCCCAGTGGCGTAATCTGAAATATACCTTGATTCTGTGATTACTTAATAACAATTAATCCAAAATCCAAATTCTCACGTCAATAAATCTTTAAAAAAAATTTTTTTTGAAAATTACTTAACATTCGATCAGCCATCGTTCGGTACCAGTAATCAGTCAGTGCCAGTCGTATTGAAATAAATTTGCCTGAGCTTGTTATCAAAGTACAGAGAAAGATGGTGAAAAATAAAAAAATTCTTTTTCAATTTTTCAATCCATAAATCTTTGCCTGGCAACCATACTTGGCGATTTCACAGTTTAATTGTCATTGTCAAAAAAATCGTGCACGCCCATCTTCCAGCTGTGACTTCTTTGCAATTGGTGACAATTCCACTGTTATCCAGGAATACGAAGTGCTGGGATTGGTTGGCTTTAACGAGGAGCTGGAACTTGGCTAGGCCTCCGTGTCTTCTTCGAGCCCTACTCCTACATCGGTCCCTCTGGTCTTCGTGTCTCACCCAACCCTCTTCTTTCCCATTTACTTTACTCAACTCGCACATAGTGACCTCACATGTGCGCATTTGACATTTCGAAGTTAGTACCGAGACAATTCACACGAGGCGAGCATTATTTTACGCTGGCTACGACGTTTCTTCGTTCCGTGACCATAGTGACACTCGTGAGAGACGTTGAGTTATTTTTCAAACCTTTTTACGACTCTAAGAGAAAACCAGTGACAATACCTTTTTTTTAAACAATAATTAGTCCTGTACAAAACATTGGGTAAGAGGATCAATGATAGATTTATCAATAAATTTATTTTCCATTTTAACAGGACAATCGTAATCATATTTAATTTTTATTGATCTCGTCCTGTCAGTGTTAAATATTGCCTTTAAAATTTTTCAATGGTTTTACTTTTCATTTTATTGCCATATGCTTCTGTTCGTATCAAATATTTTTTTTTAATTTTCAAAATAATACCGGAAACATTTTTTTTATTTTTTTTTAATTTTTTTTAGTTAATAATGGACATTTGGACGGAAGGAAATATCACAAGAGTAATTGCATCAGAGGACGTCTTCGCTTTACCACCGACGCCGCCGACGCCACCGTCGCTTCATATGGATTTTCAAAATATCCGATTCAATCAAACCCGCGAATCTGCTTGGTATTACAAATGGCCATGGGACATTTCCACAGACTCGGCAGACGTATCGACAACAGCCAGTCCTCCTCTTGAAATTGGACAGCAGTTCGATATGCAGTGCATAAACAGTTCAATGCAAAGTGGCGATGGGAATAAAAATTATCAGATATGCAGGTAACTAGGATCAATTTTGAATAAAAGTAAATGACAATTTTAATTAATGATGAATATAATTTTTTTAATAAGCTACAACTACCAATCAAATTGTAATTTAATAAATCGTTAGGTGGGAACAATATTCGCATCATGATATCATCCCTGAACTTGCTCCTGCGACGGACTCATCTCTTACAACCAGAAGAGACAAGACACTTGAGGATTCTTCGCAGGGCCAATTTTGTCCAAGAGATCAAGGTCAGCATATAACAACCACCACGCTGTTCCGTGCTTGGGAAATACCTTACCTGCAAGACACCCCCGTGGGACAGGAGATTAAATATCAGGATTCCCAAGAAATTTCAGAAAGCCCTTCGTCAAAATATCCAACCAATTTTTCCTGCGAGGAGGAAATGAATTCTGCCAGTGGACTTTCCGAACCCGAGTACGGTAAGACGTTTGAATTATTTGATTTTTTTTTTTTTTGATAAAATCCAATCAATATAGATCAAAGTACATCGGCTGTTAATGAACTAACAAATGCGAATTAACAATTTTTCATTTCTGTATGACAATTTGGCGATATGATAATTGTAGAAAAAAAAAAGAACACTGCACGTAGACATATCTTACATATGTGTACAAGACTGTTTGTTGATAATTCATTTATAACAGTCAAGTTTATGTCTTTACTGTCGCCAATGCGGCTATAACGGAGCCAGCGCAGTCTAAATATTTATCTAATAATCGAGAAATCGTAATTATATATATTCATATGACTTGTTTCTATTACGTAACGCGATTGAGATTACTTCTAGTTGGTTATTATCGTTTGGATAACTTTTTTTTTTTTGGTAAATACAAAAAAAAACAGTTGTATGGTTGAATCGAGAAAACGTAATTATATATATTCATGTGGCTTGTTTCTATTACGTAACGCGATTAAGATTACTTCCAGTTGGTTATCGTCGTTGGGATAAATTTTTTTTTTTTGACAAAAAAAAGTTGTATGATTGAATTTAGGAAGAGAATCGAATGTCTAGGGTTAGAGGGGAAAGTCATTTTTGATGATATTTTCAAATATGTTTTGTGCCTTGTAAATTTTTTTTTTATTTGACCGTTGCTAAAAGACATAAATATACGTCAACGCCGTGGCGCATGGAGCAATCTGGTATGTCCGCACAACCCGTGTAAATCTCTGAGTCAGAGGCCAGATAGCAATTCAGAGTTGAACACGTGTCCTCGGGACCTTAGAACATCTGTCACATCACCGCCCAAAAACTCAATGAAGCCAACCGAGTGAAAACATCGTAAACCTATGATGATTCTCAATGAAAAACCATTGAATGACTATACCATAGTTTGTATCACACGCAGAAGGTGGCGCGTAGAGAGATAAAATTTTTGTAGTGCAATTAAATGTAATTTTTTTAAAAAGACGTTATGTAAGATCTGTATACAAAAAAAAAAAGTAGTAGCAGGACGTTTTTAGTTTGTGCGCGAAGAAAATACACAAGTTTCATAATGATTTTTTGAATTAGTTATAAATTTGATAAAAATATACGAACCGTCGCTCTAGTTTTAGGGTGAAATTTTTTGAGGATCATTCATTGTTTTTGTATAGGAATATTTTTGCATGGCTATTGGCAATTTTATTTTGACACTTATTACGTGCTCTGGCACGATTTTCATTATTTTCACTTATCCAGTTACGCGGTGCAATTTGAATCGTGATTTTACGTATTTACGTCAGCGCTCAATTACCGTATGACGTTCAAGAGATAGCGGCACGGAAGCAAGGCTGATGTCGGTATCTGTAAAAGATGGTAGATTCTACCAACCCACATTTGAAACAGCGCGTATCACTGGTAGTAAGTCTTAGATGAACGTCATCCAGTGACGCATCGAATATGCAGCTATTTTCATCTAAACCGCGCTGGCAAAAAGGGCGGCCTCGTGAAACTTACTGTTTTGCTACGATCACTTATGCATATAGTCTCGTGTCTTTCCGAGAAGTGCGTCTGGCAAGAAGCTTGGGGAAATTAGGGCAACTTCGTTAATTTGATTTTTCAATGATCCCACAAATTTAAACGATTAGACGAAATTCAATTAATTACGTTGAGGTATTGATTTGAGGGCATTACTTGAAACGTAGTATTTTTATTTATAGAATCTAATAGTAAGAGAGTGGGTAATGGAAGCAGCAGTGACAAACCGCGCAAGGAACGAACAGCTTTTACGAAACAACAGGTGCGTCATCTTGAATGCGAATTTGCACACAGCAATTATCTGACGCGTCTTCGTCGTTACGAGATTGCTGTGGCTTTGGATTTGACGGAGAGACAGGTGAGCATTTGAAATTTTAATTGGTTTTCTTTATTGTCTAATTTATGGGATATTATTTCAGGTCAAAGTGTGGTTTCAAAATAGACGCATGAAATGGAAAAGGACTAAGGGTGGTGTGACAAGTACACAAAATAAGGATTGTGATATCTTGACGCATTGATTGGGTTTATTTGGAAATTATGCCATGAGATAGATAATAAATGTAAATAATATTTTAAGCTCTGTTATGTATCGTGTAAGTAAATCAATAAATTTATATTAATTTTCAGAAATATACAGACTTATATGTTAGACAATCTTTATTTTACTTCGGGTACATCAACGGGTTTTATTTTCATTTCGATTCCTTTAGTTTTCAATTTTCTTTCGATGGTAGCCAATTTTGTGAGATACTTCTCTGCTAATTTTTTTTCTTGTTTCTTATTTAATTTTAACTTTCTATTCAATTTGATTTCTTTTCGTCTTTTTGTTAATTTGGCATAATACTTCACGGACCAATCGGTACCCAGGAAATAACCTCTGTGTTGCTTTTCAGGGGGAATGTAGTTTGCTGTAAAAATAATATTTTTATATAGATACGGTGTTATAATGACATTCTTTTAGATGATAATGAATAGTATATAGTGATAGTACCTTTTATAAGTCTGCCACACATCAAGTAATTATTCATAGTTTTGGCAGCAATTTCTGCAACTTCGGGATGTGCAAATTCGACATATCCATAACCTTTGCTGCGTCCATTCTAAAGTTTAAGTATACCCATTGTATAAAAGTTACATAAATTTTATTAGTAGATTAAGGTAACTGTTCTTTTCTTACCTTTTTTGATCTAGCTACTCTGACACGTGTTACTCTTCCAAATTGACCAAAATAATCTTTCATTTGTTCCTCGTAGAATCCATGCGGTATGTGCCCAATATAAACAATGCCCACTGAAGTTTTGGTTTTCCGTCGTAAACCCTTTTTCTTCTTTATCACTTTCTTGATCACCTCAACCTTTGGTTCTACTTTTTTTTTCTGTAAGTATATATATAATATTTGTAAAGCAAGTATACAGTAAATAAACAACGTATATCCAACAGCTTTATTATAGAATGTATAAAACAGTACACACAATGACCTCCTAAATTAAATCTAAAAATACATAAACTTATGAAATAGAACATATTGTTTGAATTTTCATATTGTAATGTATAAATAAAAACATCAAGACAATAAATATAGGTTATGCGACCATGTGATATCTTACCTTCAATATTTGTTTGACATTTTTCACTGCTTTCCGAAGACTCGATTCTTGCTTAACACCAGATTTTTTCACCTTCATCCTGTTATACAATTTCTTTATTTAATAACAGAAACAATTAATGAATCCACCGCGAAACAGAGAGTAACAATGAACAAAATCCACTCAAATTGAGACGCAACACTGAAAGGACAGGTTAGAAAATGTAACTAACCGATGGTGCTGCCACGTTACGAATGCCCCAATATTACAAACACGTTTCTAAAGCAGGAACTTTATGCTTTTAGTATTGGCAGCCATTACGTTTCAAATAACCGCGCAAGTGATTGACAAACTTTTCGTTCCTGGAAAGAGACAGCCTCAATAATAAGCAAGAAAAGATAAGAGACTCGATCTCCATAATAAGTAAGAAAAGGAAGAACGTATCAAAACCACGCACATAAAACGGTAAATTAAGATTCTCAATGCACTCTAAATCTAAACAAAGTAACGCAGTATCCTTAAGCGCACAACTATCACTCATTCAAAATCTACCAATACTTTACCAACTACAAAATACAAATTCTAACCGTTTCGTGTTTTACCTAATATTACAACGTCCCTGCAGTGTTTACCATGTTATCGCTGTAGTATAGAGCAGCAATTTCACCTAGTACAGTAGTTTCGTAACGATAAGTTCCCATGGAACCAAATTCCGATTAGGATGCAAAATGGCGTTCCGAGGGTAATTCCACAATGGCATTATTGAACCTATCTGCCGCACGTAGCAAGATCCGACTAAAAAGATACTAGAGTGCTATTGAGAAATGCAAAAGCATCCTTATACGATGTCAGCTGACGTTTGCACGTATAAGGGGATGAGTCGAATAGGGGTAAACTGTTACACAGATGCGCACGCAACTTTGAATGACTGTGCTTGAACTTCAGTGTGACGTCGGTGCTCTTGGAAACAGTACGGAAGTCAAGCAACCTGGTCCTTCCGCGAAGAAAGTTGTGAATATAACATAAAAGAGTGACTAAAGAAAAAGTGTAAATTGCCTGGCTTAAAAATAAAATGAAAACACCCTTTATTAACAATGAACATAAAAAATGAATCAATTGTGAAGTAGACTAAAAACTAGAATAAATATAAGGCATAGAAGAGATGATCTATTTCAAAAAAATAGATTCATCAAATTTAACTGTATCAATAACTAATCGCAATTACTCTAATTAGATACGGGACTAATTTCAGTGAGTAGTGCGGGAAAGTCTTGAAGATGAGTGTTACGAACACGCGATCACGGTATTCAGTTAATTCACACTTTGGCGTAGGTTCGAGGAAAATTTTCTTAAAACAAAAATTAATAAGTATTTGTCGGCTTAATATTTTTGCTATACAACCTTTAAATTTCAGTCAATCCGATCGGGCAAACAGTGTATAACCTAACATCGGCACGAAGTTCGTTTCGCGACAGAATTGATGTTCGTCTTTGGTAAGGAAGGTGTGAGCTGCTGTTTAAAGTTTAAAAGCAGGGACAAAAAAGTTTTGAAAAGTGCGGATATACTTTTAAATAAAGAAACGACAAGTATGAACGGTATAGATTCACTTCGTTTGTACAACTGCAGTGCTATTGTGCTTCAGCGAAATATTACTTTCCTGGTGGATCTGAATCGCAGCGAGCTTCTGAACGCGCTTAAAGAAGCTCTGGACAATTCTATACGGAAGGAATTTTTTCAGGATGCACTATCCGATTGTCTTCTTCCAAGACAAAGACGACCTTTCGATCTACCTTGGTGGCAAAAATTATCCTGGGCATTGATCTTCGCCTCCATGCTACTGGTAGCAATTGGCGGCAATGCTATTGTCATGTGGATTGTTTTGGGTAATTTAATTTTATAATTTAATAAATACAAATTAACGACGATTCAAAAGACATTTTGTGTCGTATTCAAAATAAAATTATTGTCCGGTTCAATGTAATATATTACTCTTGGATTGTATCGGTTTATGGACATTTATTTTCATGCACGTGTATACCGAGTAAATTTGCAATTTTAATTACACTCATCAATTCCCGGGAATGCGCTTGCATAAAATTGATTTTGCTTCAATTTTCATTCTTTTTTTTTTCTTCCTACAATGGACGATCGCTGAGTACTCTATTATCAGTAATCGATGTTTTCATTTAAAATCGAGACTCTTGATTTCTCTTTATAATCATTTCCTAGTTGTTGCTACTGCAATTAACAGTCCATTTCGGTATTCATTAATTACTGTAATTAAGTACTACATTAATGATTACTCGTGGAATGCCACGTTGATAAATACTGGTTGAAATAATACGGAGACTATGCTCTGTTAAATTGACATTTAATGCTTGAAATATGTATTTGAGGTCCATTAAGTATATGGACTATAGAATATATATATATATATATATCCACAGATCTATATTTAATATATCAGTATACCTCTCTGTGATATACCCAATAATTTATATTCGCGGTCTGAAGTCGAAATCATTCACGCTGTGTCATCGCCTTGCAGGATACATAATTAGGTCTATCCTCATGAATAATATCGCACTGTATTACACAGTGTCGCTCGTAAATTATATTGCGATTCTGATTGCTGCTTGTTAAGTTTTGTGCATGCATACAGTACGAGGGACCCGTGCTTAAAATACCCTATAGAAAAATGCATGGCAGGAACTTTGTAAAATGAGATTAGAAAATTTCTAGTTATTTTTACAATTTATGTCCCTAGATTTTGTATGGTGATTTTTTTTCTTATCCTTTTCAATAGATTTTCATGGCTATCTGATTCTTATACAATATCGTTCATCGAACAGTGAAAGGATAATTGGATCGTCATTGTCAGCTGCAATTCGTGAACCCTTATGACTTTCGTCATATGGAATTCTTTTGAAAATCTGTTATCTTTTAAATATCATGATCGTCGATGTCCTTAAAAAAAAATCTTTTATTGCTGATACGTGCACTTGGAATAACAATTTGGATAAACTTGCGTAAGAAAAAAGTGTAGTAAAAGACTTTTTTGGAATATGAAATATGTATGTTAGCTTGACTCGCGTAGTACGCATATTTCATCCGTAGAGTGCGCTGTGATCGTTATAGGTGCTTTTAAATTTGCGTACAAAGTTTATGCGATAACTGCCACAAAAGTATTGACATTTTTTTTTACGACTGCGGAATAATCAAAAAAGTCTCTTTCCCACTTTTATGTGGAAAAAAAGGTGGTAGGGTAACTTTGAGAGTGTGGTTGTAAGCTTTACCTCGTTTACGAGACTCGGCAAGTCTCCATGATGGAGGTTAGTCATAATAAATAATGCATTCGCTGCCTAGTAGCTGCTTTGAAAAATAATCTGGCCAAGCATTCATCAAGTTTCTCGGGACAGCAGTAACAGCTTGAGTAAAGATCTTGTTTTACAAATATTCCAATCGTGCGGCAGCGTGTAACGCGATTATATAAATAAATAAATAATAAATATATATATATATATATATCATATTTTATTCCTGTGTAAAGCGAGTTGTGGAAGCAATGAAAAGTTTCACACGAAAAAGCGAGCTTATCAGGTCTGTACACGGAATGAAATTTTTCGGGTATAAGTAAACAATGAAAATGTTCGTGCATGGTTAGGCGCATTGTTGATCCTCTGACAATAGAGAGACACCGCCGTCGTAGGACATACGTGTTAGTAAAAGTATAAAAATAAAAATAAATCAAACAAAAAGTATTTAATTCGAATTGAATTCCTGAATATAGATCGTCGATAATAACTTCGCGCGAAATGCATGAAGAGATTGTTGAGCCGAGTATAAAAGTTGACAGAAGTTTATTCCATTTGACAGGAAGGAGTTGACGGAGTTTTGAAAACTTGAATTCAATAGCCCGGAGTACGCGATTAAAAATTTTTGTCATCAGTGTTAAAGATGAAAAGCGAATCAATATTTTTTATCAAGTTAAAATTTTTTTTCTTTCGATTTCCGCAAGTCTTTTTTCGTGTCCTTTTTATTTATACAGATTTTTTTTTAATTTTACGCTGTATTAGATATCCGTACACTTTAAGGGCGGTAGGAGGGTGCATAATATCTCACGGGCTAAAAAAAAATACCCAAATCACTTTTTCAACAGCATCAGCTGACACTTTGGTAAGTCGAAATACATACGCGAGTCTCGAATAATAATTTAATTAAAAAGCAAAAAAAATTGAAATATCACCTCTCGCGACTTTGACATGTTTTACAAAGAGCTAGGTGAAATAAAAAAGTTGTTCCGCCCTACGCATTGCGACGGAATGAAAATGGCGGATATACGAAATGACAAAAATGTAAGCGATAAAAGCGGCAGGTATCGTATTTCAAAAATATTCAACTTTTCGTATCAATATCAAATAAAAAATTTTTTTTACATCAGCCCCTTCGACGTCGCCTCGCCTTAAGGATTTTTTCTCCATTCGACAATACGACGTCACTTCAAATGATCGCCTCTCCTTTCCAGCTTCTCGCTCATATCCCACCCACGTATCCAATAAATCAGGCAAGCAGTTCGAAGTAAAAAAGTCTCGCTTAAGCGAGACGCTTCCCATAGAATTCACTTGTCATAGATCAGACATGTACAGCCATAGCTACAATAATATTTCAAAAAGTTCAATCGATGAACTGCGATTGAAAAGAATTCATTATAAAAGTATACCTGTATATTAACACTTTTCATTTTTTTTTTTTTTTGTATACTCACAGTCTCGTACGCCTTATAACAAAGTGTTATGACGTCATTACGACTTGAGAAAATTTTTCAAATATATTAGAGTTTTTCATGGAGCTTATACAAAAACTTTTCCACTCAAATTAACATAATTTTCGAGTTATACCGAAAGTTTTATTTCATTTCACGTATGTATATATCATACACATTGTTCCTGTATCGACAGTATCTCAATTTCGAGAGTTACTCAAAAATTTTTTTGTGGGGGGGGGGGGGGGGGGGGGGGGGGGGGGG
>JARQSW010000094.1:384325-404443 GCA_030142375.1 Calameuta pallipes
TTTACTAAAAATTTTTTTTAACCCCCCCCCCCCCCCCCCCCGAGGCATACGGCACTGTCTCATTTTCTCTGTTAAATAATCAACTTAACCCTAAACTTAAGGGTGGGTTTTCAGATTGCTCAGGTCAAACCGACCGGTCGCACGAAAATCCTTGGCAATAATGACGTCAAGAGGATGTTAGAATCAACACTGATACACGAACTAATTTCAGGATCACCTTCTGGTCTATAGATAGCGATAAGAAATTTGTTCTTCCTCTTTCGAAACCTCATTATTGTACCTGCTCGCAGGGTAAAGCAGATCTAATGACATTAACGGTACGCTACCTATGCCGACTGCTCATTGTAGGTCGAGTTAATTGTTTCCATGGGTTTTCGTCCGCGTTATTAAATTACTGAATTTCTTATCGGTATCCACGAGTACAATTGAATTTGTCCTCTTTCATTCCTTATACCTTGCTGCCACCTCCCCTTCCTCGATACAGCTCACAATTCTAGCCGACCTTCACTATATACATACCACGTTCCTGAATTTCTTCGGTCCATAGTTAACAAGAAATTCCTTTGTTCCCACGGATTCCGTTCTCATTGTACAAATTGGAAATTCAATTTCCTACCAGGCTCGGAACTAACTCTTTGCACGGGACTGTATTTTATCACGAACCGCTCCTTCAAGACCTCTTCGCGACAGTTTGACATACTCGGCTTCCGCTTCTTGCGATTCTTCTACAAACTCCAACTACGTGTGGAATTATACACTTCTTTACCGACCTGCAGTCTGTTTTATCGACTGTATCGCTTCGTTGTCACCTATCACAAGCTCAACGTTCTTTATATGAATTTGACAAGCTGTCGTTTTACATTACTCGCCTGTCACGCTTACATTGGTTTGCGAAGTGCAATTTCTTTCTTTTAAGGGATAAAAAGTCAATTTGAATAATAATATTTGGCTACCGTTCATGACTGAATTTTCTTTTTCAACTCTTTTTCTTTTAGTGTGCAAACGTGGGTGTAGGATTCAGTCGATAATGTAGAATATTTTTACTATAGCTGTTGAGGCTACTTATGCTATTTATATTTATACTATTGATGCTATCTATCGCAATAGATGAAGGCTTTTTGTCGAGGACATTTAGATTGACTGATAATTGGGTGATAAAAAAAAATCAACCCCAAAATTGAGCGTGGTGCTTTTTTTTTTCGTTGTCTAATGGATTCTGTCGTATTTATTGTAAGTCATTTCGCGACATTCATTGTCATATTTTATCATTAATCGTAGTCTACGATAGTTTAGTTTGTATGCCTATGGTTAGTATTCTTGTGTACCCCAAATTTACATACTTGCCAGCTACAATCTGGCGAGCTTGGAAATTACGATCGATGCCCCCCCCGGACTCGAATCTTATTTCGTATCTGCCAGAATCGAGAAAACGGAAATGATTAAGTTGTGGGGGTACGGGACTGTATACGTTTTATAGTTTATGTCGATAGGTTATATTTTCGAAAATAGATGACGGGTAATGAATAAATTTGTTTTTTTTTTGACCAAATTTTTTATATTCAATTCGTATAGTTATCGTTGAGGGTAGTTATCGAATATATATAGATATATCATCGTATACTCGTGTTACGGCGTCTCTTTTAGTATCTCTGTTGTGGCATCTCTTAAACTTAAGATATTCAAAGAACAGTCGAATAATTATTAACACGTTAACGGATTTTGGCCTAGTACAAATTTCATACTTAATTTTCGTATTGATCAATTTTGACTTTTTTTTAAATACAATTATTCGTGCCTCTCATACATTTTAAACGTGTGCTCGATTTTATATAAAAATTATATATTTAATTTTTTTGAATTTTATTTAGCATTCATCTTTAGAGGGCCGGAAAGCCGATATGTCGGCTCGACCCCAATTATGAAAATTGTGTATATAGTAAACCCACGATATACGATACAAGTTTGGATATTTTTCAAAAGAAATTCCAAGATCTTAAGAAACGGGCTTCTAAACGTTAATCAATAATTTACATGCAAAAAATGTCGGAAGAGAATTTTGTGATGCTTGAACTTTCTTTATAAATAAAAGTTTAAGAACAAATTTTCATGATCGTGCAAATTAATTTAAATCAGCGCCACTTTACACTTGTTATTTTCACGGTGATAACGGCCCAGTACAGTAAGTTCGAGACGCGGTATAAGAAAATACTGAAATACTTGACGAAACTTAAAGCGTGCAAGTTCTCGTGTCTTCGTTGCCTTTTTAACGTGCTTCCCTTTTTTTTTTCTTTTAGCCCGCTCACAAAAGCTTCCCCGAGTTGTGCAATGTTACTTGCTACGGAATGCGGCGTTGCCGAAGTGATTTGCACGGTCCTTAAGGGTAGTTAAATTTTTTTGCCATTCTTTCCTCGAATACTCGGAGAGACCGTAATGTCGTAAAAAAAAAAAAAAAAAATTACCACTGTACTCGACGGAAATGGAAAAATAATTTTCGCACTTTTTTTTAAAGCTTTTCGAACCTCCATAAAACATCCCAAAAATGGTCACTTGATTTCTTTTCACGCATTTGACAATAAAATTTACCGAGAAGCAATCTTTGAATAGGTCGAAGGGCATTTGGTCAATATAATAATAATTTTATATGGGGTTCGGTTAACCGTAAGTTAAGTAGCGGAAAATAGAAGGCAATGGAAAAAAAATAAAGGAAACGTTGCCAAAGTTTAACCGTCAGTCGACCCCCCCCCCCCCCCTTCCACCCTTTGCTGCCAAAGTTATTTTTCACGCTCTGTAAACCTCAAATATTCTTCTGTTATGCTTCTTTCTTTTTATATTATATGATATTTATTATTTAGACATCGTTTTTACCCAAAAGACCAAGAAAATCGTAACGCATTTCCGTCATACAAAATATATGTATATATATATATATATCCTTATATATCCTTATATATATATATATATATATCAAATTTATTTTGCGAAGGAAAGTTTGAATCCAGGGTAAAGATGGTCAACCACAATTTATATGCATTACTGGTTTTCACATTGTTAGCATTCAGAGGAACCACAGGTATCCGTGGAGTTTTGGAAATTTGTTAATATAAGGGGTGATTATTATTTAGATCCTCGTTACCTTAAGAGAGAGGCAGGTACATCGCGATTTATCGAAAATTATCGGACTTTCGTTGTCAATTTTTGGGGATATTAATTGGCTGCCGATGACGTCACGCGGAAACTTTAAGCTACGCTATTTCGAGCGCTATTCAATAATTTATTGATTGTCCCGTTCGGATATTTTAATTGCGGTAAGTCGTGAAGAGATTTTACTTTGGGTCCTATGGTTTAGGGAAATTTGGGTACGTCGACGGGCTTTGAAAGCGATGATTTGGGATTAGTGCGAAAGACAGGGTTTATGGAGGGTCGACCTAGTTATGGACAAGAAATTGTAACAGAGGATCCTAGAAATTGCGAATCGTGTGTCGACTGATATTTTTCATGTGATTTAATACGTAGTAAAGTTAAGGTGAAAAAAGGCCGATTTAAATTCAAACCTCGAAATTCCGAAGAGCACGTTGAATTTCAATATTAAAATTAAACGGTCGATTCGACGATTTCGTAATATCGATTTTTCAAATCTAAGATATTCCTTGTCGATACTTTAATATTCACCTCAGTTTCTAGCTCTCCCGAGATATCCTCGAATTTTTGCACATATTTCAATCTACGTCATATCGCCAATTTCCCTGTGTATATCATAGAAGAAAAAAAAGTTGCAAAAAATCGAGCCAAGAAGATAACGATAACTTCACTCGTATCGAGGGGGTACGCCTTATACAGTTCTTTCGAATAATCGTAACTCTATATGGAAATAAAGAAAAAAAGTAAATTTTGACGTTTCTTATCCTCATTCATAAGCTTAAGATACATCTTGAAGAAGGACTCTAAGACGAGGATCTGCTTTCAGTTTTATCCCGTACTTTTCGATTATTTTTTTAGGGGTGGCCAATTCCCTTGGGAGGTTTAGGGATTTCCGAGTCATTGATCTGTGCGATAGTCACGTATGGGAAAGTCTTGGCTCTTTGGTGAAAATGCCATTTGATATTCAGTTGCTGTGTTGAAACTTTAACGAGAAAACGAGGTGGTGTAGATTAGATATGAATTCGATGAAATTGCCCCCTTGGGTCAATAGTATACTGATACTTGATATTTTACAAGAGATAATTTAGTGGGATAAGGATTGATTCAAATTTGATAAAATTGTTTGAACAATTTTTTTTTTTTTTCTTATTTTCAGCACACAGAAGAATGCGCACGGTTACCAATTACTTCCTGGTTAATCTGTCCTTGTCGGATCTCATGATGGCCATACTCAACTGCGTCTTCAACTTCATCTTTATGCTCAACTCGGATTGGCCCTTTGGGGTTGTTTACTGTACAGTAAATAATTTTGTGGCCAACGTTACTGTGGCTTCCAGTGTTTTTACACTCATGGCCATTTCGCTAGACAGGTAAGCTTTTTGGATCAGGGAAAATTCAATTGTTTTCCTTTCTTCTCAGTCCGCACACCTATGGGATGTATGAGATGCTGTGAGAAAAGTTTTTTCTCTGTAGCCATGCAAGGATTGTGGTTTTTTTATATTTAATTTGTGCTTCTGGAGATTGAGGCAAAAAATGGGTTAATTTGGAAACCATCAAGCATCCTGAAAGAGTTTCTTGAAGGAGGTTATCTTTGTGGTAATGAGGATTAATAAAAGTAATAATTAAATCTTTTGGTTGAATTCAAGAGATAATTATTGGACCTTTAATTTTCTACTGATGAAGTTTATGGTAATGAGATATTAATTTTTATAATTCTTCAAGTAGACAATAATTTAAGAGAGTGTGATCAGAGCTTTATTTATTTATTAATAAATTATACATTACTCGCCCACTGTGCATTAAATGGTCCTGGGATATTCTCAGGATATTCTATATGTTCACAGGACGTTCACATTATTTCCTGTACTTTTGTAGGAGATCCTTAGGAGGTTGGTGCCGCAGAGGGAGTTTCTGTAAAATTGAAAAAAATTGGAATGGATCGCCGACTTTTTTGCTACGTCAGTACTTTTGAATTTGGAACAAAAAAGATTAGAACTCTTGAACTTAGATTTTATCTATAGAGTCCATATAGCACGGCTTGCCACATTCGCCCTCGTTGACAGGTGGTTGTTTTTCTTTCTTTTTACTTATTTTTCACAACTTCCAAGTAACTTTTGTTTTTTATTACATTAGACTTTCTGTTCGACAACTTTCTAGTATGATTACTTGCCAGAGTGCAGCGTGGTCATCTTTGGAAAGAACTGCTAGACTCTCAGCTATAAGATGGTCCAGAGACTTTATATAATGGTCTATCAAGGAAACACTTGTTCGACATTCTACAATCTCGTGCAAAAGTATTTAGCCAAGTATCGTTTAAGGTATATTAAGATATATCCGTGAATTTCGTCACGCTACTGCATATTCTATATGGATATATCGATACGTTAATATATATAGAAAAAGATCGGTTTTTTTTTCTTGATTTATTTTTCTTATTACTTTAATGCGTCGTAAACTGTTTGAACTTTCAGATAGGCAGATTTGATTTGTAGATAGGAAGTAGATTTGAATCTCTAGAATATTAAAGGGGTGGCAATATGGTAATTGGAAATTCGATCATGTCTCATATTAGAAGGGTTATTGGGTTATCTAATTTCTATTCGGTCTAACCAACTGGCCAGGCAAACGTGATTGAAATCTTCTATGCTCTGCGAAATTACTCGTAATTTATGTCAAATATAGAATACACGACGTCGTTTATGTATATTAGCATGTCAAATGAATTTTTAAGTAACGAACGGTTTGAAAGATTTTCTTCCTTGATCCGTAATCATTATTACTCTTGGATTCTAATTCGATAAAACAAGTAAATTAGGTTTTATGTTCGCTAAATATAATAGGGTGCAGTTGCTTTTATTCGTCCTATAACCATAAAGCTAGCGACCTTAAATACGGTTGTCCAACGATAAATCTTAATGTGAACGAACCTTAATGAAATTTCTCATACCCTCCAAGGCATAAATTAGAACTCACGATTACAATGTCCATAATCGATATATAAATATCATATATGTATATCATATAATAATATAGTGACGTCACATACTATGTATATCAATAAGATTTTATATTTATATAAGAAATTACATTGTAGCAATTATATAAGAAAAATTCTTTATTTCTCTTTAGATTTTGGAATTCGAACTTAATTAAAAAGAAGATCAAGTTACGCAATGAAATTGGATGTAATTTGAGTAGAATTGAAATTGGATAATTTTATCGTGATTTACTCTTACCATTCGATTTATATAAAATTAAACTTATTAAAGTATTTTAAGCTAAAAATATTTTTAACTAACTAGCATTAAGATTTAAAAATTCAATTGTGATTGCTGATTGTCAGAGTTACATTTAATTCAAGAGACTTTATAAGAGACAGATATATGTATAAGTGGGGATTTAAGCGTTTCTCTTGAAATTGCTTTACTTACTTGAATCGACGCGATGAGTGTAAATATTGTTGAGGTTAATTGCACTTTGTGTAGTTAATTGTGATAAAACCTTAAATACTCATTGAGCCTCCGAACCCATGTTATTTGCCGACTTGTCAGCAAAGATCAACCGGGTTTGCTTTACAGCTTGAATCAAGAAACTAAGGAAACTCATTTAAGGGAAGTAACTCTGAGGAAAATGGTGCATTAGCATGAAAGGGATATTAGGCGGCTTATCTTGCGTTGAACTTTATAGTTGGTTCCGTAGATGAAATCTTCATCCGAAACTTTAGATCTGTTGTAAGTATGTAATGGCCGACAATTGCTAAGGATTATTTATTTTAATTTATTGATTTTCTTAAAAAAAAAAAAGATCACTGCGTGATGGCTAATCATGCACTTGATAGATGTGATATATGTAGGAAATGTATTTATATGTCTTTAGCGAGGTGCTTCGATTTGTGCTGCGAAAAAAATTATAGCGTACAAATTTACAAAGTGATGATTACACGTGATCAGCACATAGAATTTTTTGAAATTCGTATTTTGAGGTTAACTACGAATTCATTGGCTACTCCGCGTACGCTTAGTTGCTTCGGTAAGTTGATAGAGAAGAAAAAAGATAAGAAAATAAAGATGAGATAAAGTGGAGGAAGACGAGGAATAAATATAAAAGACCTAAGAACAAAAAGGGCGTAGACACGTCAGTCGTGGCTAATGAAGCGAACCCCAATTTTCGTTAATCTTCGACTTTGACAGAAGAGTTGAATTTCCTTGAAAAAATTTGACGATCCTCATTCTTTCTATAACGAGCGTAATATTTTTATTTTTAATAATGACGAAGACCGTCGGAAATTCTTGCACGTGCGCGCATCGTTAAGTAGGTGGTTTTTTTTTTAATCGAAAAAAGTAATTGCCATAAATCAATCATTTTTTGGAGAATTTAAAAGTGCACGAAAAATCCTTTAGTCTCTCGTGCCGTGATTTTCGGTAGCATCGACAGCATTACTTCTCGTATCACTATTTTTTTAATCGAACTATCATAGACTGCGAATTCGCAACTCTAACGTAACGTGAAAACTAGAAATTGAATTTCTTGAAAATTCGTGCCAAAAGGCAGACATGAAAACTTTTCTACCTCGATCTTTTAGTGCTGAACGATATTTCATCGCGCGATTTATAGCATCTTTCCTCTCGTATATAATACATTATATCCTGTATATCATTATATATTATTACAATGCACAGTACTTAAATATATTAAAATTTTTCTTTTTCGTTATATTGTCGAACAAACGTTTTGCAAGAAAAAAAAGCCCATGAAAATTCTTTAACGTGCAACTTTCTCAGGTGCAGCTTTAAATGCCATTTACTGCACGTGTCAAAAGTGACACTTTTTTCTCATGATAGTCCGTATGGTTTTGATGGGTAACAGACGGTGCATTTAATGGTTCGTTTAACAATTTGCGAAATAATTAGAGGCAGACAATGCAAATGACGTAGGAATGAAATTTCGCAAATATTATCAAACAGCTAGAAACTTGAGTCCTGCTGGCATTCATTAATCTACATTTCAAGGGTAGATTTTATCCGTGGCTCGTGCAAATATTCAATTGTAATAAAATAAAATTTAAAGATCTTTCAATATTTTTCAAAGTATATCCCTGTTTCTGTTTTTTCGTATTTTTTATTTCAAATTCAAAAAGTCGATTTCTCACGAGATCAGTTAAAGCCGACGAGTCCTCTTGCGAAAAATAATGGGATTCCGATTGGAATGGTCCTTTGTCGTTTTTACGCTCTAACAGACTTTACCTGCCAATAAAATTCAATGCCATGTCCTGGGTGGTGCTTATCCTTTTTGCGAACAGGAAATCTCTTACCCTGATAAAAGTTTCGGCTTTTTGCATAAAACGTATCGAATATTTGCGACATTGATGATACAGCTATTATATATGTATAGATTTTTGTACGATCGATCCTCGTACGTATTATTGAACAAAAACAAAATTGCACAGGGCTCCTGATTTTTGGGAAAAATATTTACAGGGGTTGAATCGAAATTAAAAAATTTAATTATCAGGTACAAAATTTCTCTGTTATACGACATTAATATTTCACCGAGTTTTCTAATTAGAAACTCTTTTAATTAATGAATTCGATTAAGTTAAACTGTCGGAAGTGCTCGAGTCAACCAGTGAAATTATTTTGAGATTATTTTTTTTTTTATTTAGTGACTTTATATTGCCCACTTTTTTTTCATGCTTCTATTACGTTTTTAATAGACCGATAGAATTTGTTCGGATATTAATTCCTTATGGTGATAGCTATTTCAGGTCTCGTTTAATATTACGACACCCTCTGCACCAAATTGAAATCGAAACTTTTCCCTTGAACGACCATTTCGCCAACTGCGGTGAAACGTGGCGACTTCGTAATATATTTTTTATTCTCGTCCCACTTGATTTTTCACTATTTCGTTAAATTGTCTGTAAAGTTTTTATTATTCTTGGTAAACGTCAAAATTTACTCGTTCACGTTATTAAAGCGTTTTATCGTATAAAGAGATGTTACGTTCTTAGCCAGTGTGACTTTTGACATTTGCGAAATGACGCTTTACACCTGGCGACCCAATTCGCACAAGGCTTAATTTCGCTTGGGCAACGACTCTTTGTATTTCTGGGTCCTCGGTGGAATTTTGCGAAATTCGCTAAATCACAGAATTGTGTTGCGAACGAGTGTCGATGGCAGCTTTAACGCAATTTCAAAATTGTTTGCGTCTTACCAGCATATATATATAGCATTACGAAAATAATTTTACCAAAAAATCCATATCGCCAGTCGCCGATAAGAGTGACTAAAAATATATAAAAAAGCTTATTTTTTATCAGTGACACTTTTGAAAATTCTAAAAATCCCTTTAAAAGAACGTTTTTTTTTTTTAGTTCGAACACGCATTTTCCTCTCCACAAAACAAAACCACTGCTTATTACCTCGCGCGCAATTTCCAATCTGCGAATCTCGACGATAAATAAGAATGATAAAAAAAATGGCTACCTCTTGCTGCGCAAGAAAAACATTTCGTTCCTAGCCGATCCTATCGCACTCTATGATATATCTATATACTTCCACAACATTTTCCCTCCACCCCTTAAATCCTGAAAATATGAACAACTCAAGCGTGATAGCTATTCGTTTTAGAAAAGCGTTTATTGGATAAGTTACAAAGATCCTCAGCATTCGCTCGCACCTGTAGCATCTTTCGAAAGATTTTTCACGAGTATTTATTTTTATCATGAATCAATGGAAAACAAGCACATAACAAATATTGGAGTTTCACGTTCCTTCGTAATGACCGACCCGAATTTTTTACTTTTTTTTTTACGATTTTTTTTTCATCGTTCAACAATCAACTCGAACGATACTTGAATCCAAAAAAAATTTTCCCACCCAACATCAAGCTCAATAGAAGATGCTTCAATATTTCATACTACCATTGTCTCCTAGATCGAGTAAATTTTTCTCCGTCTTTACCCATAGCGAAGCAGCTTCTACGCTGTGGCGTAAAATTTTCATGAGAAAAATTCAATATCGCGCCTACATTTTGAGAAGCACGTGATATGTGACATTATAAGGGTTTCAGGTTAGGTAAGATCAGGTTGGGCAAAAACTTGTATACAATGTAACTTACTCGACGTCCAATATCAGACATAATATTTTATCACCCCTAAAACTTAATGACTTTCTGATAAGAATCGTATAATTAATATTTTTATATCAACTTTCTCCTTATCAGTTGTCACGCTGAATTTATGACTAAACGTATCTCGTACGATGAAAAAAATTTTATAAAAATCTCGTAAGACTCTCGTGGCAAATATAGTGCAAAAATTTATTTATTTTTTATTTAATACGAAATACATGAATTTTTTTCTCTTACTCGAAACGGAACTAATCCAATTAAACAATCGATACGATTCAACGTATTTGATAACGTCATTCGGCTCCCTCAGGAAATATAACTGCATCATATTGCTGCTGGGTGTAACTGGAATTTCCCCGTTCGAATATTAATCCTCATACGGTAGCATCGTGCGAACCTGCTCGAAATAATACCGCGTGACAGAGCTGCCAACATTAATCAGCCATGTCACATTAGACTCACACGGCTGTAAGTTGTGTGAAAAGTGGATTAAACCCTCGTCATAGAATATAATTGCTGTATCATTCCACACTATGAAATATATATATATTTTTTGTACAATGTTCAAGACTTGCCATGTGTACGATGTATTAATATACAAGTATATATATTTTATGAAATTCCGACTGAGGGGACTTATATTTTTGAAAAAAATTTTTTTTATCTGTTGACAGATATATGGCAATCATGCGACCACTTCAACATCACATGTCACGAAGAAGAGCAAGATTAGCATTGGCATTGATTTGGTTTGCTTCGGCACTTTTGGCGCTGCCTTGTTTGCTTTACTCGACTACTTTTACACGCAGGTATCGTAGCCATTTTGTGTAACGACGCGAATAAACGATAACAGTAATTATTTCTTTACAGATATTCTAATGGACAAACTAGAAATGTTTGCTACATGCTATGGCCAGATGGTCGCTATCCAAACAGTATGATGGAGTACATGTAATATATATTTAGAAGTCATATATATATATATTTTTAGAAATATTTTTGGAATTTTTATAAATATACTTTTACTTTTGTTCTTTCTAGGATTTTATTCGTTGCTCTGCTCTGCTATGGACCATATACAGGAGGTTTATTCAGGAGAAACGCACCACCTGAAGTTAGGCTGTTCATTTGATTTTTATGGTAAAACCATCTTCAGGTGATACGTTTATTGTGGATGAGCCTATATATTTTTTTGGGGATTTTAATGTTATTTGCATACAACGACCTGTATTAATGGATTAGGTTTCATATTTGCTATTTTCTTTTTCTCTTCGCACTCTTTTATACTGTTTTTCTTTTTGGCTGTTCGATGGATAAGATTTATTATCTGGATTGAAACATTATTGCATGGCATATTTATGGCTCTGTTTTTTTCTTGAGTCTCGTATCAGGTGTGTACATATGATAATTAAGAAACATGTATGTCAGTAGATTTTTTTATATATTAATTTACTACATAACATTTCTGTAAAGCGAATGTATCCTACAGGAGTATTTTTTTATTGTGACGTTATGTTATTTGTTATAAAAAAACTAGAAAATCAAGTAATGGTAGACTTAACAAATTTATGTCACAATAAGAGACTATTTGAGTGGACATACTTTTTTAAAACGATGTGTCCCCTGGCAGTCAAAGGGTTAATACGTGTTTTCCCTTGAGGGGGATGAATGCTCGAGTTACTTGCACAGTGTAAACCTGGGAAACTACTAAAAGTACTTTTGTGTAATTAACAGAGAGTTTTGCTTGTATAAGCTGTATATATATATATAGCGCATAGTAAAGTATGAGAATTAATATCGTTTTATATTGGATCCCTCAAAGTTTCATCAGAGACTCTTGATTTATTTAAATAATCTAAATTTTACGAATTCCCATTATTAATTAACGTCACTTTATTAAATATTTCTGTGATTCTTCTACATTCCTCAGTTCACTCCACCTGCAACTAAGCATCCTGAGGATTTAGGATTAGGTATTGGGCGATACGAAAAAAAAAAAAATTTACTGACAAAGTTAATCAATCATGATATAAGAATTGACAGGTAGACGCGTAATTTATGATTAAGGACGATTTAAGCGAAACTATTTCCTTGCAAGCTATCGAACAAAAAAGTCAATTAAATCGATGTACTCGTATCGCATTTTATTATAATTAATTTACCTTAAAGTCTTATTTAACAATTGTACAAGTTATACATAGAGATAACTACAAAGTTTAGTCTCTTACTTGACTACGGCATTGTATTGTATATACATATATTAAGAATTCAGTCTACGGTCAGACAGTCCCTAAGAATCTTTTATGGAATGTAATTCTAAGATACTTTCCTTTAACGTCACCAAAGGGAAGACTTTGGTTTCTCTTGAAACAAAAAATTTTATTAAATTTTATAGAATCCGTACGATTCTCTTTTAGAGCCTCACAAAGTGACGTTAAAATGTGAAACTTTGCGGCATCCGCTTAGGAGGAGGTTCTTTCGAAGCATCCACTTGGTAGCCCTTTTACTGTAAATTAAACTGCTCGCGGAAAAGTTGGTCGATAATGTTTACTATGTAAATGAATGTATAAAAGTTAAGGGTTTTAATGATACTCTGTTACAGATATAATCTGGTTTTTCTCGGCGTTACGTATCTTATTCCTGTGACGGCAATGGGTATTTGTTATACGTTGATGGGTCGTGAATTATGGGGTTCGAGGTCGATCGGTGAACATACGCAGCATCAGAAAGAATCAATGAAATCGAAACGCAGGGTATGATTTTAAATTAAATTTATTATTTTTTCTTTACCTTCATTCTTTGGTATATATATATATATATATATCTTTTTTTTTAACACAGGTTGTCAGGATGTTCATAGTCGTTGTGACAATTTTTGCTGTCTGCTGGCTCCCTTATCATGGCTACTTCATTTTTTCGTATCACAACCGCAGGTTTACCGAGAGCAGTTACGCTCAGCACATTTACCTCAGTTTTTACTGGTTGGCCATGTCCAACGCTATGGTTAATCCCATAATATACTACTGGATGAACACTAGGTAATAACTTATATATATATGTATAGGTATGTTTATATATGTATATACCGGGTGAGTCTAACGTTTGCACCTCAAATATCTTTGTTCTATAGATAGGTAAAATATGATAAGGACAAAGTTGAATGGTACAATGGGGCTGACATGATGCCAAAAAAAATTTTATTTTCATGTCATTTTTTAGGGATATCAAGGTCACTATGACTTTTTTAAATGGAACCGCCCTTTTTTTAAATACCTACAGTGATAGTCCCTTTCATTAGGAATTCAGCGAGCCTTATCATATTTTACGTATCTATAGAAACAAGAAAGATATTTGAGGTGCAAACGTTAGGTGACTCACCCGGTATATATAATTGGATAAAAGTGATAATGAAAATTCATGAAATTGCACGTGACAGTGCTTTTTGTATATTATATAACAATTTCATTTTTACATCCAGCCGTATTTGCCATTAAGAAGAAATAACGTAACATGGGATCCGTCTTTTTTTGCGTTTAGATTATTTTGATATTTGTTTTGATACATTTTTGTTTTATTCGCGAACGCTCAAGAAGTCCTTAACAATATTTGAGGGAAGAACAAAAAGGTTTCACAAAAAAGATGAAACGTACGTGTATCTTAATAACTTGGGAAAGCGCTTGACTGGCATAAGCAAGGGCGAGGAAAAAGAAAAAAGTATCATAGATACCTAACAAGGAGAAAAAAAGACGTATGCTCTTGCGCAAAATGATACCCAAGAGAAGTTATACTTTAGTTCGATAAAGTATGACGTGAATACCGATACTTTTGCTTCGTCGATTTTTCATAGTGTAAACCAGTTCGTTGGAAAGTGATAAGGACATTTATTTCTTTCAATTCATAATAAAATACATTGCTCACATAAATCATTGAGCAATTTGTAATTTCAACGAACCGTTGTCCCTCCGGACGTGTAATGTGAATTTTATGAGATGACTCGTCGTCAAATGTCCGTATAACGAAACGATAAATCATGTCGGTAACAAGATTGGCTACTTTTTATTTTATTTTCTCATTTGTAACTGTCACGTTCGATCTTTTATCGATGTTCAGCCATTGTGAACCTGCTGACATTTTTAAACTAATGTTAACAAGCTGGTGAGATATTTGTTTTACTTTACATTATCTTTATATACTGAAACTGCCTATCGCTCATCGCCTATACAAGATCCATTTCTGTTTTAGGTTTCGAGTTTATTTTCAACAAATAATCTGCAAATGCTACTGTCTCTTTGGGCGTCAGCATGTACGTCATAGTCAAGCACAGGATCTCATGAAACACAATCGTTCAGACCTGCTACCATCTCATTCTGGTAAGCCGTAACATGGAGCAAATGTCTATTTTCATATTTTCTTTTTCCTTTTTTTCCACATCAAAACCTTTTATCTAATTCTAGATTTGATGTGGCTGACATAGTTTCAATTACTGTTGAAAAGACTGAATAATTCAGTGTATCGTAGACCTTATATAATGAAACAGGAGTACGTAGGGTCATCTGGGATCATCTGGAAGGTTCTTTGTGTAATTTTAGTTTATTATTCTTATTACAGACCTTTGGAGACTGGGTTTTTGCTTTTATTTGCAAAAAAGTACTTTCTTAATGGAGGAATGATTTGTGGTTATTTTTTTTCACTTCTAGGTTATGTTCCCTATGGTAATACTATGCTCGCTCGTATTCGTGAAAGAAATGATTCTTTTTTTTCAGGATTCAAATAAGTGATTAGAAACGTGCGTGTGCTATGGTTGTTTAACTTGTGGAGTTTATATAGGGCAATTGTGCTTGTTCTCAGATTATGCGAATTTTCTATTGTTATTTTCAGGCAGATTGAGATTCGCATCGAATCAATGGCGTCACAGCAGCGCAGAAAGTCATTTGCAAACGATAAGGATGAATTCTCGATCAACAACTGATAGGAGACACCATACTGATTATGGTATCGTTTCACCGACCTCCACCAATAATGAATTTGGGACTTGACGGCAAACCACCTATGTATAAATGTTTGTCATGGGACAATAGAAATTGTGCAATCGGACTGAATCAAGGAATGGGACTTTTTCAACGCTATTAAAGAATATAGTCCGTTCGCGATAACAATGTGTTTTACAGGGGCAATCCCTTGGCGACTTTCAATGCAAAAGAGTCACCTCACATTTAACTCGTGGTTTGACTAGGATGTATTCCATGAATAAGTGTATGTATATTTATTAGTGACAAATCAGTATAATTGAAATAGATAGACGCTTCTAGGTATCTAAGAAACACGTTATTATATATATTATACAGAATTTACATTTTTAATATTCGAATTTCTATAATTCATTAAGCCTGTAAAATTTGAGGGTGACGATCGGCTTTTACATAATGCATAATGAGTGAAAATCAATGTGAATGTTCTACGTGTAATGTGAATTAATGACTAAAGATTTGTTCCTACAAAATTTTTAATGACATTCTCGTGCACCTGTATATGTAATTAATATAAAGTTATGTCATTCATCGATAATGGCATAATTGTCCAGTAATTAATTCCAATGAACAATTAATAAATTCAACGTCAGTTCAATATTTATCATTGGCCATCCAGCAGAGGTAGGTAAATCAATTAATTTTTTTTCTCTATATCACAATAACCTTTTACTACATTGACATTTTATTTCAGGTTTTCTATTTTAAAGCTTTTTATTTTTCATGCAATCAAAACCAAGATAGCCTTCGACCTTATTTGCAAGAGCCGTTTTACTTGGACTAATTCATTAATCTTGTACTAATCTTACTGATTAAGTTATAAGACTTAGGACGGCAATTTCATTCAATTAAATCAAGTACACGCTCTAATCTACGTAATTCAAGATGCATGGACCACATCGCTACATTGTATTACTAAAGTGATATTCCATTGTTAATTTTTTACATAAAACCTAATTAATTTACGATTCTCCGTCTTTTGGAAATTACAATTGATTGCTGCGTCCGTGGGCTTTCTTACGTAATTAAATGGACGCGTGTGATTCGCGAAATAAATTAACCCCAAGCTCATTAAGTCACAATCGAGAAATTTAGATTTACTTAATTATATCTACTTTACCTTATAATTTATCGTTCAAAAAAATGTTTTAAAGAGGCTTTGACTCGTCTATAAAAAGTGCCGGCAGGAAGATTATCTGTCAATTAAAATCTTATCAAAATTTCACATCAGTTCAATTTATTTTGATAGTCTTGCAACTTTAAGTTCTATACTCTGTTACGTCGCTGCAATATAATAACAACTCGAAACTTTTCGACTATTTTACGAAACAATGGTGCCACTGCGTCACGGTTCAGCTTTATGTGGTACTTTGCAGGAAATCTAGTGACTTTTCACTGAGAGCGTAGGAGGTACCAAAAATGTTCTGAAAACATATACGTATATGTGTATATATATATATACATGCACACACACCTGGAACGTTGATCAGAACTAATGGATCTGCACTCTCTTTGGCCATAAGAGGTTTCCTTGCCAAAAGTGGCGACCATCTAATTCATGCAGATTTGAATACTAAACGTGCGCTTGTGTACCCCATAGAATCTTATTCGAGAATTTAAAGGTTAGTCGTAGATATCAGAGTCGTAGAGATCCGATAATCAAAAATGAATTAGAGGAAGCATAAAAATTATTAATTCGTATATTCATTAAACAGAATGATATTAACTTTTCGAGTTTCTATAAGTGTCAGGATAACAGCTGATATCTGGTGCTTTAATATCCTCGTTAAGTCTAATGTCTATTGTCTGCACGAGTTTCAAATTTGCTGCTGCCCAAAGCTCTGAGCTACGTAGTAGAAAAGTTTCTTGGGTTATCTCGAGTAGCAGTTGGCCACTTTCTGCCGGTAAAAGAAATGGGCTAAGCTTACGAGCTTACTGCCCTCAACATGTTGTACAGATGGAAGTTCAATATCTTCATGATGTTACTGAACGAAGAAAAATTGTTGGACCACAAAGGCAGCTCAGGATCTTTAACGAATCCATTAGGTTGTACATATTTTTGCAAGGTAACACACAGTAATACAGCATTTAGTAAGATAGCATTTAAATTAATTAAATGTTTATTATTTTTGCACGGCGTTACAGTGATTTTATTTATTTTTATATCTATCTATTTATTTATTGCATCTATATCCTTTCGGATCTTTACAGAAATTTTATAAGCATTTCTTAACCTGCTCCATTCATACTTTTGCATTCTTTCTTTCTTTCCGTTTCAGACTTCCGAATTCCTTAATGTAATTACATATAGCCGGTACAGTGGGTTACCCCTCAAGGAAACATTATTTATTTTTTGCTTTGTTTCATACTTTTGCCAAAGGACTATAAATAGAATATTTGCTTCTTTTTAATAAATTCAAAATTTCCTTCTGCCGTGAGATATGTTTGAGACAAATATTTAATTCTTCAAATTTCGAAATTATCAATATTTTCCAATTTCCTGCTTGAGAGCGAATTGGTCTTTTCCCTTGAGTTTGTCAAATGAAAATTATTGTATTACTTTGAAAATTAATATCTTCGTATTGACTTTAGACTTACTTAGTAGATTCGTATATTCTTGGGAGGAACGATGAGAAGCGTATATTTTTATTAAAAAAAAAAAAAAAAATTTATTCAAAAGATATCGGAATCATTGAATCATGAAAGAATACGAAATTCTAAAAATAGCGCGCGACATGGAAATTATATAAAAAATGAGTAATTTGTATTCATATCGTTTTTTTAGGATTTGATTATTTTCTCATTACAGACGAGAGAATCGTGACGTAAGAACGTAGTTAAAAATATCAGATATTCCTGGGTAAACTTTGATGAAAAATTTCTTTAATTCACCACGAGACTCGTAGCTGAAAGAAAAATGTAAGTACCTAATCATTTAAAAAGGTCTCTAACTAAATGTCTTAAAGGTTACTGATATACAGATCGCGAAGAGCATTTCGAGCCACGTAAATTCTGCTGACAAAAAGTAAAATTCTAAAATAAAATTGTGTCCACTCAGTATTCTGCTTATTCAACAAAAATACATTTTTGATGTGGACTTTCGTAGAAGGAAAATTTGTTATTTTTGCATACGAGCACAAAGGGCAGATTTATCCGATTCCACGTTATCAAAGGTTCCCATGTCATGTTATTCCGGATATCGTGAAGAAGCCTGTATTTTGTTCGCATATTTTAAGGATCTCTCGATCTTTGATGTATCCATTTATCAGTTTTCAAGATTCTGCGATAACAAGCATCCTCGTTAAAACAGTTTCGCAGTTTGGCAATAGCGTCATGATAATTGCTACTTTCCATGTATCAATAAGTCTAGACGTGCTATATAGTTATTTATCACAGGTTAAACTGTAAGCTAAGCTAACCTAACCTTTTCCGTTCACATCATGCGATATTGCCGACGGGCACAGGTAATATTTAAGCGATATATAATAATATAATTAAAACAAATATTAGGACACTATTATCTCCTTGCAAAGGTAAGTGTAAAATATTTGATCCATTTAAAGTTTCGAACATGGGACAAAACTTTTGGTTTATTACAAATATAATTTAACTTTTGTATATAGATATATATATAGTATATGATATATATATCATATATATATATATATATATATCATCTTAAGATATATATATCATCTTATCGAGTTCATTAGCACTGATATTATGCCCCTTGGCGATGCTGAAAATGGACGCTGAGCTGAAACTGCCGTAGACGGTGGATTAAGTTGAAAATAGATTGGGACCTAACCTTACTTTCTTCTTGATATTCAGGATCCTCAAGATGGTAATAGATACGTTCAAAGCTGCTCGTTATCAATATTCAATGCAAGTGGTGATCTAATCAGATGTTTGGATGCTGTTACCTGGGCCATAATTGGTCAGGTAATATCGTACACTTTGAGTTATCGAGTTACGACTACAAAAATAAATTCAACTAATCGATCGGAAATTTTATTATTCTTGGCAGGTACGTAATCTTCGTGCGTGTAAAGTTTCTAAGAGATAGATCTTTTTATTCCTTTTGTGCCTCATTGGCTTTGTGCTCTAGAGCTAAAAGATAGATCGTCACGTTTCTGAGATATACGAAGTGGACATAACCTAAATCCCACGATACAGATATACTTGAGGTCATAGATTTTGAATTTCGTACGGTAAAGGTTCATACAATTTTTGTGCGACAATTTTGTTTCGCATGAAAAAATGACTATTATAGTTTTTTAATGGAGACAGTTTGAACTTTTCCTTTTTTTTTTCAAATTTTTTAAACTATATTTCAACAGGTCATAAAATAATGAAAGTTTTACTGCAGCACCTACGTAAAGTCACGGTCGAGTTAATTTATGACTTCAGGCTGTACGATATACGGTATGGTATAGTATAGTATATGCTAGAGTATATAGTTTAATATATGCGCGAATGTTTGACATGAGCGATTAACGATTAGCTGAATGACTCGTGGGAAGAAGGAAGAAACCAGCTGTAGAGAAGAAACTGTCATTGACTGGTAACTAAAAAGTTGTGTTTTGGAAAATTTTTACAAAATATAAAATTAGGGCTAAATAAAAATCTCGTGCAATATACGGAGTAGATTAAACATTAAGGTAGTTCTGCAGGATAAGCGTTTTAAATTCAGAAGCGTGAATTTGTTACAAATCGAGAGTTTTCTGTCTTCTGTTGTAACTGGAAAAAATTCAGCTAGGATTACCGACTATTAGACAAAGATATTCAATGTCGAATATTGATATTTATACGTTGGCACATA
>JARQSW010000094.1:404543-579663 GCA_030142375.1 Calameuta pallipes
TTTAATCGCCGAAAAAAATTAATTCATCGTGTAAAGAATTGCTATGATATTTGTTTGACAAAAGATGATAACATTTAGTCTCCAGCGTTAATGACTTCTGCCTCCCTGAAGAACTACCTTAAGTTCAAACATTGTAAGAAATTGAAATATGAAAAAATTCAATTCTTGAAATGTTTAAATAATTCATTAATTGAATATATTTATACGTTAACACTTCGCAAAATTAGAATCACGGTAAAAAAAATTTCATACGACGAATCGGACTGTTTATTTGGGTTTTGATTCGATTTGCGGAACAGGAACGCTGGCACGTGATTGCGAGAGGAAAGAAGTTTCAAAGATCGATGCGAGGAAAAGGAAGAAGGGAGGAATGCACGCAAGCAGGAAAGATAGTAGAATAAGAGGAAAGAGAGAGAGAAGAATGAATGAAACGAAGGAGGGAGGTACAGAATTGGAAATAGGGTAGAAAACAGTCAGAGGCAGATCTAGAGGACTTGAACAAATTGAAAAAGAGAAAAGCTGGTACAAATGGAGAAAGGACGAAGTGGATAGATAGTAGGACTGAGGTAAAAAGACTGGCAAAACGGTTGTTGCAAGAGCACCAAATTTTTCTGGAGATTCATCGATAGAGAAGATTGAGAAAAGTAAGAATAAATATGGGTGTGAAGTAGGTCCCACCATGCTCATTTTCGTTAGGTCCCATCTCTCCACAAGGGAGCTACGACTCCTTCGAGGTTCAACAGGCGACCGTGTTTTTTTGGATTGACGAAAAGCCTGAGTCCTTTTGCGGCCACAACTTGGACCCGACCCACTGAGCAAGCTCAGCGGATGAGGCGGAAGGGTCTATACGTGTAGCTACTCTAACATGGTGACTACCCTTATAGTCTACTTGAATAAATATGCTCGACCCGGGCCAAAGGAACAGGAAGTGTAAGACAATCGCAATAAAAAGTGAGAGGGGACAAAGTGAAAGGAGAAGAAAGAATTAAAAAAAGAAAGTAGTATGAAAGTAAGGAATAGAAGTATAAGAGTAAAGAAGAAAGAGGGAAAGGAATAAGAAAGTTAAGGAATAGGGAGGCAGAGAAGAAATAAATAGATGAAAAGAAGGATGAAAATTTACAAGAGAGGAGTTTCCAAGAGACCAGCACGGTAGGCCGGCTCGAGGAAGAATGAGCGCTCCGAGTCCGGGCACTTTATAAAGTGCCCCCCCCCCCCCCCCCGGGCCACTCGGCGAGTCTGCGCACTAGCAAATTGTGCAAATTCGAGTACTTTTAACATTTCCTACCGGGATTTCGAATTTCTAAATATTAACATATATTTGAAGTTCTTAAATCTTACAAAATTCGAATTTCCGGGTATTTAGTCAAATGATTTTCTAATGATATTCTTCTTAAAATTGCTGTTTTAAATATTTAAAAATTATGTATTCATTCAAGGTTTACGTCAAGATCCATAATGCCATTGTTGAAATCATTATACTCTTTGTTAACATTTCTTGTAATCTCTTATATTGTTTATTATCTTGCTCCGTCGTAAATTCTCCATTATAATTAACGCGATGAAATTGCATTTAAAATATCAAAGGAGTCAGAGTCTAATTAAGGAAGTTTCAATATTTCAACAATCAACATTTAATGGAATACACTAGCTTAATAATATCCAATAGACTGTTAATTAATCAAGACAATTTAAAAGCTAATATTTACATGAATATAAAAGAGACATTTACGTTTTAGCAATTGCGTAAAATTCATAGACGAATTTTCACTAACAACTCATCAATGTTAATAAATGGCAACTTTATCGTGTCTCTAACTATGCTGCAGCTTATTCTCAAATTACTTTACTCTAGCTATATATTTTATTTTTATAACGATTTGGGCACAGGTCGCCCTTACATTGCGCGACAAATTTAACAATCTAATCTTTTTCTGTCGCGTGCAATAAACCCTACTACTACGTTCTACTTTATGAAAACTGTCATCCTCTGACAATTGCACAAAAACCCAGGACGCAGGTAACTTGCTAACTTTGACTCCAAATGTCATGAACATAAACTTTTCTACGTAGCTGATTGTTAGATCCCATTAAAATTTTCGAAATTCGTATTACAGCCCACTGCTCATAACGTACAAAGACGTCCATGTTGATATTTTGAATTCTTCTCGTTTTCATTCTCCAAAGGTTTGCTTCACTGCAAAAACTCATTACACACACGTGACACGAATTTTCATGAAAACCTGCGGACCTTATTCTCATCAAAGAGTCATGCCTTAAATTCTAACGCGAAATTATTAACGAAGCACTTAAACGATATTAACCCAGAAATGGTCGCCCGATTTTTATTCTCCATATGAGAAGCATAGAATTTTGATAAGTCAGACACCTCACGCGTTGTCTTCCTGATTAAAAACAATATTGTTATAAGATAAAAAATTTTCATTTTTCTCTTAGCTTATAATGCCGAGGATTTCCACCCAAAGTGAATTCAAGCTCGCAAGATTATCTTTGGCAGGAAGTATACCTGGAGAATAAAAAATTGTCAGATGCTGTTAACGATACGGCGATGTGATTTTGAAAAATATATTCTCTTTGGAGACAATTTCATTCTCTGACATCCAATAACGTATCTTTATTCCACGTGCACATTTTTTTTTGGTTCAGTTTCTTCTCACTTAATGGTATTAAATAAATTCTCAAGATCCTCAATATTTCACCACGTGCCACTAAATTCGTCGTATCTGCATAATTTATCTGCTTTGAATGCCAGAAAAAAAAGTGTTGTACACGGCGAAACTTAACAATAGATTCTTGGGGTCTTTGACGTCGCATGTCACTTGGGTATTCGATACCTTTTTTTATATTCCACGCAGCTTTCTCGTAGTTGTTTTACACAGTTTTTTTTTTATAAGAGTAACAGAACATTCCTTGAAAAATTTAATGCTTCTCAGAGAACGGAGTCTGTATGAAAGTTCTGCATTTTGCCACGTGAGTCATGACGTTCTAACCTGAAAATGACAAGAATTATTATCACTTGCGATATGGACGTGCCATAAGTTATTCAGACGAAAATTACAATGTAGAGGATTAATGTATACTTTAAATATATATAATGATATTTTTATTCACACACGACTTACGTGCGTAACAATATCTGCATAATTTTACGCTTCAGTCGTTTAAGGCGAGTCGACAAATATTCGATGCTTTCAAAATTTCAGTAAATTATACGAAATCTCATGTGTGCAAATTTAATGGAAAATAAGAATGCTCTGTTGATACAAGCAATACATACTATGTGAATAATTCCAATCGTAAAATTCCGTAACCCCCGAATACTTTTGCTTAACGTTCCGCAAATTTCAAACGGGATCCCATACGTTTAGATTTATATTCGTTATAAAAGAAAATATATTAAAATATTCATCCTCTCTTGCGTATCACTGTTTTTCATTTGAAAAGCAAAGAATACACATTTTTTTGTAATAATTAACATTCAGTTGGGAGTCAGACTCAGCAAAAGGTACAGATTTAGTGAACGATGAATAATTAAATAAATTATACAAATTTCGTGCTTGTACTAAGTTTTGAACTTGATCGAGCCTTAAAATTGTCCAACTATGAAAAATTGTCGTTCCCATAAATGGACGACAAATACTGTGCAATATTGACCGTAAACTTCCATATTTCAATTCAAATAATTTTTTGAAATATCATCTTTATCGGTGAACAACCCTCTGTGGATATCTGACAGCGGTCATAAAAATAAAATTTTATACCTTTAAAACGATCTGACTATCCCCGACATGTGATCTTCCCTTTTCCCTGTGGTGGCAACGAATGAAATCGGTCGATTACTTCCTGGCAATTTGTACGCAATATAAAGCCTGTCATTTTACAATGTCAAGTAAAACCGAAGGAAGGAAATGATTTTATGATTGCTTTACAAAAAATTCTTCGAAAACAGTTCTTCAGTAGATACAATTATGCGAAATACAATTCGACACAAAAAAATGTATCGAGAGATAAAATTCTTCGAAATAAATATTTTTAAAATTTAAGAAATGGTAGAACAATGCGCTCTGGTTTGACTCAAATATAAACTCAACAGACCTCAACAGATAAGTCAGTTAACAATTTCTCTGGCGATAAATCTTTACGGTTCTTCGTGCGATTATCTTCAGTCAAAGAGCGAAAAATCTATTACCTTCCATCGGTAATGTAGAGTTACTGTATCTCCTAGTTTATCCTTCCTATTATCACTGTTCGTGGTACAGAGACGATCACTGGCAAGTTACAGAGTGATATAAAAATGTATAGACGATGATTAGAATTTACAATTTGAACAATCCGATAAGGAGACTGGTTCTCATAATTCAGATATTCTAACGTCAATATTGACACCAGAGATGAGTAGGGAGATGCACAACGCTAGTATGACGGGAACTATAGAATCCGAGAACTATTAAAAAAGCCTATTATTGAAATATTTTTGAAAAATGTTCCATCGATAGGCTCTTTCAATAGTTCTCGAGAAGCTCAATAATTCCCGGTCTCGTTCTTAAGGTTTGCTTTGGGAACCAGCGGTGAGTAGCGAAGAACCTCTGCTTGCCAAGCCTACACGTTCGTATTCACTTTTAACTCGTCTACGACGGAATTCGCATTGACGGCGGAGGCGATGATCACAAAGCCCTACTTCCGGACTCGCCGCTACGAATTTGTGCCATAATTTTGGTATCGCCTAAAATCGTAGCGTTGTGCATCTCCCTACTAATCTCTATTGACGTTTAAAAAAACGATTCCCTAGCTCGTACACAATGTATATGTACTTACGATATTGCCCGGACTGTTTAGCGGAGCTTTTTGTAACTACAGAACGTCGTTCGGGTTTGAATCGTAACACTGTGAGCTCGATATCTTTAATTCTTTTTTATCTGAAAATAATAATACAAGTTATTAGGATGACTCTTCTTTTATTTTAAATTTGCTGCGTGCAATATTTAATTGCTATATAAAACTTCAATTTTTCCAGTCTCCTTCGGTATTAAACTGTTAAATAATTAAGAAATCTTATTTTATGGTTTAATTAGATACCTTTATTGTCCTTTTATAATGTAACACTCAATCAATAACATCTTAATCGTTATGTCAACATTAGCTTTTAAAAGGACAGGTTCAATCTTCTCAAGTACAAATTAATAGTCTACAGTGTTACATAGAGACGTGATTAATAACCGTGTGATTGTTGTGTTAACGATAACTTCTTAAATACGCAACGTCAATTTACTTCCCGTCGACATTTAGCATTCGCGGATCACAACAGACAGATAACGAGAGAAGGAATGGCGACGACTCGCGAGTAACAATGCGATCTCTTTCCTCTAATTAAGCGTTCAATGACGTCAAAATCCCAGGTAAAAACCGAAAGCTAGATAAACATCGGTTATCAATATGCATCACAGATATGTCGTTGTTTCATTTAAAAGAATAAGGTTGTCCAATTTCTATGAGATCTTCGAAAACTTTACGTTTCACTAAAATTTCACTTTGAAACCAAAAAATCGCCCAACAACGGTGCAACGTCGTTAAGCAAACTTGGCATAAAAATCCACGTCGCTTCTTACGGTTGCACACATTTTTTTTTTCATACTCTAATTAAATATTCATTGTTACGTTCAATCTTTTGTCAATAAACCGATAAACTTTGCGTATAGAAACAATAATTCAATTAAGCGATACGTGACAAGGGGACATTCCTATCGTTTACTTCGAATTCTCATTTTCTTCTAGAACGTCCATCAACGCCATTCTGCATTGCACGTACTACGCAGATACAAATGGAGAACTATTATGCAGAAAAAGTATAAGAGGGTCCTGAATGTTATACCACAGAGAGACATATAAGAATAGACCAGGCGAGAGATAGGCTGGCGCGTAACTGCGACTGTGGGATATAAAGAGAACACTGTATAGGAGGTCCTCCTCCTGTCCTTGTCCAATGGACAATGGCGAAAATAACAAATTTCAGCGCACTTGGTTCAGTGCGTCTATTATGGGTATTTGGTATTCGCGCATGCGCAGTTAATCAAAGATAAAAACGGACCCTATACGCTGTTGTCTCATTTTATTCCGCTGCTGTGTCACTTTCTTCGCATTCGCTCCCGTGGTTTACTCTTATATGTATATGCGTTATACTTGCTAAGCGTACCCGACACATATGTATATGCATTAAATAAATAGTAATTATAGACAATGATTTTTTTGGACAACGGTCAGCTTTCAGCAAGACACAAAGAGCCCAACGAACACACACAGCGGTTACTAGAGCCATTAATTAATTACTGTATAATAATAATAATAATAATGACAATAAGAATAATAGTTGTACGCAATATTAATAGCATAAAATTGTAATAGTAACGTTATTAGCAGGAGGAGCTGTAAGAGTAGTTATATAATAATAATAATATATTGCGTAAAACGTTTTTCTTTAATAAGAAAATGTTCTTTTCTTGTTTTCAACAACTTTCGAGTATATACAACGTTACTAATTAGGATACGGGTAACGGAGTCTCTTGCGAATGTTAAAACGTCTTTTTGTTAAATGACCGAGGGTCATTGTTAATTGAGGAAATTCTCTTAATTAAATCTGGGCTGTAGAAGATATGCTACATGTGAGTCTACGATTTAGTTAGCCCTAGCGTGGAAACTGATGATATGGTGTACTCGAAATATTTTGAGTTAGTTTAAAAGTGGCTAGTGTAGAGTAACGGCCGTGTTTTATTTACTTCTGCAAGGATTAAGTAGATAATAGTAACTTGGAACAATAATTATGGTGCTCTCTATAACTGTTATCTTTAAATATTTTCTACCACGAGTCCTGCCCCTCTTGCATTATAATTTCTTCTATAAGATTGAAGTTTGACAAATTTTTAATTAGAAAAAGCTGCGATCGCCTTTACAGGATTCATTCAGAATTAATTAACCAGTACGGAAGATTGGATTTTCTTCCTAAAACCAATCAGTTACTACAGAGATCCTAAATGATCCTGCATTGAATTTAATTAACGAGAATCTAGAGAATATTTCAAATGGAACGTGAGTCATATGTTTCATCAATAAATATAATTAGTATCATATAATAATGAACTATTCAGTATTACATATTTTTGATCTTTCTATTCTTGTTAAATAGTTATTAGTTTGTGCTTCGGTCTTGATATATATTTGTATATATATGTTTCACAACTGCGAAGAAGCATAAAACAGAGATTGCAGAGCATCGAGTATTGTTACGAAACAAAACTACTGAAGGAGCTGATTCGAAAGAGATAATTTTCCAGAATGACTCCAACCTCGTTAATTTAATTTTTTTGGCACTTGTGTGATAACATTGTGTTTACTCGTTTTCACTATTTTTTGTTTTCACTGATAATTCGGCGAACGACTCGAGAACGCTGTCACGTCATTATCTTGTCTAATGATTATACTGTTACGTCCATCCTTACAAGAATCTCGCACCACGCTTGTTACTCGCTTACATAATTATTTTGATCGCAGTATTTGAATTTATCATTCGCCTATCAATTTCCCTTATACGTTCTCAATGTCAGCCGGACTGTGTGTAAGGTTTATGTGCTTTGCGTACAGTTTTATCTTTAAAGAATAAATCACAGAACCACAAAAATTGTTAAATTATTTGGAATGTACATCTAAATATTATGGTGACAGCGAATCTTTCATATACAATGGATTCGCCTAATTGGATATTCATTACTTTAATTACAATTTATAATCGCTATTTCCTCCGTGGACATTTCATCTTTTTCAATTCTGCGTAGAAATATACCTCATCGCACGGTGAACCCAAGAGTAGAATACGAAAAAAGAGACTTTAAAAAATATAGTTTAGTTGTAATTATTAAAAATTAAAAATTTCAAATTAATATTGAGATATTAGTTTGGTCAGAGATTAGAAAAAAAAAAACGTTCGATCATTGGCGAACGTTCCCCGTATTAGGACAGTCATCAACTAAATACAATTACAAGATACGCGGAGGATGCGCCTCTTCGCGGATTAAAATTTCTGCCCACTTTGTACTAGAAATTCAGCGTTCAGAGTTCGCTGATTTCCTTCTGTAAAGTCCTGCATGAATCGTTACAATTGTTTTGAGCTTTTGTACGCCTTTCGTTTTTAGAAAACAAGAGCTATACTTACAACATCCAACAATATGGTGTTCATACGTCATACTACTCAACGAACATTGAAAAAAGTGCATTAGTTTTCTCATTTACAAATAAATAAATATATTTCACATATTAACCAGAAGAAATGAATAAACAGATTATTTCTGAGAAGATTTTACATACCACCAACCAATCGTCGAATCTCTGAAAAATACCAAGGACAAAGGCAAACAAAAGTACCAATCAATGCCAAGAATATTTAACAGCGCAATTAATTTTGTTCTTCCTTTTATATCGTAATTCTTCCCGTTAAATAGATCAAAAAACTAAACGCACTTTTCCCACCAGTCGGCGTAAACAAGGTTGCGCAACCCGTGAAACTTTTCCAGCAGGTAATTCTCGCAATAAAATCATCAACGTCAAAACACATACGTATTAAAATGACAATCCAGTTTCGCATAACCACAGAAACAAAGTACAATTGTTATAAAAAATATTTCCTGACACAAGTGACACCATCGCGTAGATACTAGTAAAAAAAAAAAAACAATAACAGTCTCATGGGACTTTATGTTTGACAGCTAGTTGACGCCCAGTGAGTGCGGGAGTACTAAAGTTTTTAAGGGCATTAAAATACCATAAATTTCATTTAAGACATAGAATACACGAGGGACTGGCCCTCCTCTTTACCAATATCTCCTGATGGATGGTCATAATAAAAAGTTCATGAAATATTTTTAAACTTCCCGCCGTACGCTCCTGTGGCCTCGCTAAAACAATAATAAATAAATAAATAAACAAATAAACATTTGTTACAGCTCATCCTTCTATCGTCTTTCGTACGCGAGGTACATACTTCTCAGCAATTTCATTCGTGAACACAGATACGCAATAGGCTTGTCGTTCTAATAATTCATGAAAATTAATCGTAGTTCTCAGATTCTTGTTGTACGAGCTTGTACCGACGAGGACTCTTAACGCACATTGAGCCGTGACCTTCGACCGACAATCGACCTTTGCGTTGAAGATACCTGGTGATGTATCTTGAGATCAGTTGCTGAGGTCGCATCTGCCATTCGTCTAGAACTTCCTTCGGTGCCATAACCTGATGGATCACAGAATGTAGTTAAAACTGTGAGTCATATTAACTTTGCGTATTTAATATACTAAACTTTATGTACCTGATCGCCTTTCAGCCGATCCAAGAAAGTAACGCAAACTACGGCAGACTTTATACCGGCATGATGGGTGAGAGCAGCGAAGGAGAGACTCTCCATCTCGATATTAGCTACGCCAGCTTTGTGCACCTTGCTGAGGTACTCCATCTTTTCGTTCTCCGTAAATTCACAAAAGGCGCCGTCGAGTCTACCTTGACCTTCGTAGAAATCGTAGGTGCACATGGTCTTGCCAATGATGGTATCGTAAGGATCTTCAGGATGAGCCAAGGCCTTCAAGTCGCGCGCTAGCTGTCTATCCAATTTGGCTGGTCTTCGCTGAAGTTTACCCAAAACAGGCTGAAAAAAAAAAATATAAAGAATCAGAAATTGCATTATGACCAACAACACTGGATACGTATAATGTTATTTCAATTCCAAACAAACTTCTAAGCATAGGAGAGACTGAACGACCATGAACAAATCTTGTTATGCGATTAGACTACAAATGTCATGTGGCGAATCAACTGATAACTTAAAAATGCTCGTAACTAATATAAAAAGCATTAACCAGACAAAACTAAACGAGCAAACCGTTATTTCAATAATGATCTAAGCTACCTATAAAAATTCTACCTCAAAGTAACAAAGACCTCAACATTTTCTTTGTTCAGCTTCTTTTCTCTACTAGCGACTGTTTCAAACTCGTTAGGCAGATGAAAAATAAAAAGACACTCTGCTGCACAGTAATTTGCGGTTTGCGACCTGGTACTGCCGTGAATAACGTTCACCACAGGATATAAGGTAATCATCAAGCACCTGCATTAACTTACGGTGAAAGTCATTACATACCAACTCCAGATAAGGTCGTAACATGCCGTCTACCGCCTCCTCGGAGATAACGACGGTACCACCTTCGATGCCAATTCCACCACAGGTACCAATTCTGAAGAATATGGGATCCTTAACCTTGGCATGGTACATCAACTTGATCACCTCGTGAAGGAGTATCCCGACGGAAGGTATCCCCATGCCGTGCTAGATAAAAATGGAAATATCGATAGCTCAGGATAAATAGACTGTTCGCTATTTTACACTGAACTAGAAGCAAAGATACAAAAAAAAAGAGGTTAAAGCAGAGAAACACAAGTAAGTAGAAAAGACTGTCATTATTCTGGAATGCTTGGTCAGACATTTTTTTTTAATACTAATCACATAAAACCAGAGAGACAAGTATATGTAATTTTTATGTAACATAATTTTTATTTTAGTATACCACTTTCCAATAAAGTAGTATTTACTGAATTTTGAGGAATTTTCAAGTGTATCCTTACTATCTTTTACGCTTAATGAGCAAATAATCGTGTTTACGATTTGATCGTATTGTTGTACAATAAATTGATTAATTTTGGTACTTACGCTAATGGAAAGCACCGGTCCGACCTTGAACATGGAGTAGCGATAGGAATATTGGCTAATATCAAGCAAAGTCGTTCCAGCAGGAAGTTTGTGACCAATTTCCTTCATGATGTAATAGGCAAATTGTTCCATACGCTTTGGTGTACCGCCCATGCACACAAACTGTAACATATAATTAGCGAATATTATTTCATCTCAAATTACAAAACGTCCTCCGAATGTCCTACAAACATCTTGTTAAAAATATTTTAACAGTCGAATGAATCAAAGGCAAAGTGTTCTTTCCACTGACACTTCATTATTGTGCTTCACGCTTTTTCCTCGTGTCAAGGGTCACACTTTTTTCTTTCTTATTAGTCCAACATTGTACGGGGAATGAAATGCAATTAAACGAAATGAAAAAGAAATCCAATCAAGCTATCCTGGGTAGCTCTAGCTCCAATCGCATCCCGTGGATATTCATTAATGAACGATATCCAATCAATATCCTGCTGATAATGTATTTCGCAAAGGTAGCACACGGCTTTTTCGAAGGTCTGCTGCAACGTCAATCAAGTCTAATTATTGACGATGCTAAAGTCACTCTCCACTCGTACGACTTCGCATGCTTGAATGTAACCCTAGAAAAGCGTTTGTCGCAAGTGAACCATTAAAGTATGTAATACACGTTATCTACATAGAGATCAAGGTCAGTTTCATTCAAGTGCCTCGGCTATTGATTTTCTAGCAACTTATGATATCAATTAAAATGTTTTCCATTCGTTAACCTCACAAGTTTACAATGGGACAAAAATTTCATCTGCATCATAATTGCCAAAACTCAAAGACTAAAAAAACAATATTTACTAATATTCATTGTGGCCATCAATGAGTCAGGAGGTCGTTGCGTGGAAAGTTACGAAATCGTCATAGTCCCTTGGTCAATGACAAAGTAATTGCGATACAACGAAAATATCCCACATGAAAAGATCGCGAGTCTTTACCAAGCCAAATAATAGCGTAACGCCGTCATTTGATAATAAAAATTTGAAATGTGAGATACGAAGAATTTTGATAACGCACCTTAACGTCACCGAACATCCTGCGTAAATCATGAGAACCACTACCCAGTGCAAGATGGTATAAGATATCTTGATCCATGAGTTCGATGTGAGGATTTCGTAGACGTACGGAACCATCTCGGTATCTGGAATAACATAAAGAGAGTTATTAACATAAAAAATATATATTATAATTAAAATGTGATGATGCCATTTTTTATCACATATTGAATAGGATAACTGTTATTGATTATATCAAAGAAAGACGTATTATGATTGATATATTACAATTTGCATTTTATTACTGGCCGTAAATTGTTGGGGTTATTCAATTTTGGAATATTGTTTTTTATCCAAGATCCCATATCTTTGAACGCTAGAGGCGGTATTTTGCCAAAAGTAAATAAAGAATTATTCAGTGATGTATTCATCGGTACTTGAAATACTTAAAATATACGTCAATTTATTTTTATATATACACTGCTGTTATTTGGAGACTATGATTTATCAGTGGTGTCAAAAATATTATTTACTTGGAAAAATTCAAAATGCCGTTACAAGCAGTGAAATAGAATTAAAAAGTTTGTAACGTCACGTATCACGTATTGCAAGGAACCAATGCTTTTGAAAACGACTAGCTTTTTTTGCTTGGATTCTCAAAATTACACGAAACTCAGTGCCATTATGATAAACATGTGTGTTCATAAATAATTCGAATAAGTTCTTATATTTATTTATGTTAATTTAAAAAACTGCTGTCAGACGTTAATTTTTTTTATGAACAACTGTGTATTAGTGATTGATAAATGAAAGGCAAACAAAATTTTGCTCTTGTGTGCAGTAGAGGAACCAGGTCGCCTGATCAAATTTCTAAAGATTTACGTCATTATCTGTAGAGACTTGCAAACCATGTGAAACATGCAGAGAGAAAGCTTCCTGAAACTTATTGTTAGTACTTTAGGATACGTTTGAAGAGGGAGTACGTTAGGAGGAGTTATTTGGATTATCTTAACCCTTTGAGTGCCGATCTCTTCAGATTTAAAGGTATGCCGGATATATTATACGCGTCCATAGGACTCAAAGGGTTAAGCATCCTCGATAAACACAAGAGCACGTTAATCAGATATAGAATAAATGTAAAAAGATAATTTACTTTCTAAAACAATAATCTTTTGTACAGCCACGTCGAATTATCTGTCTGTAATTTTACAAACTACCATATCCCACGTTAAGATATCCTCGAAAGGGATTGTATAAATTCCAGCTATAAGCGGTTTCAAGATTGAGAATTCAAAAAGAAAACTTGAAATTGCATTGTACGCCAATCAGGACAATTGTCAATTAAAAAGATTAAACAGTAAATTCGTACGCCGATAATAAAACAACAGTTGCGTCATCGTCGCTTTTAATCTTTTCAAAACGCCAAAAAAATTCACAGCAAAAAATCATACCTTAAATATCAGTACTACGTTAGTCATAACAACATATTTAAAAAGCCACTCACAATTCCACGATTAATCCACATCAAAGAATTAATGACTAATCACTCTCACAAATCTCGTCCAAACCACATTAACAATTTTTCTGTACCTGACTGCCGTCTCAACGTCATCGTGAACCGATTTTTCAGTTTGTGCATCATTTTCAATCGGCAGTTTCAGTTGACATTCGTGATTCTCATAGTCCTCGACTCTCTCGTATTCGCACGTGCAAGTCGGCATTTTGATTTTCAATTTAGTCCAATACGTTACGAAATCAGTTTGACGTAAATTATACGAAAACAAAATAAGCTTTTTTTCCTCGATTCTTCCGTTCCGACGACGGTTAGCGCGCTTGCCTTGACGTTCGCAGAATAAGTTAACGTCTACTGTGGGTCAGCCTTTATACTCGGATCGCTCGTTCCCACCACCCTACGGCAACGGATACAGCACATCTGCTAGTCCCGCTGACAGTGAATATGTACCGGCTCTGCAAAGAACAAACGCCACGTCCTATAAAGAAACCTATAGACCAGATCAAAACTATTCAACGCACTATAGCAAATTCACTGTTATGACTACTGCAAGGTTTAGCTCCTTCTTATATATTCCGTACTATTAATTCAAACCGTTGGACTGGACGAGCAACCGTCTTCAAAACTTCCTCGATGCTCAACGGTACGGCGAGTAGAAAAAAGTAATTCCTGAAGGGAAGAATCAGAAACGACGATTAAATATACGAAGTGTCAATTTAATAGATCGAAGTCAGATGTAAGTCTATAAGTTTTATTAAAAATCGCTACCTACAGCGCAATCGATTGATTTCTAGACCCTAAGAACGTGTCACAACGGGGCAACATGGAAGTTCGTAATACACCGTACAAACTTGAACACCGAATCACTATTGTTTGGATTATAAAACACGACCGCTGAGATTCTCGAGCATTTCTTATGGAACAATTTGAAGTTGCAGCGCTTCATTTCAAATTAAATCTAACGTGTAATTTGACAAAAATGGAGATCCGGTCAAGCGCGGACGAATTTTTACGGTCGAGATTTGATCGTCACGAGACTCTCAGACGAACTGTCTAAAAATAAGTGAAACGGTCGAATATGTTTAGAAAATTTGAATCGACGCCAGACTTCATTCCCTCGCGTAGCATTGCGACCGATTGAACTGACGTTTTAAATCATCGATAATCAATCGAAAATTATATACCGTTATAAAATGGCACCTGCAGCATTCTATTTTTATACTATCCGTATACATACCGTACGACAAAATTATATGACAATAAAAATTGAATTTTTCCTGGGTTATTCTACTTATGGCTGATTATCGAATAATCGTTTTATTCCCCAAACAATTTCATAACGTATTGCCCGATTCTTCCATCCTCATATATATTGATCTTATTGATAACCGCATATTCAGCTTTATTTACATACTCGATCATGTTCAGGAATTCGAAATATTCAGAAGATGATTAACAATACTCAAGGATAATATCACGCGACATCAAGGTCATTTACTAAATCATCAATTTCGTTATTACTGATACGATAATTATTAAAGCTTTAATAAGCAACATCGAGTACTATATAATTTTAGTGTCGAATGACTTCGTGACAGCATAAAATGACGATCGAAAGATTAAAAAAAAAGTGAAAATTGAGCAATAAGGGTCAAGTACGATTTTTTTTATTGTCTCCCATTTTAATCTGTCTCTGATTATGACACAATGGAACGAATGCCGAGATGCAGTTTTTGTTTGCCGTAATTCAAACGTAACCAAAACAAAAAATTTATCATTGTTCCCACTTGGAGTAATGAACCATTTTGCACGGAGATACTTATGACGTTTTTGTTACCATTAACAATTTTCATACGCAAATACTCATTTACTCTTGAATGCTCAATGTGATAAGTATCTTACGTGACCCCTGAAATAATATACTTACTGATAGCATAACCCCAGTCGGTTATGTAACGTTTGTTAGTAAGCGCCAAGAAATAAAAATACTACTTTAAATATTCAGTTTCATGCTTCCAAAAAAAAAAGAAAAAATCAAATTGACTAGTCGATAGTAACAGTTAAATTTGGCAGTTGATATAAAAATCAGTGAGTTTTTCTTAGTTGTATGTACGTATTATGACGTTTAGTTAGTGAACAAAAAAAAGAAATCAACAGTCATGAAAATAGATAAGAAAAACGCGTGCTGATGTTTGTATCTTGACGTTTTCAAATTCAAAGCTGCACGCGCGCAGCCTTGCCAATGTAAAAGTAAATTGTTCTTTTTATTAAGCATTCGTTTTCAGAAAATCAACTGTATCCTAAATTTAAAAAAAAGTGCCTGTCGATAATTCCAAGAGATTAAAAATTAATGAACGTAAACGTTAACGTAGTTCGCCCCAGGCGTTATGCAATTTCTACCATGAGATTGGTTGGACGCCTGACGACGTGATGGAAAAACTAATTAAATGCCTTGCCGAAACGATCTCGTTAGATGGTATCCCATTTTCGAAAAAAAATCTCCTTAGTATATTTATTTTTGCTTCAACATCCTTTGATAATCCTAAGAACGACGAGAACGAGTTGATTCGCAACGTGTTGGATAACTGTTGCGTAATTTTGCGAAAATGGAAAGTTCGTTTCTGACACAAAGAAATGAACACGAGAATAATAATTATTGTCGTCGGGACAATAATAAGAAAAAATATTACTGACATTTTTACAGAAAAATCGTGCAACCGCGATTATGTGTCAACAATGGCGTCATTCAAAAGTCATGGATACATTGTTGAAAAATAATCAGCCTAAAATACTGGCAGCTATTCAATTGTTGGCTTTTTTAACTCTACTCACTTCCTGTTATTGGAAAATTATCCTTCACCCTTGGAAAAAGGAAGAATGACATCGGTATGCTTGACCGTTGTTGCCATGGAAACGGAGAATACCCCAAAAGGTGTCATGGCTTTAGAGGGTGTGGTGCGAGCTTTATATACACATATATATATATATTTTGTACCATAGCAAAATTGAATTTTCAGAATTCATCGAAAATCCGATATCATCCGACAACGAACGATAATAATATCGATCCACTACGCATTTTACTAATAATTGTAGTCTATAGTCTATACCAGTGCTCGTACTAATTCGATATCGATCTTTAACTTTAAAAATAGATTCTATTCGATGATACAATGTGTAATTTACCCGATAAATAATCCTGCGTAAGTAAATGGCACACTTCGAATTCAAAGTTTTCTGCTACACGTCAAATAACTGATCGTCTACTACGTTAGTCAAATTACTCTGGCTGCGCGGGTACCTAGTCAAAAAATATCCTATGTTTGAGTTACCAATGATATGTCGACTGGAAACGAAAATATTTTGATATAGATAAATAATTATAATTTGTTTACAATTTATGAACATATTTTTATGGTTTCAAAATGGTGTCGCTTTCAAGTATACAAAACATTAATGACTCCTGATGACTCGACTAAAATCATTTTGCATCCTGCGTAATCTGTATAACGGATGTTCTGAGAACGCGGTGAACCGTACATTTTCGACAAGTCATTACGGTTCTTTTGTCACTCGACCTTCAAAGTGTAGCTGTAGCGTCCAATCATTAGCTGAAAATGTACCGTGTGTAGTGAATATTGCAAAATTACGCGTGAAACGTTTGGTGCAGAAGGAAATAATACCATGTCAGGAGAGAATCGATACTTCCGTTCCCATAAAGGGGAATTCACATGAAACCTTTAATACTTAACGATGTATACTTTTATAAAAATTAACTTCGCCTTGAACTTAACGATAGACAAAAAAGTTAGGTCTGTGCTACGACGACTCAGGTAAAAATAAGTTTCATGAAAATTCAAATGATTCATGCCGAGTATGTAGCTTGATGGAAATTTATATGCTATATACTAAGACGGTGATTGAAGCAATAATAAAAACGAATGACTAATCATAATCTGCGATCTTTAATCTCAGTAGATCAATGTATTAATCCGTATGAGTCAATGATTTCTGAAAAATTGAGCAATCTAGAGATTAATTAAAAAAAGTCAACAATGAAACAAAGAAAGAATAAAAAGCCTATATAAATCCTAAGAGAAACGAAATACAAATTTATAAGATTAAAGAAGCAAAAATCCTAATGGCTGATAAGCATTGATCAACGATTTGCCCTTTAAATGATAAAACCTACCACTGCCATCTACCACGTGCCCCTGAATTTTTTAATATACCAGAATACATAGAATATACGTATCCTTACGCCATTGTCAGAGACTCTACCCTATAATCCTATACCGAGCGAGGTTTACGAATTCCCCCCAAAAAATTAGTACAAATCAATTTTACTCAAAGATAAATAAAATTCGAGTAACTGTCACACGAACTTAACACAAAACCTAACCAAATTTCATAATACAAATTGACAAACATGATACAACTATCTAACGTGACAATAAGGCTGAATAAAGTGAATGAAGTTAATAAGAAAATTTCAAAAAATAAAAACCGTTACTAATTCTCTCCATACCAATGATTACTCCAGTCACAAAAGTAATTCAAGGTAATTCAAAAGGAGACTCCACCGTTAAGTGAATACAGATCAGACCCTTTGTTATGACCAAGTGAAAAAAAAAACTCGTTCAACTCCTTACCCGAATTCCAGGAGAAGCATAGGCGCAGGATATAATAAAAAGATAAGAGAATAAAATGAAGATTTAACGGTAACTCACTCGTCGATCTCTTCCTCGTCGATATCCTCCTCGTCGAACAGCAGACTCATCTTCAAAGACAAAAGGCGGGGTCGGTGAATTGATGTACGACTATTTAATATCGTTCAGCCAAATTGTACCAGGGTGTTGCCAGGATAGCCTTCCTCTCGCGCAAGGTAATCCCGAAATGTAACTTATGTCGCTCTTGTTCAGTTGCGCGCGTCTTCCATGGACGTGCTGAACTTGCGCACCTGACGTACAATTTTATAATGCAGGACTGCATGCGCATCCCCACTGAGCTCGTAGTGCTGAGTATCTGCGCATGCGCCGACAGACCTCCCCCATTTTCCACGGTAAAGATTCCTTCCAACCCCTGCGCGAAACGTGGACGCTTCCTTGAGTCTTCTGCGAATTGTTTCGTTGAATATTGGAATTTGGGATGCGCGGTAGGAAAAATAGAATCGTATCCACATCGATATCCTCTTCCGACAAATTTAATCCATGTTACGTTGACTTACGCTTTTTCTCCCCTGTTTTCCATAAAACTAAAACAAATGACTTGCCTTCTAGGGATTCTTTTTCGAACAAAATTAATCCGTATTTTATCATCACGTGGATTTAATTTTCTGTTTTAGGTGTTTATTGTCAGAGATACTCTTACGAATTTATCGTTATGTTTTGTGTCGTATATATTCTGTTCCTGGAACTTTCTTGTACTTGTATTTGTCTAACTTTTCTCTTCTAGTGTAACATAATAGGCTGGGATTTATATTGTCAAGTATAGTCGATTTTGAAGCCAGGGTTTTCAATCTACTCGAAATTGTATTAAATATAACCTATTGTGCGCTTGGAGAGGGGATCAAGATGCTTGCACTTGGTAACAGTATCTTATTGAGAGAGAATCGATTTCTCGTCAGGATTATATTACAGTACGACGACAATAAAACCAATAAAAATAATTAAATATCAAAAATTTTATATCCTCGAAAAATAATCTTAATAAAGACTTCGGATTTTACGTGTCACCGGTTAATTTTTTCCGTCGATTTAATAAATTTATAAATATGTTTCTACAATTACCCATTAGTCCTGATCCTGTTTGATTCCGAACGGTCAAAAATGCCTTTCATCTTCGATAACCACCGAGTAACAACTGATTGGTAGAATACCACAATTTGTATGGTTAACAATGACTAAGATTTCCTCGGAGTGTAGTACCACCATAACGCGATTTCTCGATTCGCAGCCTTAAATCGACAAGGCTACCCCATTATCGTAGTATCAAGGAGGCCAGGGTGCTGAGTCACCGGAAGTCAAGTAAAGATACCGGAAAAAGAGGATTTCACACTGTATACAAGAATACTTGATACGTGAAGTCACCCAATACTCATAAGTACCACTATTAAAGAACGCAAAATTTTATAAAAATTATTAAAATGTCCTATAAATGTCATATATAAAAATTCGATGATTTCTCGCAGGTTTAAAATAACTCAAAAATTCACGTGCGATTTTGTTCTAAGATTTGAAAAGTATCGAGTTGGGTTTCCCGAGACGCCCTCTTTCTCCACTATAATAGATAAGTCTTGTCAGTCATTATAAACATTAATCTCACAAGTATCACACAGTTAAATCATTGATTTATTTTAATCCCGATTTTGATAATTAAGAGCCTGGAGTAGATCCATGATACTTAATAGAAGCCATTATCGTTAAGAGCAGGATCTACAGAATGTATTAAAGTGTCCCTGTCACCGATTCCTTTGTTGAGGCAACATCCGGCGATCGGCGGAAGTTACCGTTGAAGTGCTTGAAATTCAAATGTCGGCGCTTACATCCGAATCGCGTTTACTGCACCGTACGACCCCATCACATACGTTAACAGCAGATTAGAAATGTCGAGGACATCTTGTAATCATTGAAGCAAGACATTTTTCTGGTATAAAAAGACAGTACGATCTCGACTGCAGCATCAGTGCTCGATACTCCAGAAATCGAGTAATTAGATTCAAGAACCCCGTGAACATTGAAGATGCATTCGAAGAACGTCTTCGTCTGCGCCATTTTAATACTCGGAGCAGCAGCATCCGACGTGGTGAATAACGACATCGAAAGTGCCGCGAGTATCGGTTACGGATTAGGTTCCGGAATTGGAGGTTATGGAGGAAGTTACGGGGGATCTTACGGTGGCTACGGAGGTGGCGGTCTGGGGTACGGTGGTGGATTAGGACACGGTGGTTTGGGATACGGAGGTGGTCTTGGGTATAGTAGCGTCGGTTACGGAGGTGGCTTAGGATATGGAGGAGCTGGAAGTGGAATAGGCTATAAGGGTGGTCTTGGTTATGGGGGTATTGGACTAGGATCTGGTATTGGATCTGGATATATTAAGGGAGGATATGGTGGCTATGGAGGTCACGGAGGTTATGGAGGCTACGGAGGAGGTCTTGGATACGGTGGAAATGGAGGACTTGGTTATGGCGGGCTATACGGTGGTGGTCTTGGACATGGCGGTCGCGGTTTAGGTTATGGTGGCTATGGAGGTGGTCATGGTTTAGGTTTAGGTTATGGTGGCTATGGAGGCGGTTTGGGATACGGTGGTTATACCGATGGACTAGGTTATGGCGGATATGGAGGTTATGGCGGATATGGCGGACATGGTGGTGGTGCACTGGAAAGAAATGGATTTACCAAAGGCGCAGCAGTTGCCAGCGATGGCAATTACCAGAATGGTGCAGGGCATAAAGGTCAATCTAGCGGAAGGTTAGCCGAAGGTATTTCCGCCGGACAGGCTGCTGAGAATAACGCCAAAGGCGAAGCCGGCTATTTTGCCAATGCAGGTGGTGCAAAAAATGGATATGAAAATTCAAAGGCCTACGATGGTAACAGCCATTACGATCAGTCAGGTAAGTAGCTGATACCAGATAAATATGAATGGTTTTTATTTGTGAACTCCCTGGATTTAAGTAATTCAACCAAGTCGTTATTTATTAACAGGTGCTAAAGGGGGTCACGTTAAGAATGCCTCTGGCCATAAAAAGGGACACGTGACTAAAGGCTTTGAAACTTCTCATCATAAGGATGAGACTGGCAAAACGACAACCTTCTACGACGAAGGCAACAACGAGGGTGACCAGTACAACTTTGGTGGCCAACAAGGACACTTTGGGGATGCTGGTGGCAATTCCTATCACGGTGGCTTCCAGGACAATAAATATAATTCTGGCCAGAATGCCCAGAAGGGACAGTATAACCAAGGCCTTTCCGCAGGAAAGGAAAATGCTGATAAGCTTGCTTACGGCAATCAAGTGTATTATGGAAATAATAATCAATATGGCGAGCAGGGTGGTGCTGATCGTCAATCAGCCAGCGGACATTCCGAGGGGAATAAATTCTACAAGCACTACCCTAATTACTATTGATACAATCTGTAACAATTAAGTAAAGCAAACAGAGTGATACAAGATATGAGCTATTGAAATACGAATCGCATCGACTTGCGCGTCATCTTATAAAACTTCAATATACTTCGCAATGGTGTCTTTCTACAATTCTCCATATATCACTCTTGTATATCGTAACTCAAATGATATATAGCATCAGTGTTCACTTATCAATGACATATCTGTAAGTGTAAATATCTGCGATAAAGAACATAGTTTCTAAGGAACTCTCACATCTTCAAGATATGCACTTAGAATTGCAGTAAAGACACAAAGTATTATTGGTCAGAAATTAAAAAGAAATGTTTTCATAAAATACAATAACTTATCATTAAACAGGTAGATATTTTGATTGTAACACAATTCATCCCTTCGTCTCACTCACAAATATTTATATAATTAACATATATACTTGGTGAACATAATCAAATAAAACAGTCTCTTATTTTTATATAATGTATCTTTTTATTCTCGACGAGGACAATGCTGGCAGTTGAATCTCGTTATTATCTACCTCATGAATGGGGAATAAGTTCTTTGCTTTTATAAGTTCTCTCATGGATTATTAATTAAGCTGTACTATATGTATAATACAACGTATAGCATATGTTGTCACGTACTTATTTTGTCACGATTGGATATTATTCGCACTGTCAGAATTAAGCATTAAGATTCATCCACTTGAATATGTAACATTAAAACGTTACTTGTAAGGCTGAAGCGCGACAAGAATGGCATTTTAAAGTTTCACAAGTAGTTACATAATTACTTTGTCTCTTTTCAGCTAAAGAAATTAAACAGTGACACCACAGTACCCAGCAGTAACAATAAATTTTTAAACAAGACACTCCTATCCCAAAAATTGAATAATACAGTTTCTTCGAAACCCAAAAAGCCTTTTAGCCTTGCATATTGTTACAGCGAAGGGGATAATATATCTGGCTATTACTTAATCAATAATTTTGTCATCGAAGACTGGTTTATTGACTCTTCGACACCTGTATTCAATAGTATATCCGATGGATGTCCTATAGACGTATTTTGTGACAAGTATTCGTATAGAGATATTACAATATAGCCTAAATGAACACACGATTACTAGTGCGTGTATTAATCGATATATAGGATTCTATGATGATACGCATTGGTAACGAGTGTACGGGTACAAGTTTTTGATAACAGTTTTTCAGATAAAACAGAATGAATAAAAGTACAGACCATTTTTTTTTATACACGTACACGAGGCCCTGATGAATTTATGTATGTCAATACGTAATAGCATATGTATATTTGAATGAAATACATGTGTACGTTATGAATAATTGCAATCTTGATATTATTTTACTTAGCATATATAGTATATAGTTCATGTATACATTCTAAAGTTTATCTCTAATTAGCGTATAGAATTTGATTTGATGCGAAGCGCTCGCGGGATACTCTATAATTTTACGTAGATAAAGTAAAATGTAAAATTGATTAACAAAATAAAATTAATAAACTACTAAGGTATACTGTGAGCTGACTCACAGTGAGAAATTAAAGTTCTCGCGCGATTACTCGAATAAATGGTTCGAAATAATTTCCATAAAGGAGAACAAGAACACGAGAGATTCTCGTATACAACCCTCGATATTAGGCATCATCGAATATTATAAATAATTTCACATCCTAAGAGTTAGAGCAATGTACAAATTTGTTCACGATGGATCGATCGAACGGTAAATTAAGTAGAGCATGAAATCAGAGGAAGCAAGTCTTGGATATGAGAATTTTTGTCTCACGCATAAAGTATAGCGAATTAATTAGCAAGAATCTAGGCATTCGACACGATACATTAGTACGCAGAAAATCGAGACTAAATTTCGCAAGGCATAAGGCATGATCCGGAATGGCGAATTAAGAAAGTAAATTAGGGTAATAAACCAAAGAACAAGGTAATTAGCAATTAATAATCTCGTTGTGACTCAATTAGTCCACATTGATTTACCAGCTTACTTTTTTTTCTTTCATTTCTAACACCGCGCACGACCTTCGCTCATTTTTATTACACAGCCAATATCAGTCGATTATAAATAAAATTCTCTGAAAATCGCGGATGCCGTGAATAAACGAATGCGCAAAAATTTTTGTGAAGTGAAATGAGTGTACCTCGACAGTGATAAATTGATATTAATTGTTTATGAGTGACCTTCCTGTGGTAACCAAATAAAAAACTGCTAGCAGGATCAAAGCAATGATAAAGATGGTTAACGAGCGTTCGAAATTGCTAATCAAAATTCAAAATTACGTAAAGATCGAAAAACACTATGCAGGATCTCGTATTCTAAACGTAGTTAAGGTTATAAATTTAACCAGTCTCGTATAAAGTGAGCTTTGTTATCGTGGTAATAGCGAATCTTGGAATGTTTTGCTTCGTAATATATTATATGCCTGACGTTTAGGCAAACAGTGACGTTTGCCTTTTGCGTTGAGAACAATGAGAGAAATAAAACGTAGCAATAAAAGTACTGGTTAAAATCTATCTATAAGAAGGTCCATTTTAAACGCTAGTCTACAAAGGCGCATTGAGGCTTGGTATGATAGTGTTCTTAGTGGCTGACTAGGGCACACATTTCAACTATTACATGACCCGACCCTTTTCCATCCCCTAACAGTCGTAGAATCTTATGATCGTCAATTTAAAAAAGAAAAAAAGAAAAAACAAAGTCCTACGATTGAGTGTATTTTTGGTTTGCGAAAGGAGCACTGAATTCGAGATATTGTATATATGTTTCTGGCGACCGACGCGAGAATGTCGGTCAACGCTGAAAATAAATGATATTCTGTGCAGTGTAAGCGCTTACTTCTAATTCTAATATTTGCTCTTTCCGTTAAGATGTCGAGTACGTAGACGAAAATATTCTTCTTGGCTCTTTGCATGTAATTCTCAATCGAGACAGTCAGAAACAACTTGAATAAACCGTTTCGTGCTTTTGTTATTCAGAATCATTTAAAGAGTATTCTCGATACGATGGATTTAGCTTGATCGCCAAAAGTAATATTGATTTAGCATTGTCGCCACGTCAGTAAAGGTAATTTTGTCGAGGGAATACGGCTCTTGCAGCTTTTTCTTGTGGATCTAATTGATTCCTGTAACGCCGCGCCAAGAAAGCTGCAATCACCTGAAAAGTCAATTTATGATAACGAAAGGTGTCCGAGGTACAGTTATAAAGGAAATTACGTGAAGATAATTGGAGAAGAAACTAATTTAAGGAAGCTTAGAGTGAGAGTCGTAAATAGAATGGAAGAAAGTATCGAAGTTAAATGAGGCAGAAGATAACTTGAAAAATAAAGAAAAAAATAAATTAGAGCGTTAGAACATCTAGATAGAACATCTGTTGGCACGCAGTGAAAGTAACAGGTAGCAATAGAGTAGCAGTAAGATAACAATAGTAATAATACGATAATAATAATAATATTTTAGTGCATTGTTCCCATTATCCCCACCACCAGTCAGGATTCGATGAGAACAATGCATTTGATTTTCCCTCGTGTATTCTTTGAACACTGAGACAAATGGCGATACTTGTGTAGCCCTGTGCATGTAAGACTGAGAGTACAATGCACGAGAAAGAAAAATGGAATTTTCAGATACTACGACAAACGATAGAGGGAGATAAGTTAATAAACGAGCACAAGCAGCACGACGAAACCACCCACCATCTGTTAGGAGGGTCGTACGAGGAGACAGGAGACATGGCGATGATGTTAGACTAGAGAAAAGCACTAGGGTTAGCTCGAGGATCTTTTTGGTTCCTGTAGCGCACGGTCAACCAAACACCAACAAACTGTAATAGGTATGGTACGGTTAGTATACACTTTACACACCAGAAATGTACGATTATACGATTTCAGAAATGACGCAAAAGTCATTAAAATTTTTAATTGACATCTTCAATGTCGTGTGATTAAAAAGTTAAGTCATTTACTTTGACATTAATTGTCTGGAACTTGTACGGGAATATTAAGAAAACGATATTGAGATTAATAAGTAAATATTAATAGAAGTTGTTTAAAACGTCTTGTATGTAGATAGCTTGTTTTTTTGATATTGTCAAAATTTGATTTTGTTTAGAGAAGTGTATGTGAATTGGTGCTTTGTGGACTTACCTCTGTAAAACTGAAGAATAATCCTATCCCACCGCAGAGTTTAAATGCGTAATCAATGGTAGACTGCAGTTTTCTCATACATGTCGGACAGTTGCATTCTTGGTCTGTTGAAACTTCTGGTGGACAACAGAGTTTCTGGAAAAAAAAATGTTGGATGAGTTTATTGTATGCTTTAAAAATTTGTGTATAAAGATTATTAAAGTGTATTCACATTAACATTCTCGCAAGATGGGTGTCCCATTCCAGGTTCTACAATAGTGGTGTCATTAAATCCGCAGCAAGTAAATCTTGTCTGTACTTCTGATTTCAAGGGATTCCCCACGCGTCTCCATCCCTAAACAAAAATAATTAATTATTTGTTGTGTATAAATAACTGACATTAAAACCTATAAGTCTTCCAGAATACCATGGATGACTAATTTATTCAAAAATAAATATGCCGAGCAATATAAAAGTAGTTACCTGTTCAGCAAGCTGCTCTTGTTGCTTGGCATTGACAGCGAGACAAGCACAGGCAATACTGAATTGGATCAGGAACAGCAGGAACAAAATTAGCATGTACTGCATGACTTAATTAAGGAAATTTCATAGCAAATAGAGTATAAATTTAATAGACTAAGTATCATGGATTATGGAGATTAGTTTGCATTAAAATTGACATATCCTGAATAACTAGACTGAACGATATATAGGGCACTCTGCAGTCTATTGTAGTACAATAAATATAAATGTCAAGCAAAGATCTCCCTCAAGTATTGAACAGCTGATATGATACAAAGGTCAATAGATATTACGATCATTCAACCCAAAGACATGACCTTAAACTATGTATAAAAACAATCTCAAAGATTAGAAAGGATACAAAGAACAGTAGTACTTGATGATGTTTGACTGCTCCGATAAGTCCTACAATCGAAATCAGTATAAGAATAACTCCACATGCTAAAATCCCTCCAATAATTGGAAGATTTGTGACCAAAGCAGAAGCTCTTCCATAGACAGCAACCCCAATCAAGATGAAGGCAACGACCTAAGAGCAAAGATTAATATTACAAATAATTATAAATGACAAAAAAGGCTCTTCAACACTCACAATATACAAAATATTCAGTGCAGTTAACGCGTTCTTCGAACACGTAAATCCACCGCACATCTTCGCCAAAGGTATTTTTATTCCTCGATACAATGCTTCCGCTGACTTATAGTTTCTTATTTCCTCTTCAATGAATACGAATGTCCAGAAAACAGCTGGACTTTTGAAAAAAAAGGTGGAACTGTCAAAAAGACCTAAGATTCATCTACGAAGATAGCTTAAGCCTTCACTTCATAGCAGGCGACTTGCGACTGTCGTCCAATGGCGGCGATCGATATTTCCCTCTTTCTCTCATTCTCCCCCTCTCGATCTATTTTTCTATCTTTCTCCCTCGCTCTCGCTCTTTCTTCTCTGTCTCTCTATCTGTATCAACTCTTTTTTCTGTCTTTCTTTCTCATGCTCTCTCTCCCTCTTTATAGGTAGAAAGAACTTCCGATAGTGTAGCCCGCAAATGCCGGGTTGAACTTTTTTATTCGATTTGTGCAGTTACGAGAATGCATAAAAGCAATATTGCAATGTATGAAAAATTCAAGAAATACACTGATAAAATTGAACTTCACATACCTTCAAGTATGTTCTTTGAAAAAGGAAGTACGTAGACAACTAGAATTTACGTTATCACGACACGTCTAGTCCGCTTCAACCACGTCGGGTCTTTTAGTAATCAAGGCTATAATTTATAACGGCCACCTTATATTCGCACTGAAGGCCGTTGCAAATAATACGTAATAATCACATTAGCTATCATATATTTTGTTAATACGCATATAAACAACAATTTTTGTCAAAGAATAATGGATTACTTAAAACCGGTTTCATTACAAACATAATTATACAAATAGATTAATCCGGTTGTAAATGAAGAAATTTTTTCTTTTTCAATTATTATAACGATTGAAGTCGGCTGTCCCTTATTTCGTTAGGAGATATAATCATCATCCGATAAACGTCGTAGTAGGTTTTTATGGTAATTCCAATGGACATCTTGTTCAATTATTGGCGTAATAGCTTTTATATTTTTTATCCAATATCCGATTAACCGAAAGGAATATATGTCAATAATAAATATACATTACGATACAAGTGACGAGTAAAAGTTAGAAAGTTGCCGAGAAAAGTTTAATGCAATTAAAGGGTTCCAAGTCAAAGGATCAAATTGAAAATGACCTAGAAGTTATGCAGAAGGCTGTTGTCAGAGATTTAACCAACAAAAGGTACTCTATGGGATCTTTTTCGCTTACCTGGTGTTAGAAAAGCTGTTTTTATTAGCCCTGGACTTTAGGCAGTACTGAAACTTAGTGGATTAGATGCCATTGCAGCATAAACACAAGAGATCTTCGAGGTAAGTAAGTGGCTCTGGTTTATCGTCGGGACTTGCTGTCATAATTCTGAGCATTTTTCAGCTTGTGGCTGGTGTCGCTGCTATTACTCTCTTTGACAGGCTGGAAAGGAGACCTTTGTTATTAAGTAGTACTTATATATCTGCATTGTCTCTTACTGTTTCCAGTGTCTTTTACTTACTCAGCTACAATGTTAATATAGATGGCTACGGATGGATTCTTGTCTCCTCCTTTATCTTGTATCAGATGATCATTGCTCTTTATACGATGCTGTGTGAATTGTTCCCTATCAATGTCAAAGGAATCGCTGTTTTCCATGGCTAACATTATTGCCTCAATGTTTAATTTTCTGGTTTCCAAGGTGTATCAGGTTATCACGGATGCCTGTGGAATTTATACGAGTTTAGTTTTCTTCGCTATGGTTTGTTACATTTGTATACCATTTTTATACTTTATTGTACCTGAAATCAGAGGAAAGTCCCTCGTGGAGATACAAGAGAGTCTGTATTGTAATATGAAGCTCAAGGAGAAATGTAACAAATCTGGCGTTGAAATCTAACGGATCAACAGACATTCTCAGATTTTACGTTTTGAAATTCATTTTGACAATTTTTCTTTCCATGCGAAACCTTGTTAACCATTTGACTACGAACAGCGCCTATAGGTATCCAGCGAGAACCTATAAATGCCTGATGCTAGATGCGCTGTTGAATATAAGCGCTGTGTGATTGGCATATTTTGTATTTGAGAATTCCGCAGTCAAACAGACATTCACGTGTACGACCCAGTGACAAAGGAAAATTTTGGAAGCATCGCAAAAAGTGTGTGACGCGTTCTATATATGGTCGTATAATTGGCGACGTACGTGTCTGTTAAGAAACCAAGGAAAATAAATTTGCAAAGATGCCTGACGTCGGGCGATAACAATGTTTGCACAATTTTTTCATCACGCTTAACAAATACATACCCGGTTATTCAGTCCGAACGTATCAACTTATAAATATGGTTTTACTATAAGAAACAAATAGATGCGCTAACTTCAGACGATACGCTTGAAATTTTAAAACGCGGTCAATGGCTTGATTCATCATTTTTATATAGCTCATAGAAATATCAAATAAAAATAAATTGAATACCAACTTCAACGTGTTTAAAACTCTTTGAACTCCACGAATTATTTTATACGTGCGATATGTACCTACAGCAGCACCACCTGAAAAAATCTGTATAGGATTAAAGTGTTTTCTTTTAGTTTAAATCTAACTCGGCATTCTTAGTCCGAATGAACTGAATCAACTAATTGTTGCATAAAATCATACACGCATTATTTATATTCGACTCTGATATTACTCAAGCGTTTCTGCCTCATTGCGCGTTGAAATTTTAAGCATTATTTTTCGTACTGATTCTCTGTGACGCATTTAACACTCACTTGCGGTTAAACAAATGTCATATTCACTACCATTGTACTGGCATAAGATACTTGGTTTATAATAATAAAGCAACTGATAGTACTGCAATAGCAATCATAATTTCTAATAAATTAGTCACCCAGCGTATACACTTTTAAATTGTAATTATTTACATGCAAAGAACCATGAGTGGACCAAAATGGCGATGGAAAAACGTATTGAAAACGTTTCTTAATTATATGATAGAATTACAGAAAATATCTTAGATTTATATAGACACGTATTAAGAAAGACAGTCATGAGTATCAAAAAGTCTGAATATAAATAAGCTTAATTACATTGAAAATATTACGTATTAAAAACGACAGATTTATTTGTGAATTTTTGAAGGTTGACATTCAAAGTTATTATGAATACAAATGTTTATCTTAATTTGGAATATTTTATTTTGACAGTTAACAGTCATATAGATGCCGCTCGCAATGGTGTGTTCAATTATATCAGATATATAAGAAAATTTGAATGAAATGATTATAGCTCCTTATCAATACAATGTAGGTGAATGAAAATATCAATTTTCAAAGATCTTCCTTCCTTCTTTTATGACTGTTTCTTCCAATGAGAAGTTGTGCCAGATCAAAAATCTTACAGACTGAACGTACTTGAAAGAAGCAGGGAAAGAGGATTAACTAATGGAGAAACCTTCCAGATTATTTTCTCATAATTTAAGTTGGCTGACTTAGAATGACTTAGAATATGATACGAGGTATGACATGATAAACACTATCAATAATAACCGTTATAAATTCAAACGTGTCTCCCTCGCTTAGCTTTGAAATATTGGCTGATGCTTTCGTCAAGAGCACGACGGGGGGTCGCGTGAACTCGAACAGCATCCTTATATGATTACGAAATTAGTGTACTTTCTGTGATTAATTCTAAATCCTGTAAATTGTAGAGTGATCGTGCAAAGCCAAAGCACACAATAATATGCGCCGGTGACTGTATTAAAATACATCTGCACGACAACGTGATTCACACGAGAGGAAAATATTGGGTTGGCAAATAAGTTCGTTCAGTTCACCGAAAAATAAACTAAACGAACTTATTTGTCAACCCAATAATATTCTAAAATCGGCATGCGCTTATTCTAAAATCATCGGGGCAAAGCCGAGCCAATATTTGCATGAGAAGAAATTCTTTTTTCTTAAAATGGAAGTGATAAGAGATTGAGTGATAAAATATCCTATAAAATGCTCTTCGTGGAGTCACAACTCGTCAGTACGTTGGAGATGTATTAAAGTTACACGACTCAGTCCCAGTCCCATTGCTTTGGTGTTAAATAAAAGTGTCATTACTATCTCTGTAAGTAGCCTTGAATGTTTCATATTAATATTCCCAAAAAAAAAAACATAAAGAATAGATAATAAAATAAAATAATTTCATATTCTGTGCAGTCGGTGTAAAAGAAGAAATAAGCAAGATGGACGCCACGAACACCAAGCAATGGCCGCAATACTTAGCAGCAATCACAGGTAAAACGTTAACAATATGTGTATACATATGTGCAATTTGTAAAAGATAATTATCCAAAGAAATCACTCTTAAGATTTCTAATTACTATAATATTGAACTAAAGACTTTTATCTGCAATTTTATAGCGACAATTGCTCTGGCAACAACTGGAGCTCATATTGGTTGGACGTCGCCTACTCTGCCACTCCTGAAGAGTTCAAATTCACCACTTCCAATAACGTCCAGCGAAGCTTCCTGGATAGCGTCCTTCTACTTGCTAGGTGCCGTTCCTGGTAACATTATCGCGGCACTCCTGGTTAATTATTTCGGGCGCAAGATGAGTCTTCTACTAGCAGGAGCGCCACTTCTTCTTGGTTGGGTCTTGATCCTGGTAGCATGGAGTCCATATGTGTTATACGCATCACGTTTAATCAGCGGCGTAGGTCAGGGCATAATTTACGTAGTATGCCCAATGTACATTGGGGAAATAGCTGACAAGAATATACGTGGTGCACTTGGTTCCTTCATAAAGTTAATGGTCACTTTTGGAGAGCTGTACGCCCACGCTGTGGGTCCATTTGTCTCGTACGAGTGGCTGGCGTATGCATGCGTGGTACTGTCACTGGTATTTTACGCAAGCTTCTCTTGGATGCCAGAATCCCCATACTACCTAATAATGAAGAATGACCAGGAAGCTGCCGAGAAGAGCTTACTAGCCTTGAGACATTACCAGAATAAAGAGGACCTGGAAACAGAGATGGAACAGATACAAAAAAGTGTAATCAAAGAATTATCAAACACAGTTCACATTTGGGATCTCTTTGACTCACCTGGTACCAGAAAAGCTGTCCTTATCAGTCTTGGTCTTCAAGTCGTACTTCAACTCAGTGGTTTGGCTGCCATTGAATCTTACACTCAGGAGATGTTTGAAGAAAGTGATTCCGGCCTCTCGCCGGGAATTGCTGTCATTATTTTGAGCGTTGTTCAACTCGTGGCTGGACTGGGTGCCATTGTGCTTGTAGACAGACTGGGAAGAAGACCGTTACTCTTGAGCAGTGCTTTACTTGCTGGTGTTTCTCTGACTATTGCTACAATTTTTTACCTTCTAAAACTTTATTACAAAGTCAATATGGATGGTCTTGGATGGATTTTGGATTTCTCCATTATGTTCTATCAGGTCATCGTAGCTCTGGGTTTGAGTCCTGTCTCTTACATGATGCTGGGGGAGCTGTTTCCAACAAACGTTAAAGGAGTTGCTGTCTCTTTAGCAAATACCTGGGCGTCCCTTTTGGCCTTCGTTGTATCCAAATTGTACCAAGTCATCACAGATAGTTATGGTATCTATACAACCTTTGGATGCTTCGCTATAATTTCATATGTTGGCGTGGGATATTTACTAATTGCCATACCAGAAACTAAGGGTAAGTCTCTTCTGGAGATACAGGAGGAACTAAACTGCAAAAGAAATCATAAAAGGAAAGAAGCAACGATACAGCCTGATATTGTTGTAAGTACAATATGTTAAGATTTGAATTTTCACACTATAAATTCAATGATCATTACTTTGAATAGTTGAGGCGTCAGTTATTTTTTTTTTAATTTTCAATCACTCAATAACTGTGCTTTTGACTCTTCGAAGAAATTATCAGTGATCCACACAATGACCATTGCAATTCACAAGGTAAATCGAGAATGAATTACTTTTAAGTTACGTTGCTAAGTATTGAAGATGTTGATTTCCGAAGATCTTTGAGGAATAACATTTTTTTTGGCTTTATTCCCAAAAAAAAAAACAAATTTCGAATCCCAAAGATCTAGGAAATCCATTATTCATTAATTTTATTATACAGAGTTATTCAGAATCCTTACACCAATGGCAATTGGTTCTATTACAAAAATCAAAATGCACAATCTAATTTACATTGGTCCAAGAAATTTTGAATAACTCAATATAATACTAAAATGTCTATCTAATTAATATCATAAAATAAGGGCCCTTTTATATTCCATTGCAATAAGGCGCTTCGACCGAAGTAACGAGAATGACAAAGAGATACCTTCGTTCTTTAATCATTCTTGGCCAAGTAATGTGAATTTAGCGTGTCGATGATTAAATCATTAGCACCTCACGAGTGTATTAGCAAGGGCCCCTGCATAGAGCAAGTTTGCATGACCATCTTCTCTTCCCTTTTAAGCAGGGTGTAACACATATGACTGATACTGATATTTATATTATTGCAGAAATATTTATTCATTGTCCGAGATATATTGGTCAAGCCGATCAAACGTGGTGACGTCATAATAGCGGTACATGATAGAAAAATTTTTTTTTAAAAAATCATTACCGTATCAAAAAAAATCTTTTTGTTCTTTATTAAATTAACAGTCACTACGTTTCTCCTTGACTACGTCATCTCGACAGTTAGGAACATCTTATTTTCCCTTTGAAGCAGGGTGTAACAATCAAATGATATTCCAATAAAGATCATTGTAATAGGATATTGATAGCGCGCATATTCAACCGTGTACCGAAAAGCAGTACAAGCTCGATATAAACACCAATGGTTAAAGCGCGTGGCCCTGATGCAAGAAGGATTTAGGCGAGCACCGTTGCATGACTAACTTATTTTTCCCTTTTAGGCAGGGTGAAATATTATAAAATAATATAAGCAAACGCGTATAGAATATAACTGGCCCGTATATTCATAGTAAGATCCTATACTGTACCTACGTTCAATATAGCGTAGCACGTTGTGCACGCGATCGCTTGAGATATATTGATGAATTCGTAGGCGATAACAGAATATACAATATATATACATATATATCGTTATATTATACTGTAAGGTTTCTAACAACGTTCACGCAATTGCAAAGACTCTCTACGTTTCCCTTTTAGGCAGGGTGTAAGAATACGATCGATATGTTAATCAATTTCGTACAGATTTCTACAGTGTAGAAGTTTGCAATTTATACGTTGACAAATAAATATATGTATGTGTTAATTTATGCATGTATACTTATCCTTTGTCTTTTCATTTCTTAATTTTTACACACTGTACTGCATCAATTCTTATTCAATTTAATTGAATAACTTTGACATTGAACACACTTTATGTCACTATCATTCAGAATTGCACAATCTAACTAAACATTGCTTTACGTGGTGATTTTGTTGGTTTGAGTATCGAAGAAAAAATATGTGTTTGCATAAGAAAAGTTTTGATGTTTGATTGTAAGAAATTTGCAGCCAAGTCTATGTTAATGATATTTTTTGGAAATGGTGCTTCGCACAGTCTGTGAGAATCAATGATTAAGATTTGTTTGATATCTTGAAAATAATCCTACGTAACTACATGTTGTATGACAATGTTACCTTGGCAATTTCTTAACAATCGATAAATGGCTAGACTGAAATTTAGTAGAATTAAAATGAATAATTAAGTTAATTTACAACCTCGCTGTACATTACTGACAACATATATTTTATTTCTTACTCTTACTCTGCTACTCCCATACCAAAAACAATATTCAACATATTCAATCTCTTGACCTAACTAATATTATACAATCACAATGCACGACTTTCAACAGTGTTTACGTATTATGTACAAGTCAGACTGCCTAGAAAACTTATAGTTCACTTTACACACAGTAAAATCATTTCGCGTTATATTTGGCAGATACTGAATTAACTTATTACATATGTATCGTTAACTAATGATATACTTATTGTATAATATTTACACTGCAATAATTATTAACGTGTCACCCATAGAAACACAAAATGCGCGACACCAAAGAAAATGTAACAATTGGACAATTAAATTAATTGGCATAGGAAGAACAAAAATTATAATCTTAATTCTGTTAATTAAGACAGAAAAACAAAAAAGAAAATATTCAAACTTTTATCAGTTGTATCTGGTGTATAATTTCAAGGGAACGTTTACGGTTTAATTGAAACATTAATTAACTTTTCGGTACTTACACCGACTTACTTCTTTTTATAACAAATTAATATTATGTACAGCACTGCATTGTGGCAATATATATATATATACATACACATAGTTCTCTATACAACGCGCGCCCAATTTTTTTTTACCTGTACATTATCTTCATGATGATAATGACTTTATGGTTTTCTTACATATCTCGTTTCCTGTATAATCTTACTACTTGTTGCAAATGATTTACTGAACAAAATCTGAAGCACTTGTTTTAAATGTATCTTTAGTATCGTTATGACCACGATCTAACAGATTAAAATATGATTTGTACACGTTTGCATGACTCGGTCATTACAATAGAATATTACAGATTGTTTCTGGAGTAAAGAGAAAAGAAAAATGCATCTCTGCAAAGCTCAAATAAACAATAGAAACAATAATCAGTACTCGCAATGCATTGCATATTAACAAAGATTAAATGAGAGTATCGCTACATGAATTTTACACCTGATTTCATACAATAATGAAGTTTCTATATGATCTGTATATTACTTAACTAAAATATGAATAAGCAAAACTGCTGCGAGCTTTAACAAAACAAATGATCTTATTTATACTTTTGAAACGTACCACAATAGTCTTCCTTCGTGACATTCAATTGATATCTTGCAAATATACATTCTTTGCAAATGCACCGACAGACATATTTCAATGCAACTATATATTTAGCAAGTGATATATGCAATAGTACTTGTTTCTTCTTCATTTAATCTGTTATTTATATTTGAAATTTTAATGTTAGAATAGTATACTATTTCTTTATGAGCGCCACTGGCCTTTGGGTTTAAAAACATTCGTCTGACTTTGCTGAGATTATAAGTAGCAATTAGACGCGAGGTAATAATTTTTTAATTAGATTAGAAATTATTTTAGGACATGTACTATATAAATATATATATATATTTATATGCAAGTGTACATGTATATAATCTATGCGCAAAATAATTTGCGTGTATAAAAATTCTTTAGGTTCATCAGGGATGCGTGTCCGGTGCGTTCCCGAAAAGGATATCTGATATACTAGGTTAAAAACATTAACGAGAATTAGCAGACAGACGAATGTTTAAATAATCTCTGAAAACGTCTGTAACAATTAGTATTCAGTCTACTGTGTGGTATATCATTCTTGCTTTCTTGTTATAATTCGTCGTCGATATGTCTGTCGTTACGTTCACGATTATTAACATTATCATTTTCGCTTTTAACAATGTACTTCTCATCGTAATTATAATCAGCTTCCGTTGTCGATTCGTAATTTTCCGAGACATCGGATTTCTCTCGATATTCCGAAAAATCCTTAACCACTTTTTCATCGTCAAACGCCCATAACGGCCTCTTAAGTTCTTCCAACTTATCACCAGATTGAATTTGATAATTGATTTTATCCTCGTTATCAGATTTCTTAAAGTTTAAATCGCTCTTTTGTCCTTTCTTCGAATCACTTATCTCCCGTTCAATTTCACGCAACAATTTATGTATCTCGTCGTTAAGGACTCTATCGGATATCTTAGATTTCTTATCGTTATCACTCCCGATTGGAACTGCACTTTTTGATCCGTCGTTTAACCCTTCGTCCAATGCATTATCTTTAGCACCTTGTCGATCTTGTACATTCTTTTTATAATACTCAGCACCCTTCAGATTTATATCCGGGAGAAAGTTTGTCTTTTCGCTTATGTTAGTTTCAAGATCATTATTTCTACCGTTGTCGTTTTGGCTTCTGTTTCGAGATTTGATAGCAATGACATTAGGTTCACCAGATATCGACGTCCCTTCGCTTATCTTTGACTCTTCCTCCGCGTTACTTGAAGTATCGAGAGTATCGGTTCTTATCTTGAAAATCTCCTCAGAACTTTTCACTTCTCTCGGGATGAAATATTCGAAATCGTCCAGAGTATCTCTTTCTTTCAAAATACTATGATTTTCGCTGAGTTTCTTTTCCTTATTGTCACCGTCGACATCGATGATCGACTCTATACCGATAAAATTATTCTCCTTGAGCTTTGCCAGATATTTTCTATCGAATGGTGTATCGAATTCCTTTCCTAAATGATTGATAAACACGTTCAGATTATTAAGGGACAGCAGGAGCTTATTCATGCGATCTAGAAGTAGAAGATACGAAGTCTCGAATCCGGTATAATTATCGTCGAATACCTCATGCAATAAGTGTGAATAATTTTCGATTTTCATCTCAACAGAATCTAATAGCTTGATAAGCCTTTCTATATTTGCATTTTTTGATTTTACTGATTTGAGTCTAGTCGCAAGTTTTTTAAGATAGGCTAGCTCATTTATCTTTCTTAACAAATGGGGCCTTAACAATTTGACGTTCCGCTTGTTTAATGCCTTCATTTCTAATATTTTGCCAATTGTATCGTCTGGTGGTATTTCACTCAGTTCTTTTAAGAACCACAGCACCTTATCCTTTAAGCTTACACTGGGATCATCACCTGATCCACGTTCTGTTTGAATGTAACTGTAATCGTGTTTTAGCTCCTTACTTTTAATGAGCAAAGGAGCGTCATGTTTTATCACATTTGTAAACACTTGATCGACAACGGATTGCTTTAGACCCTGCCATCTTTTCTCGGAGTCTGACAGTTCCTTAGATTTCTTTTCTGTTACTATAGGTACGTTTAACTTAGCAGATATCCTTATTTCTTTCTCCTCTGCACCTTGGGTGATAACTGCCTGTAAATGTGCATACTCGACCGTTACTGCTCCATCATCCTCTTGTTTCACCTCATGCTCCAGGACATCGGTAGTAGCAATACTGCTTGAAGGATTCTGTTTCAATAAAAACTATATCGGTCCCTTTCCTCAGTTAAAGATACAGATATAAATTAAAAAGAATAATTCAACATGCTGTGATATAATGTAAAGCTTGCATGTCAGGCTTTGAAAAGAAAAGCAGAGCAAAAAGTACAGATCAATAATAGGGATGCATTGGAGGCTATTCTAATAAAACAAAGGGAAAAAAAACGAGGCGTCTTCAACAGCCACATTGATATTTAATTTTCCAAACCATAAGAAGAAACGAAAGACCTATTGTAAATGATAAAAAATAATACAATACTTGGACTGTACTGTGAATAATGTATACAGCATAAGATACATTCGCATTCTTAGTTCATCATAAATGAATGAATATATCATTTGCTTAAGGTCATGTGTAAGAAATTTAAAGGGTCGTGCAAGACATAAATAATATACTATCTTTCAAGATACAAGAAAGTAATAGCATTTTTAACTAAAAAAAAAAAAGAAATACAGTCCACAGTCTGCTGACATCTTATCAGAGTATATCACTTTAATATAAGAATACTTGATATGTCCTTCTTAATGGCAAAAATATTTCGACTGATTCAATTATACTAATACATTAGAAAATATCTTTTGCACAAATATCACAAGGAGCATTCAACTGGATAATTTTCAAAATAACCTCTAGGAAAACTTAACCCGTTTGCCCGTGCGCACGCGCAAAGTGTAATTTCACATATATCTCACAAAATGCACGCAACTGACAAAGAAAAACACTTGCAACGATACCAGAATAATACTAGTAAACCAGTGGCTACCACTTGTACCGCGATAAAACCCAGAGAGCAAAGTACTCGAGGAATATCACGACTAAGAAACAAGGGATACAAACCTGTGGTGTTATTTGCTGAGTGAGAAAATCCTTTAGCGAACCTTTCAGTCGTTCGAACATCGACAAATCGGTGGGCGCTTTCAATTGAGCCTCGTCTCTTGTCAAGAAATCGCCTGTGATCGCAAAATTATATCGTACAATTGACTAAAATATACAAGAACAACAGCTTTGACCCACTTCAAGAAGATCCATTACCGATAGTGACGACGAGTTCTCCGTGACTCTGGACAATAGCATGCAAAAGCTCATTGGCCTCTGCACTGAAGAGAAACACAACGGGTATTGTTATGTCATCGACTTCTTTCCCATCACCAGACATAGCAAACATTGGTGAAGTTGCGGCACTTGAGCTAGGAACATTATCCAGTACTATACCAGCCAAAGCACCAGCTTTCTGTATCCTCCGTGCCTAAGAGGAAATATATATATTGCTGTGCAATTCTGTAATTTGTTTGATAATTTAATTATTTACTAACTTATCATGCAATTACCTTTTCTACGAAGATACAATTGCCACGCTCCATTATGGCAATTCTTCCAGCTAATGCCTCTTCGTTGACTAGATCTGTACAGGCTGATGGTGGACTCGTAAAGGTGACCTTTCCAGTCATTTTGTTCGAGCCATAAATCATTGGCCCAAAACGTGCTGGTCCAGCCAATAGCATTATTTCTTGTGGCGGACTAGTATTTGGTTTTATAAATGTTACTACTTGAGGTTTTGTTTCCGACTGTTGTGTCTGCATTTTACTTAGCTCTACCATCTCTTGCATGAATACTAGACCCTCCTCCGCATCTTGCGGCGTTTTCGCCTAAAATTAATTAACGTGATGATTGAGTAATTGAAATATAATATTAAATCACAGTGATAACATACATTAGAAAAAGTATGGAGAAGTTGAACACGTCCATCGGCTAGAGTTAGAATCGTAATGCCCATATCGCTCAACATTGTCAAATGTTCCAAGTTATTAGCCTTAAAAAAATCATACAACACTTGAAGAGGGACTGGCCTAAGAAACGTGATTAATTAAGATTATATATTCAATACAAAAAGAATTTTACTTGGAATTGAGAAGCGTTCAGTCTTCGTTTCGTTATTGTTCTTCTCGGACATACATCCTCCACCATATTTCTCAAAGGTTGCCTAACAGTGGCTGGAAATAAGTGTAAGCTGTTTGGACAGGTTCTATCGAACTCATCAATATGCACTACATCTTTCTCGAAATCCTGTTTTAAGAAAAAATTTTTACTTCAGAACAAATAATATTGGTAGCTTCCCACGATAAAAATTATAAATTCTAATTATACTTACAGATGACGAATTGGTTCTTACGGAAGCCAACGTCAGTGGCAACAAGTGGCCTTCGGTAGTAAAAACAAATTCATCCAAATCCAAAACCAGGTCGCTGCTATCAGCGAATAACAAATATAAGTACTTAAATGTTTCAGAAAGTACAAAACTATCCATTGTATCATCGTGCTTGTTCGTTCTAACGTCAGACACTGCTGCGTATCCACAAGTTACTCTGGCATAAGTCTGCAGACTGTTAAGGACCTTACGTCCAACCCCTAAGTAGTAATGGTCCCCCGTAGCACGATACAAGAAGTAAGTTGATTCCAGAAACTCTGGCCTTAATGGATGTTGACCCCAGTGTACCTGATACAATTGTTGCATTAACACTTTTAATAACAATTATCATTATCAAAAAGCAACATTGAAATACCTGGAAATCCGTGGTAAAAGCCTCTGGAATGAAATTATGCCTCTGCATTACTTGATAAAGCATCTCGTGGGTTTCCACTGCTGGCTTTATATCTCCTTTCAGCACCTACATACATGAATAAGTTTTAAAATATAATTTTTATTAAATACCCTTAACCACTGGATACATCACGAATAGTACCTGAAGTCCTGGCCAAAAAGCTAGCAATGCATCCATAAAGTTTTTCGCATTTATATTCGGTCTATGCATATGTACATCCAATAACATGGGACCTTGACTCACGTATTTCATTACAGCTTGATAATGACGATTGAAACGGCCTAAGTATTTTTCATCACCTGTTACACAAACAGGATATCAGATTACAGCTGATATTGTACAGATGTTTCTCAAATGAAGTACGGTTTACATTTATTCGTAAATAATTTTATTTAATTCTTAGTAACTCACCTAGTAAAACATATGCCTTGAGGCAATACTCGTAATATGAGTCTATACCTGCTCCTACGCCGGAATCACGTCGGACCCAATCACCAGAATTTACATTTAATACAGAACCCATTAGATCCGTGCCACGATGGCGCATTCGCCACAAAACATCCATAGCCTTTTGAGCCTTTTCCTATTTAGTTAAAGAGTAGTTGTATGAAGCGTAGTAAAATTTTTAGTTTATAAGATGTAGTGTTTTACCTCAAATATTGGTTCCCCAGTTAATCTAGACAACGCAGCCATTTCCAAGATCATACTACCAGCACAAGCGGTGCATGTTTCTCTGGAAACTTCGATAGGTACACCTTTCATACCATGTTTTAAATTTATCTGTAATTTGTACTGTATTTTTAATAATATTCGATAATTATATTCAGACTGCATGTTCTGTATGTACTTACCCTTCCATATGGTACGCCAGTTGTTGTATTAAATGCTGGTAGAAATCTGTATCCTAGATTTTTTGCTAAGTCTAAAAGTTCTCCTTTATACCATGGCATTATGTCAGCTCTCTGTTGTAAATATTCAGCTAATATATGACCACTAAGGAGACCCCTGTAATTAAGAAATAGGTGATGCCCAGAGTATGTTGGATTTTATAATTTTGTATACAACTTTGAGCTATGAGAGAGCTCTATATTAAGTATGACTGTATACTGAAATCATTATGAACCCACGTACCCAAGCATTCTGATATTTGTTTCGAACAAGGAAACAACAACATCTGTATCGAATGTAACATCTCTGACGATGAGTTTAACTGCATTTTCGAATTCTTCTAAATCACCCAATACCTATAAGAATATTCAGTTATGCATGAAGCAATAATTGATCAGATTTACAATGGTACTTACTACAAGAGTATCCAACGTGTCCACTAACGTCAAGGAAAAACTGTAACATTGAAAATTGGTATACAAATGAGGGTACAAGTGAAATAATATGATTTAAAAACAATCTGTATATTAATAATGTTGTTTCTTACTTTCCAAGGGTGGAGTCTATATCACCTCTATTTGCTTCAGACCCTCTGTATCTTCCTTTACAACTTAAAGGCATTAATTCATCAGCGGGATAAGCATTATCCTGTAATATATCATATGAAATTAATTAACTGATTGATTTTTCAGCTAGTATTTTAATCTCTAATTGCATTTCATGTATGTTAGTCTTTTATTCTATTAATTGTAATTATATATAGTTAATCAAGAAACAAGTTATCAGAAATTAAAATATTAACACTAAAAAAGATACATGCTATAAAAAGGAAACTTACCATATACGCATTATAAGCATGATAGAACATGTCCCTTGCTTCCTCCCTAAATACATATGTTTATTTAATATAATGTTTATAAAAGAACTGTAGATTCTACAATTGAAGCTCGACACTTCCTTAAAACATAAATAAATCACATATTTTTTGTACTAACTTGAGTGCTTCACGTTCTTCTTTGCTCATATATTCCAATGGATCATTATTGGATGCTTCGAGAAAAATGTGTAAGCTGCATCCGAATAATAGCACACCCCAAATAAAAGAATTACAAGCCATTTTCTCTCCAGAAATATTTCTTTCTTCGTCAAGATCTCATCGAATTGTACATCGTTCAACAGATACAGCAGCAATTTCTTTATTTCACAGGTATCTTCTAACAGCAGAAGATAATATGTTGCACAACAGACATACTTTTGCCATACAGCAGTACAATTCACCACTTGTTTCAATTTTCAGAATCCCCTTGCTTTAAAGCATATGTTATGTGCTACAAACTGTTGTCTACGTTGACATACATATTTTTTGTTCTCACTCCATATTCATTACCTCAAGATATATGTCGATTAACAACAGACAAAGTAATCAGCAAAAGTTTAACGTTGCGAAAATATAAATTTGTGAACAAGAAAACATACCCAGATTAAATCACTGAATCTCAGAATATCAGGTTATGTACTTCGTTCACAACTTTGGAGTGAATTAAGTCGAAATTAAGAAAACTCGACTAACAGATGGTAGGAATATTCGCGCACTAAGCTTTATTATAATAGATAAACAGTTTGCAGACTCGAACTGATAACATATTTTGATCAAGACTGGATGATGTGGCTGTTGCTGTCAATTTAAATAGTTATCCATATTTCCCATTAACATTGTTGATCACGAGTCAGAAAGTGCTTCTTGAGCTTTATAATAATCTCTTGTTTCTTTAAACTTTATAATTATCTAATTGTTGCTGTTTTTTCGCATATTGTATCTTAGTACTTTAACTTATTACCAATTGAGATGATTTCCAGTTGGAGAACTAGTGATTCACAACTTTACTCAGGAGGAGGAACAGTTCTCTCAAAGAATGAGAGCCATCATTACACGTACTCTATAAACTTGTAGATCTCAGTACAGAGATCTACACAATGGTCGTGCGAAATTAAATAATCAGCCACAGTGACTGTAATAAAGGATAGCGTTTAAAAAAGTTATGGTCATAGTCTTATTTTTTAAAGTTATGAAAAATTTAACACTGGCTTTTGATAATTATTCGAAACGTTACGTTGTATGCGCAGTATATTGAATATATGTATATTTTGTGAATACTATATACACGAAAAAAGTATTTAATCAAAAGCTAAAAAAATCGTATATTTTGAAAAAAAGAATTTCACGATATACGTCAAGCTTCGCTGCCACTCTACTTTACCAACAGCTGCAACGTGCAGAGACTGTTTGGCGGTATTGATATTTTTTAAAGTTACTTTTGCTTTGTGAAGAGAATTTTCACAGCGAATTTCACAGTGTTCTAAGAAAATGAAGCTTTTAACTCATAACATGTTAACTTCCAAGTGCCTCAAAGGTGTGACTGTTGGATATCCCTTGGGAATTGTGGTAAGATAACATTTTTTAATGATTACTATGTATTTTGAGGTTAGCTTCAGAAGTGGAATACTGAAGGCACATGGCATTTAATAGTTGAAATACATCAGTGGTATACTTTATCTAAGTATATTGTTAATCGTTAATAATTTTTTTTAATAGGCAAAGGACATTAAACTGTGTGTGGTAGATTTTAATTCTGAATTCATTGCAAGAATAATACCAAAACTGGACTGGGCTACACTTTGGAAAGCTGCAGATAGTGTATGTTTTTATTGTATAATATTGCATATAACATAATTTAAATTGACTTATACATCTAATATTTGTCTTTATAGCAACTTAAAAGTTGATTTGCTCTTTTTTAATCTATATAAATTTATCGTTCATAGATAGGACATGTTGGGGAACTTCCTCAAACACTTATTCAAGACTTTGAAACGAACGAAGAGTTTTTAAAGAAAGTTCATCATGTGCTGCTAGAGGTTGATGTTATAAACGGCGATTTATTATGTCCAGAATCAGGGAGAAAATTTCCAATTAATGACGGCATACCTAATATGCTACTAAATGAAGATGAGGTTTAAAATCTTACATAAGGCATACACAGCTCGATTTACTGGTAAATGCCACTTGACAGAAACTCATGTGTCATATTATCTAAACCAAACCACAATTTTGTTATGCAAATAGTGAATGTATTAGATATATACACACTTTGTAAAGTCCTTTTTAATATATGTTTTTTATGTTGTTAAATCCTTATTCAAAGACAATTCGTAATGATTTAAATATATAGAGGCTAGGAAACTCAAACGCACTAGCTAAAGTTAGACTGTTCATTTAATTTCTATGGTAAAACTAGTTTCAGGTCGTGTGTTTAAGCAGTCTATCACCATATACTAAATGAACACGTTTGACAGACCATTTATTGTTTCTAACGTGAGCCATCTGAAGGATCGTGTTACATCAATTTGAAGATTACGTAAAGTCTTATATGGATCCAGTTACAAAAGATATCAGTACAACATATTCTATTATTAATCCTTACAAAAATCTCAGTGCATGAAGATTTTATTTAGCCTAATAATCTTGACAAACTTAGGTTTTTGTGTATTATTCATAACACTGTTATCCTAATGAATGAAGTGAACCATTCTCTGTAGTTATCTAAGTTGACTATTGTAATGATATAGCAACAAATTAAATATTTAAAGTAAATTCACCAAAAAACACAAATAGTATCAAACAATTATACTAATAGAAATACTTTTGCAATTTGATTGAATCAATAGACAAATTTATATTACAATGTTAATAAAAATAATATAATTATGTAGCATAGTTCCCAATTGTTTGAATATTGTTTTACGTTTAATGATCCATATTATCCTGTGGTCATCTAACGTGTAATATGAGACATAATATAAGTGAATATCCGGAAGTCCAATGATTTTGAAATCAACAATTTCATTGTTCTCTTAGGATGATTTTTTAAACTGTACTCTAGTTTTAGTCAATTGTCTAAAGCCCATGTGCTTCATGACAGAACCTCTTGGATGATTATAAGTTTAAATGAAAAGTGTATGAATATTATAAGACACTGCTAAAATTCCTAACGATATCGACATAAAAATATTGATTAATTGACATTATGTCTCATTAATTTTATTAGTTCTTGAAGCTTATGTTAAGAATTTTCATATATCCCAAAGATGTAATATTCATACTATCTTATATATACGTAGAGCCTCTAATCAATAACTTTAGATTTCATATATTCTTATAAAAGAAAAAAGAAAATAAGTAGCCTCATGCCAAATTGATAAATATCAACCGCATGATAGCGAATTTTTTACGAATTCTTGCTAGCATAATCTTAGCTTTAGGATTTTTTTTTAAATTCTCAAGGTTAAAAGAGTCACAGCATACTGAAATTGTATACAAAGACTTCTACATATAGAAAATCGTTTATCCAGAACGGCTTATTGCATCAAGTTCTTCCAGACTTTATTACAAATTTGAAATTATTCAAATTCTATACTATTACAGATCCCACTCTATATATATGATATGTACACTTGTACAGTATCATGAAAAATAATACATTTTAGTTGTTAATTCAAAATAGAAAGTTATTTATTGTCTACCCTTATTACCAGATTTTAATTTTGAACAATAAGAATCATTTATTATTTCTAAAACAGAGAGTAAATCCAGAACATGTACTCCCAGTGATTAATACTGAAATGAAAGACAATATTCGATTTGTCCTATAAGGACCAAGGAAATAACAGATATTCAAAAAAATTAAGAATTCTACTACTCTGCAATATTATATAATTGGAGTATGCAATATCTGACTCATAGGAAACACAATGTATTAATAGAATTACTTAGTCTTTATAAAATACATTGAATAATTAAGTCTATCGTGACTTTCTTATATAATATTTATAAAACACCATAAATTATTCTGTATTTAATAGACTATTATAAATGAGCTTACTGTATAATCATAATTTTATTGTTACCTAAGAAATACAAAAAAATCCTGCATCGTTGACTTAGCTTAAAGCTGCCTTAGAAACTTTAAATTAAAAAAGGATAGTATTAAACCGAAACTAAATATTCAAAGAATGATCATGACTATAGGATAATACAAATTAACCAATTATCATGATTATGGACGACTTTATTGCACAGATATGTGTTGGCACAGTAATAAGATACATTTCCCTTGAACTTGTTCAATATCTTGCCTATGTTTCGTTTGGAATTCAATATTTATTGCTACTGAATGTAAGATTTCGTGTTCCTTTCTTTACTCGTTTCATACATTCTTTCATGATCCGAACAGCAAAGGTTTATTAGAAATAGAATATTTTGTAGCAGAACTTGATTATACAATCAGGCAAATATATTGCAACGTACAGTTTTCAGCTCGCTATATGGACAAACAGTTTGTAATATTATTATAATAGCTAAATATAATCTGCTACTCCAATACGTTTGTTAAAAATACATGTATCCCTAGGAATAATACACGGTGCACAGATTAAAACTTATTATTCCATATATTTGTATGTCGGTGTCATGCTAGTTCAAAGTCACTTGATGCAATTATTGGTAATTAATTAAAATATCGCTTCGTAATGCATCAGTATTGCGTAGCTGCTGACACGACAAAAAATATTTATTTCTTTTCAACAAATACCACGAGATAACAATCACTTGTCGACATCACAAGACTAACACATACTGCACGTAACCTTTCACACACCCTTAACCGCATATGACATTAATTTAATTAATTTAATAATCCTTGGACAATATTTTCCCACGCCTTTTACTTAAAATCACTTTCCACGTTATTTGGCAATGAATTGAATTTGTCATAATTTAATTAGTTTTTGAAATCAAATAAAAAATATAGGAAATGAGTTCTTGACTTTGAATTTTTGCATCATCTAAATCTCTTTCTATATATACATTAATTGCAGAATCTTGGTGAGTTTTATACTGAATATTATAGTTACTTAGACTTGCTAAATGTTTGACAAGTTTTTGGTACTTTCAAGATTGTATATTTATCTTTTTGTTAGACAGTTAAGCTTGACCGTATTAACTTATACGTTGAATACTACGCGGAAGAACTCACTCGTGTATAACTAGCAGTTTCTTTTCTTTCTTTCATTCTATTTACGCAGCAGCACTCAAAATGTAGACAAAATATATTATTTTATCCATCCTAGTTTCCTCGCAAGTCAAAAAGCTATAAAAATAGCTCTCAGTTAACTTCTCAGCCACAGCCCGTCTGTTATTAAATTATGTATTCATATATTAGGTTTTTTAAAGGCAGGATTATCTTTTTTTTTTTCTTCCCTTTTTTGGATGAAGCTATGAAAATACGTCTTTACATCGACTTAACTATGGCACATTAAAGAGCTAGTGTGTTTATTCTAATGCAGTGCTGCGATAAAAATGAGTATTTGGTTCTCAGCCAATTGTCCTTCTTTTAAATTTTGCTATATCTTACAAGACTCTTGTACTGATGCACTTTCATCTTTGGGCAAATATAATAATGACACTAATCCTTTACTGTTTTCATATTCAAAAATGCTATACTTTTAGATTCTACGATCTTTGAATTGTTTCTTATGATACGGCTGACTTTAGAATTAAAACATAAATTCTGCTACTTAATCTGACTAACAGAATAAAGAATTATTCGCTTTTCTAAATGATTCTTCTTACTCATTATTATTAAACAATGTTAATTACGATTTTTCGTAATCCTTGTGTAGACAACACCCAAAACTTAAAATTCTAAGCTTTGCGTAACCTTGTTATCTAAAGGGTCCTAATGTAATCATTTCCCAGTTATCAAGGTATAGCTACAAATAATGTTTCGCAGATACATGAACGAAAGGAACTTGAGACTTGCTCTTGAGAACAAGAAAAAACATGACAGTGAGAAAATAGTATAAAAAGTAGTATAACAAAAGGCGGAAAAAAATTCACCATCAACGATAAAATAAAAGATCAATTAATTCTATCAACAAATAAGAGTAAACAACGAAAAATATAAATCTGCTAAAACGTCTAAACAAAAAAAGATATTCTAACAAACAAAATTATACTTGTGAATTGTCAACAAAATTTTCTTTATATTTGTGTATTATGCTTCACAAAACAACATGTAGTACGCGTTACCTCCTTAGGTTTTTCAATAGCGACCGAGAGCGAGTCTAAATAATGTATTTATAGTAATAAAGGGGGGTCATCAATTAAAACCGACACAGGTTATACCCGAAAAAACGCAACTGTAAAATATTAAATTTATAACATAAAGCGTTTACGAACCTTATCTCGTAAACACGTTCAAAAGAAACAATTGAATATGTTTCATTTGCCACGGCTCTCTGAATTAGATGCATTTCGCTGAGAGTAAATGGAACCCTGTGCTAATCCTCTCATTGGTCCCTTGCGTAATAACGGGTTAGGTCCACTGGCAAGAGTACGGCTACCAGAAACCAATGATGGATCACGGCCAACAGCTGTATTAGTAAACGTCTCTTTTGTCAATAAAGTTGGATCTGGTCCTGCCCATGGAGCATAATCTGGCCTGTAATTTAAAAAAAAAAAAAAGAGTATAAAGGCAAGCCTGTTATATATATTTATATAAGTGCATTATTTTTATATAAATTTTGTATTTTACTCACAGGAGCAAATCGTTGTTAGGTCCACTGGGCAGGTCAGGATTAGCTCCAAGTGGTTTTGTCAGATAAGGTGACTTGTACTCTTTGTCTTCAGTAGTACTGGTACCTCTGGATACTCTGAGAAAGACAGTCCTTTATTGATATTCCAGTACGTTATACAGACACAAAGCTATCTATTAAAAGCAATTGATAGTAATAAAACGATAGATCACTTACTTTGGTATCTCGTTCTTATTTTTTGGACGTTTCGATTTCTCTGTGTCATCCTTGACGATTTTCTTAATTGGCGATGCTGTCAATTTCACAGCTTCTGTCACTGGAGGGGTTCCATTACGATCGTGCCCTCTTCCACTGTGAAATAATGTAATGGATCTTTTAATTGAATTCGTTATTAATTCATTAGATCAATTAGTCAGATCTGCTTACCTGTGGCCGCTAGATGTACGTGGTATTCTATTAGCCTCCTCGGACACCATAATGTCTAAAATGTGTCCTGCCCTTTCTTCATCATAATCAACACTGTCCATGGCCAGGACAATTACTCTATCTGGTACAGACTTGTACTTCTCCATTAGTCGTGCCTTCACTGTAATTAATATAAGTTGAATCAATTAATTCCACTTAATACATGTAATACGTGCGATGATCGATTGAAATGTACTTTTGTTTTTCTCTTCCAAACTTTTCATACGCGGAGGAGGCGTCGGCACCGCACGTTCTCTTTTAGCCTAAAGCACACATAGCCTTTAGCATCAATTATTATTGACTCGAATATAAGCTTGAAATATTATTATAAGTACTGAGGCGTGCATTTAAACTAATTTTGCACAAACCCGCTCTTCTTCTTCTTTTTTCTTAATCGACGCTCGAACTGGCGCGGTGGGATTGCGTTTCTCATAGCCAAGTTCGATTAACTTTTCAGACGCTTTTTGGACGTTGTTATCACTTTGCTCCAATATATCAAGCAGTATAGTCTCATCGACTTTTGGAAATATGTTTTTCAGGTACCTGCGAAAACAGTTGAAAAATTACACCTCGGTATATGGACTCTTTTACATAATTAATATACACGTAATCACAAAGTACAATACGATACAGTACAAACACGGATACAATACAAGACTTGGCTATTGAACGTCAAAATTCTATGTCGTTGCATTACACCTTTTGCTACTCTACGGTTTTGACATGGTTCAACTTATGACCTATATTCATGAAATTGTGGTTTAATTAATTGATATCTGTTTGTTCGATCAACGTTGAACCATTTCGAATAGTATACACATGTGATAAACGATATTACCATCAATATTTGCAAGACATTATAATAGCAGGCAGGTGTTGTATTTGCATGATTCTTGATTCGATAAAGTCAATCTTTCATTGTATAACAGTACCGGTAGGCTCAAATGATTTTAAAGGTACAACGCACGCATGCACATACAGACATGCTGTATTTATGCATCATGTTTAAACAAATGAGTCTCAAAATTTTAAATAACCTACTTCTGCATATATAATTCATTTAATTATTATGTAGCAAATTGTATTCATTAATGGAATACACGAGCAATGAAATGCCATATATCCACTGTGCACTGCGAGACTCACTTATTTTCATCGAGCTGAAACTAACTTGTTATATCTAATAAAAGTTATACTTCTCCACCTGCACAATCAAACATTAAAATAAAAGGTTCAACTGTAAATAAACTAACCTATTTACGGTTTGAGAATTCTCAAACTACCCAATTCTTAACCGAATTTATAAAACCAGGAAGAAACTGAAAAGAAATACAAATTAAAAATAAAGTAACGAAAGATTAAATACACATAAAATTGTCATGACAAAATAAAATACCGGGAGCTTTTCATCAAGTCAACATTTTTCAATCAATTAGGTCAAATATAAATCTTTTTGGACTCTACGTCAAGAACTACCGTGCGTTCATACAGAATAACTAATGGCATTAATTTCATGATCATTGTGTAATGAATGTTTGCAGTTTGACAGATAGATACTGAATAAAATAGCCATGTAGTAATCCTGGATTCATGCTACGTCTATTTTAGCACTGAAACAGATTGCATACAATTAAGAAATAGACCACTGCTGATTATACAGTACTAATTGTCCAATATTTTATACGAATCGTTAAGGATAATATAGTCTTCTCTTATTACCGAGTATAGTACGCAGCTGGTATATTTCTTTTTGACTATGACAAAGTACAATATTAATATCGAGCATCGAGACTGGGTGAAAATGAGATTAATGAGTGTGAAGGGTAGACCTAAGTTTCATTTTTGGGGAGTTTGGGGGCGGTCGAACCCCTCGAGGTGGACTCAACGTAAGAGGTGCGTGTATTGCGTAGCCCGGTAGTCGCCATCGTGGAATCGCATAGTTTGAGTGCACTCCCACGGGTGTACACGGACCTGGTTCGCAAAGAGGATGTTTCTCCACTTGGAGAGCACTCATGACCACGGCTGCTCTGTTATGGTATCTGAAATACATTAGCTAGGAACTTAGCACTAGACTACCCTCTGCCAGTGGGAAACTTAATGAGTAAATGAATTTAATAATGAAACCCTATACGCGACACCCAATTGTTTAATATAATAGATCTGTATGTTAGTAAATAATATTGTTATCCATAAGAAAGTTAGATCCATTATAGTTTAGATAATCAGATCTTATTTCTTAGTTGCGAATGGAATACACATTCGATTTTGTCTGCTTGAAAGCATATGGATTTAGTTGTAAGCTACAGAAAATTTGAAAAAAATGTTTTGATGAAGTTTGATAAAAGAGTACAGATTCTTCATAAAATATAAAAAGAACTTTTGATGTCTTGAGTATTATTTATAAATTTGTTTATTGGTCATCAGGAGCCATACTAAATTGTATATTCAAGTATGAGTAACTCTCATTCAAAACATTTTTTCCTGTACATCACAATTAATGAATGAGTTAAGGCCATCACCTTATTTATATACTCAATATGTGTATGTACATTATTTATATATTGTAAATGAATGCAATTGTTAAAGAAACTCACTTTTTTAACAGCAGCCTTATGTGGGTATCCGAAACTGTAGGAAACATTGCATTGATTTTGGCCACTTGTACCTCGACGTCTGAATTCTGTGTTAAACTTGTCTCAATATTTCTGACAGGTGTTGGAGACCCTACTGTCATCTCGCCGAAACGATTTGTCATTGCGCTAATTGATCTTCCTGATATAGGAGTCTTCAACTCCTGTGCATAATATACAAGTTAATTAACAAATTATATACATTTGTTTTTTCCATCACCGTAATGATCGACATGTTTCATATATAAGCTAGTAATATTGAAATAACTAAAGTTTCACCCCTGCACACAATAAGCTACATACCTGCGAACTTGGGGGTAAGAATGCAGGTTGTGGATTATGATATGGTGACATTGTTGGATACACTTGTGGAGCTCTGTATGCTCCTGTGTATACTAAATATCCACCACTGCCACTTCCTCCACTCTATACCACAGTCATTTTTTTTCCAGATGCAGCGTACACATGAACGTATTGTGTATGAATATATATGAAATACAATCATCTTCTTAATAGTACAAGGTACATGCAACTTGAATTTAGAAACATCTAGAAGTGATAGTTGTCATGATTGTACTCTATTAATTCTTGTAACGACCATGATAACAATCTTACGTTAGACAATATCATCTACTCAGATTATTATATCAATACATCTAATGCGACTCACCTGCATTGGAATGGATTCCGTAGCATTTACTGAATTTGCAAGTGAATTTTGAGCTTGCACATATTGAGCATACTGCCAATATCTCACTCTTGGATCCTCCCATGTCGTAGTTTTAGTGAAATGATTTATGAAGTATCTATAACAAAATTATCAATATAATTACAACTGTATATAAAAATGTTATTTAGAAACTTTAATCATATTAACAAATAATCATTTCCAAGACTACGTTATAACTCTGTTATAGATTGCTGGACAAACTTTAATACAGCTTAATGAAGTGCTTCATTGAATAACAAAGCATAATGTCATAAGCCAATAAAAATAATATAAATATAAATTTTCATTTGACAGTATTACTTGTGATTTAAAAATTATGTTTTTAAATAATATACGTACGGACGACCACTTCGGCTATCGTATCTACATTCCCAACCAGGTGGTAGTTGACTCCCGTCATTCTGCTCCGCCATTTTCGCAAGTTTTAACATCACTGCACATCACTGCTTGAACACAAATTGCGATACCAAAAACATGGCGCTAAATCGTAGTGGCGAGTTTAGGAGTATAATTTTGTGATCATCGTCTCCGTCGATAATTCTTATCCCGTCATAACCGAGGTGAACATGATCACGAACGTGTACCTTGGCGGGCGGAGATTCTCCGCAACTTACCGCTGGTTCCCAAAGCAACCTTTAGAACGAGGCCGCTCATCAGAAAATGCCTAAATATTTTTCTTTGCAATCTTAAATTCAAGTGCACAGTGTAAGCTCGATAACATTTACTAAGAAAAAAGCCAGTACCAGCCAGTACCTCATGCTGGCTATGTTGAGGAGTGCAGCTTCCAGCATTATTTAAACAATAGTTGCAAGCGGAAGTATGGTCCCAACATTGAGTACTAGAAAGAAATATCCCGGAACTATTTGAAACACATCTAAAAATAACCCTCTTTTTATACAAGGGGATAAAGAGGCAATTAAATTTTCTTATTAATTTACAAAAATTGTGAAGCTGTCTTTACAAATATTGTTTATTTAAGAGCTAGTCGTGATTAAGAACTCTAAACAGTCTTTTTCTTTGGACTAATATATCCAACAAAAGTAAATAATTGATTTATGTATTATCTAGCTTATAAAGGATTCAAAAAAGACTTCAATATTACCGCCTCATAGTTTATCACGAAACCAGTTAGATTTTATTCTGCGATATCATAGCAAGCATTATTTATTCCTGTCAGAAAAGTGTAGAATTACAATTCAAATGTTACTTGTAATTATGATATATATATAAAATGCTATATCTGTTCTGTCTCATCTTTAAGACATATAAATAACTGATAACGCTGAGTTGCAAAAAATAAAGATGATTCTTAATAAGAACATTTTAAACGGCTTTGAATAGCATTATCAATATAAATCACTGATTACAGTCTGATGAAAGTTTTCTGTCGCGCTGCATTTATCATTAACAATTGACATAAATGCAAACAATTAATCAGTCCTTCAATATTGTGCTGCTGAAATGTTGGTTGTAGCTTATTATAACAGCATGATGAGAAGCGAATCAATTGGATGTCTCTTTGCTTTGTCGCTGTTGAACCATTTCTCGAAGATGATTCTCACTGTCTTTGAGATTTCTGCGTAAAAATGTCTTGCTATACTCCAAGGATTTAATCTTCTCGTCAGCGGCCTTTATACGTTGTTCTAGGCCTGATTTGATACTGGAAATGTCATCCAGCAGAAACATTCTACCCACAGATTCATACGTGCGTGTTTCGCTCGGAAGTAAGGTTATCTCCTTGATGGTTAATTCACCTCGCTGTTTAGTACGTTTTAGCGTCTCGATTTGCACATCTGCGAGTTTTAACTTTTGCGTTGAATCCACCATCATCTCCTGGAGCTCTGAGAAAGCTTTTTTTAGTTCTTGATCTGATACTTTTGCCATTTTTCGCAAAAAATTAAACTCCGGTAAAATTACTTCAAGCGACTTTTTTTTAAGTAAGATGGCCGACTGCAGATCATTACTACAGATCACGAAGTTTCATGACCTTTTTAGGAAATATACTTTTAGAGATTTAACAAAGTGTTATAAATTTCTAAATGTAATTCAATGCAAGAAATCCCGTAAAATAGATATTCCAAATAAACAGTTACCGCTTATGTGCCTATTTTTCAAAATATTTCAACGTATAATGTAAAAATCATCAAGCATATTCTTAACATCAATTGAATCATTGTATAACAAAGAATTATTAGATATAAAATTTCATCAATTTCTACATTCATATTCTATTATTAAACAACTTGATAGTGAACCATAACTTGTGCTCTAGTTATTTTAAGTGAAGATTGTATGTATTTACTTGTCCTGAAAAGATCAAATGCAAATATAATGAAGAATCAGAAACATGTTTGCATTATACCAATTGATCAATATGCATACTCCCTGGTAAATGACACAGGCTTATGGATAATGAAGTGAAAGTCATTATCAACAAATTGTCCATTTATTAAAGTAGGTGTAAGGTAACGAAAATCTGATAGGATATAATCTTCTAACAACGCTATCGCTTTTCAATGATTTAACGTCTAACATAACCGAACCGAAGTGCCACCGAATAATATAATTTGAAAAACGTAATAACTGTGTCTCATGGAACATGTTCTCATATCATAATTGTTCTATAATTAATATCTAAGGATATACAAAACTCTTTCAAAGATTCAACTGTCAGGTCTCTAATGGTACAATTTCAACTAACGCTGCTTTAATCTGTGGACGATGCAAATAGAATTCATCTTACTATTGAATTTGGCAAAGTGACAATGGATCGCAGTTGAATATTAAACTCCTCAAATGATTTCTTAAATAGTATGAGAATGTTTCAAAGTAAATCCTTTATCATGTATCCAAAATTTATACATATGTCAATCGGTGGCACCAGGTATCAGCAGCATTTTCACAATTAAAAAAAAAACAATGGTACAAGCTTGTTTCGCACGAGGTTGAAATTCTTCGTATCATCGTAGACAGCGAAGCTGATATTCCATAATTCTTGAATCGCACAACCTTCCACTCTTGAAAGATATTATGCTTCCAGTTCCTTTTCAATGATTTTACGATATTCGTCAAAGCCACCTTCCATACAATGAACAGAACCGTTGCCGCAAACCCAAAGCTCCTTACAGACCATACGAATTAGACGTTCGTCGTGTGACACTAATATGACACCACCCTATAAAATATGATAATACATTGATCAGTCCTATTGAACATGATTGAAAATGAGAACTACAGCATAAAAGAGAAGATACAAATCAAGAAATAATTAAATATTTAACTTACTTGATAAGCGTTCAGAGCCTTTCCTAGTGCTTCAATAGATTCAATATCCAAATGATTCGTTGGTTCATCAAGAACAAGGAAATTGGGCATCGCTGCACACATAAGAGCAAAGGCAACCCTGGATTTTTGACCTCCAGAAAGTGAATTAATTGTTTGTAACGCCAGGTCACCACTAACTCCGAAACTTCCAAGCATTCTTCTATATTCTTCTACTGGCTTGCCTGTTGTTTACATAATTGTACATTTGCGCTTAGTAATTATTCATGAAACGTTTACAAAGAATAATGGATAGGTAAAGCTATTGTGTAATAGTGAACGATAAAAAAATCTCACCAGGAAAATGATTTTGCAGTAGCTCCACGGAACAGACACGCATATCTAGTTGATCGACGTGATGCTGACTGAAGTATCCAAATTTAAGATTACGATGCACGTGAACGGTGCCCTGGGTTGGACTCAAAGTGCCGGTTATAATTTTAAGAAGTGTCGTTTTTCCAGCGCCATTCTCACCCACGATACAAATACGGGATTGAAGTGTGGCAGTTAAATTAACACCAGTGAAAATATAGGAATTGTCGGCTACACCTTCGTACCGGAAGGATACTTCATTCAATTGCAAGATAGGAGGACTCAAAGACTCTACTTCCGGGAATCGCAGAGTAACTTCACTTTCCTTTTCCATTGGTTTCAACTCTGGCCTGAATAAATGATAACAGCACAGTTATAAATAAGAGATTAGATTTGGTTTTATGCGATCTTCAAAATTTGAATTGTTATAATAAACTTATAATTAGGTTATGATTTGCAAGACGACTATGAGATAATATACAAGTATATACTTACAATTTTTCTAGCATCTTAATCTTGCTCTGCACACTGGACGCACGATTTGCATTGTATCGAAACCGATCGATGAATTCTTGAACGTGAGCTCGTTTAGCTTGCTGAGCTTCGAATTCTCGCTGCTGATTACGTTCACGCTCAGTTTTTGTCTTCGAAAATTGGTCATAATTACCACGATACGACTCAATCTTCTGTCCACGCAAGTAGAGAATATCCGTTGGTACCTAGCATTGATTATGATTCATTAGGCAATATCTGTAATTTGCTCTTAAAGTCTATTGTATAGAAATAATAATAGACTTTGAATAGAGTAAGCAATGAACTTGATAATAAATCAATTTAACATATAATATCAATAACAATTTATCAATATCAATCATATACGACGTATAAACTTACAGTGTCCAAAAAGTTTCGATCGTGGGAGACGACCAAGAGGGTAGTCGGCCAATTTTGAAGATATTTCTCAAGCCAAAGAATAGCTTTGATGTCTAACATGTTAGTAGGTTCATCAAGCAACAAAAGATCCGGTTTAGAGAAGAGAGCGCGAGCTAAAGCAAGACGCATCCGCCATCCACCTGAGAAAGCCTTAGTGGGCCATGCTTGTCGTTCCACTGAGAAGCCAAGACCAGAAAGTATAGCACTTGCACGAGCTGGAGCTTTGTCTACTTCCGCCAATCGCATCGCTTCGTACACCTTGGCTAACTCTTCTCCAAGAGAATCGCCAGAACCCGACGAACCTTCCTTCTCGATTGCTGCTTGCAATTCAGCCTCCCGACTAAGCAAAGTACTACGTTCCTGATCACAACCTAGCACCGATTCTAAAGCTGATGTTTCATCACCAGCAACTTCTTGCTCCACGTGTAGCACACGTATGTGAGATGGTATCCGAAGATGATTACTAAAAAGAAAAAAGTGCACAGTGGTAATGGTGAATTATTTTTATTTTATTCAGCGTACTTACGCAGAAATCATTCGTAGAAGAGTCGTTTTACCAAGACCATTCCGACCTACGAGACCGTAACGGCGACCAAAAGCTAATGTTAAATCGGCCCCTTGTAATAATACTCGATCGCCATAAGCTACATCGAAGTTTTCTATTCTGATGTCTTGTGTCCTATTAGAGCCCCCTTTTGTTTCTAATCGACTATCTTTCTTACTGGTCATCTGACTGGCACTCGCTGTCTCTATACCTTGACTCATTGATGGAGCGTTACGGTTCGCTGCACTTTCATTGCCAACTCGTTTTTCTTGTTTCTGTTGCAACTTTGCTTCTGCCTTTTCCAACTTTTTTGCATCCACTTTCTGTAAGATATCCACTTTACTCATTACTAGTAGAATATACAATAGCACACTCTGTATAATATTAATTACTATATTGACAATGTCATATGCGCATTACAGGAATTAAAAATGTTAATTCGTTAAAGCTAATTTGACTCTATTTGAAATAATACAAAAATGAAGAATTTTATTATAGTAAAACTGTTCACTAAATATCGGTACCATGGCATCATCTCGAGTTGTCACCCAAATACTCTTAATCTGTTCAACTTGTGCTTCCAATGTGGCAGCCATTGAGCCCAAATGAACTGGAGCATTTAACACTTTGTTAACACCATTTTTCTTTCTTTTGTTCGAGCCATCTTTCTCCCCATTGGCATCCTTTAGCATTTCCAATAATTTCTCACATATTTTCCTAAAAATAAAAATATATGATTATCATCTGCTCTTATATTATCATACATAAACATTAATTTTTCTCAGAGAACTACTACAGCACTGAACACACATTTATAACTTTCAATCGCCAATAGAATAAAAATGTCAAATCATTCTGTTTGTAATTTTATATATACTATGTAACAAGTTATATTCTTTTCAATTAGGAATATAAGACATTTGTATGGATTGATAATGTATAAAGAATTAGATAAAGTATTAAATATACTCATTTTCTACAATAAAATTGCATAAATGTGTTGTCAATGCCGGCTGATTATTAATTCATAAGAAAAGAGTAATGAATAATACTAATAAGTGAAAGTGCTCATTTACAGACCTAACCTCGTTTTCGGGTTTGTCTGCTACCTCATGCAAAACCTCGCCGATTGCTTCATAAATTTCATCACCGTCTTCGAAGTCTTCCTTCGAGCTATCAAGTATTCCTATGAACACGATCAACACCACTTATTTGGAAAGATGAACAAACCCAAAAATAAGCTTTATATATTCAGGGTTAGGATTCACTACCTTCGACATACTGATACAAATCGTCGTCTATTGTTGGAAATTGACTTCTGATATATTCGCCACACACGGCCATACCAATGAGCAGTCGTCGTCAGGTTGCCGACAAGGACCAATACTTAATTATTTCTGGAAACGACTACTTAACCCGTACCCGTCAAAATTCTGCCGAAGGGTTACGGACACATGTTCACGCCATTTTGAAAAATTCATCCGGTTAATCAAACCAGCATCTAGAACCATCTGGTTCAATTAAAAACTGTACGACGAATAAATGTATATACGTCGATAATTACGAATAAAACTATATGGAAATTATTATACTATTATTCTGTTGATAATTAATGAGAAATGAAAACGCAATGGCATTTGCTAATAAAATCTCAGCTAGTACCTGCCATCTTGGAGCTGTCAAAATACTGTCAAAATCCTTGTATATTTACGCCATTTTGAATTTCAACTATTAGATCAAGTAGAACACCGTATAGTATCCCTTATTCTGAATTAGAATTGAATTAATACAGTTTTATTTCTTAAATTCAATTCTGGTAATAATATGTTTTGTAATAAATATATCGGATTAGTTATTTACTGAAACAGCTGTATTCTGTGAAGTTTAGATATACAATGACTTGGATGTGGCGACCATTTTTACCTGTCAAAAGTATCTAACTGATCTGTCTGAGTTCTGTGCATCGACATTCATACGTTGCTGATACAACAAAAATGTATTATCGGGCAAAATAGCGGGCGAGCGAATGTGGAGCAAGTGGTCGATTGGCCATATCAGGATTCCTGATTGAAGCGATTAAGAAATTCAACGCATTTCCGAATCGCTGTAGTGTCAATCGACCTGATCTCCCGCTTTGCTCGCCCTGAAATGCCAGTTCCTTAAATTACCTCTGCCTACTCTTGGACATCTTTGAGGACTTCAAAAATGGCAACAGACGTCGAGGAGTCGGACACTGATGAACACGAGCGTCCTGCTCCTTCGAAACGACCACGCACTCGTTTTCTCAATTCTGATCATTTCCGATCATCGGTAATCTTCCTCACTGAACTATTCATTTTGACGTTTCTTAATTGTTTTGATATTCTACAATGTATACGTTTATCAATAACAATAGTAGCTTATATTATTGTCTTGTTAGATATTATTAATTACTCTTCATTAATCGCACCAAGTTTATGTCAGATTAAGATGAAATTTATGTGTGAATGTTGAAAATTTTTATGAGATAATAAAATTTATTGTCACACTTTATTCAAATATATATTTTTTTAGGATCGAGAACAGCCTACCGAGATACAATCACCTGAGCTGTCAGAGAGTGAGGAAGCAGAACGTCATGCACGGGACAAATTGAAAAAATGGCAAGCTTGCCAAGTAGCAAGGGGCTTTGTGGATAACACAATAAATCAATTGCTGGAAATCCATACTATGAGCCCTGCTGCTTCTTATTCTTTAGAAGATCCACGAATTCGATTATTTTGTGGAACTGAAATGGAGGACACTGCAGTAATGATGGCAATACAAAATCATGGATTAGTGCAGTCAGCTGAATCAGTACAATCAGCGCAATCGTTTGCTTGTTACCAACAAGATATACGTTGCTTCTGTCCTGCAAATCGGGAAATAATTCCAAACATTGTGGTGGGTTCTGTATCAAATGAACCACAATTAAATGAACATCAAGACGAAAGTGAGCAACAGCATGATTTTCTGGAACGTGCTGTAGCAGAAGCCATTAAGAAAAAGGGACTTAGTGCTTTAAGCGTTGAATATGGTTGAATCTTAACTGATATTGAAACTCTGCTTTCTTCGTTCACATTAAAGATGTTTCCAGAATTTTACTTTTCATGGCATGGTAATAGCTTGTCCAGTGATGGCTCATAATCAGGTTGTTATTTTTTTTGCCAGGTTCCAAGAGATTCCTTTAACTATTGAAGAACTGTATATGAATTTAGAATTAGTTCTTGCAATATCAGGAAACACAATGATCATTAGCTTCGACTAAAATGTGTATTGTACTCTGACACATATACGATAACAATTGTGACCAATATTATTCATAAATATTAATAAAAGTATTGAGCTAATACAATCATTGATTGTAATTATACTATCAACTTATCAGTAACACAATGTAAGTTAAATATTCACTATTACTTCATTATTGTAAGACTGTAAACGTTTAACGTTCCATATTACAAAATACGTTTTTGTAAAAATAAAAGTTTAACGTTATCTCCTCGTAAGTAAATTTATACCAATATCACATATCACAATTGATTTCAAATATGTAGCAAAACATAAAGTAAATATTAAGGAATAACTCAAGATATAAAAATGGAAATAAAAAATCAATGCTATACACACAGAAAGTCCGCTTATGAACGCGACCCCAATTAATTACACATCCCATTAAAAAATCATTATTTCCCATTTTAATTCGCCCATCAGTCACGACATTAATAAGAAATATTAACAGATTTCAAATATACAAGAACGATTTTCATAATTTAAACCAAGAAAAAAAGCCACAAATAATTTAAATATACATGCATTTTGAAAAGCGTCATCTAATATGAAAAGTACAAAGCATCGGTACAAAGTATTTTTCAGTATTTCGACTTTGCGAAATCTACTCAAGAAACTGAAATCCTATTGGCTGAGAAGAAAAGGCGTGACCTGATTCGTCGATACTTTTGTATCCATCATCTTTCGATTCATTTCATTCGCCGATGCTGCGACTGGTCTTCTCCATTAATACAATTCCCAATTGGTTGAGATACAGCACGAAAAGAAATAACAGCAGGAGTGGGGGCAAGCCGATCGGCGATCGAGGAGAAGCGTTCCCAGCCAGCGAAGTGACGGCACGCCGAAGCGCGATCGCGTTTATGTCGTATTTCGGTGTTTTTGATCGTGATAGTATTGTCGTGCTTGTTCTCGCCAGTGAGTGAGTGATCGGTGAAGCAATCGACCGATTTTCAGAATGGCATCGGACGAGGAAGTTGATGAGAATTATGCCGGTAAGTCTTAGCTAGTTTAGCCTGTAAAGCATTCCGAGCTCTCTTGGAGGCAGGACGCGCGCTTTTCATACGCAGCTAGCATGGCTGCCATGTCAATCGTAGCTACGATAACGAGAATACGGACCGGAAACTACCCGCTCATCGGGATCTCCGGAACGACAACCGACCGGCTAACCTAACACTTGTTCAACATTGTAATAGTCCAAGAAAATATGGATTCAATCAGAGAATAAATAATCTCTTTACAATGGATTTCTTTAGCGTTGTTCACATGGCATCGTATATTTTCTTTCTTTCACATTTTTTTTGCACTCACTATCAGTCGCATTCTTTTTAGTACTCGATTCTTTTAATCTCAGTCTTTATCGTTCTTATTAATTTGATTGGTGCTTAGTATTTTTACTTGTAGTTTTTATTGTAGCGTGGAATATCGCATTAGCTTTCTTTAGATTTGACGTACGAACGATCATAATCATTGGTTTTGCAATACTCACCAAAAGAAGGGAACCGTAACGACAGTTTATGAAATGATGCGATGCGAGGAATATTAGAGAAAATGGTGACTTACATTTATTTGTAAAAAAATACCATTTCTTATGATAGTAAGAATGGTAACTAATTGTAATAATTATGTTACTTTACTCGGTTTATCCTATTTGTTTAAACTAAAGCTCCTTTGGTGAATAGGCAGGTACTGTAGAATGTTTCAAAGTAAATTTTAATTTTGATTATAGCACAGAACTTTGTCTTTTCTTCGTCACAATAAACAAAGAATAGTATTCACTGTACTGTTGTCAGTTTGCTTAATGTCGTTCATATTTCTCAAAATTAATAATGCAATTCAAGGCAATTGTATCATATAATGGAATTATTACTTTTTTCTTTTCATTTTTACTTACTATCAATCATCGGTTAATATTTCTCTGTATTATATATAATGTCAGCATCAAATTGCTATTGATAGAGTTTACTAAAACATTAATAAGGTTTTGTTTTTAATTATAAATTAATATGCAAGATCAAGTTTAATTTAAAAATTATTATAGATTTATCAAACTGATAGGTACTTGAACTTTGCAAAAATAAATTGGTATTTCTTAGATCAATATAAATAACAATAATCCCATTTTTATTATAAAATAATAACTATCTCATCAAAATATAAATAAATATTAACTAAAAGTAAAAAAAAGTGCATGACCTATTTTTTTTCCTATGCAAATACATGAAATATATGCTTTACACAACAACAGTAATTAAAATCGTATTTGTTAATAACAATAGAACAAACTATATTACCAATACCTATAAACACATATTCAAAGCTTCCAATAAGTAACAGTCCCTATATGAAAAATATGAAATCAATATTATAATTCATATAAACCGCTTAATAAATTGACAGCCAATAATAACGTTCCATCCATATATAAAAATCTTAATTAAACTGCATAAAACAAATATTGTCTTACTAATTCCTTTATTCTACCCTGACCACAGATATACAAATCAGTTAATCATACTTGAAACTTTAATCACCTTTAATAACCTACATGATCTAACCAGCATCCATATATCACACAGCATAAATTACCATTGTGATTACAATGGTCATATTTCTGACATACAACAATCAATTAGCCAATTGCATATATCATGCGAACCTTTATTATCAGAACTTATTTCACTTATTTCTTATATGCAATGATTTTAATAATACAGATAGACCTTAATGACTTATTTTTTTCAAATGAGAGGTAATAAATGTGCTGGCAGCAATTGTTTTGCCAAAAGATCAATGCATATTTTACATTTTTCTATATTTCACAGTATTAGTTGCCCCTTTATAGTAAGGGTGCTCCTATTATGATAATCATAATAATAACAATGACGACGGCAGAACTAACGATACTCCAAAATGGATGGCCAAAAAATCCTCAAGCGTTTCAAGTATACTGATACTTTTTTATATTGATGGAAAATCCTGGAAAATGCGGGACATCCCTTTCTGTTTTCAAAATGAAACTAGCGAAAATGGGAAGCGTGTCGGTAAAGTAGCACCGGTGAAAGTAAAACGCCTGCTGCGAGTGCCCTTTCAAAGAAAATGGCGGCTGTACACTCGCACAAAGCATTGCCCCAGTCCATTCGCATTACTTGAATGCGTGTCGAGAATTTTTGAGAATATTCTTAGCGTCTTTTTGAATATTTGAATTCTTTTTTTTTTTAAAGAGGACTGCTCTCCAACGTATGCCGATAACTTTGTAAACTAATATTGTTATTAAATCCTTTATGCTTTTTAAGGACGGTCCAATTCCAAAATATGAAACAATATTTATGCTTGTATTAATTATGATAGTTTCGGTTATCGTTCAGTTGGAGAATCGCCTCGAAAAGACATTTCTTTTTTTTTATACTGTTTTCATGGATTGCTCAAAACCAGAATTATTGAAATATAAATTTATAATCGCCATTTATCTTGTTTGATAATCCAATGTTTTTTTATCGTTAGAATATTTGGACGAGGCATACGCGAGGTCTCGTTATACTCATTTTGTTTAATTAACTTGAATTCTTTGTATCTCAATTATTTTATTGCTTTATTAGAGTTTGACACCAGTCATTTGTCTTTCTTAATTTTTACTGATTATTAGTCTTTTCAATATTCGAGATCGTGGAGAGTCTGAATTATTAATATTTAGGTGGTTTATACTAGATTAAAATGTAGACCGGGGGACGCTTGAGAGGATTGACATCTAAAATACTAATGCTGGTTGAATTCGCTAAGAATGCTAAATCCGGGGTATACATATTGATTTCTGCAGATGTACGAATTTCATTGCTTTTCTTTGAATATTCGCCATTTTGGATTTGAGAGTCAATTGCGTCCGCAATAAGAAACAAAAGTAGCAAATCCGTCGTTATTGATTTTTCAATAAGGGATTCCGAGTCCATGTACTCCTCATTTGGCTCGAGGAATATTTTCTCTTTCCGTAATGAAATGACATACGTTTTAAAAAATTTAAAGAAACCAAATATTTCTTCTTTTATTATTATAAGCAATTTGTTGTCAATCTTTTATTATATCTTTAAATATTTCATTGAGATTTATTAAAAATTTAATTTTTTTATTCCAGGCGAAGACGATGTGGATGAGAGCGGCGCTCCTGTTTCAACCACTGGACAGCCAGTGGATGGCTCGTCCGACGCCGAAGAATCACAAAGATTAGTTAGTATACGTTTCTTATATCAAACGTCTGAATGTTTGCTGATTATGAATTCACGTTTCATAATCCAAATTGAAAAAAAAAATTGAAATGAAAAATAATGTCTCTTGTCTTCAGGAGGAGGACGACGATTATGAACCCGAGGAACGAAAGAAGAAAAAGGGCAAGAAACGGAAAGCACGCAGTGAGGATAAAAAAGGAAAGAAGAAGAAGAAAAAGAAAAAATCTGATTCCGGCGATGTGAGTTAACTTGTGAAACGATTTTTCGCCAATTATGCAAACCATCTACTGTAACTTTAGTACAGTAGTAACGGCTCAGACTGACGAGGGTCAAGCTTTACTGCATTAAAAATAATGTGATTACTCTTTATTGTGTCGTTCTAATAACGTTAAACTGTTATCCAGTACACTTTTGGTCGCGACGAATATTAAGATGACGTCCACTGTTATCTGCATTGCTGTACCACGTCCAATGGAATATTTAGATGGTAAACTGTTTATTGCAGGAGAGTGACTTTGGCGGTGGCGAAGCAGTCGAGGGTGCCGGTGATGATAGCGATTACGCGAGTAATCGCAAGAGTCGGAAGTCCTCCTCCAGGAAGTCGTCGAGTCACAATACACCATCGAATCAAGGCGGTGGTCAAGAACCAACAACTGGAATGCCAACCATCGAGGAAGTTTGCAGCACCTTTGGACTAACTGATGTACAGATAGAATATTCTGATGCGGACTTCCAAAATCTTACGACATACAAGCTCTTTCAGCAACATGTTAGGCCACTTCTTGCCAAGGAGAATCCGAAGGTAGGTTCATTATTAAGGTTGTTCTAGACATTTATTAAGCTTTGGAATGTGTTAATAAACTTTCAGGACTTCGTGTCAATTATTTTATGATCATGCATTGTACTACTGTGTTACTGACGTGTCTTGGGATATTTTAGGTTCCAATGTCAAAGTTGATGATGTTGGTGGCAGCAAAATGGCGCGACTTCTCCGAGCTTAATCCGCATACACAGCCAGATGCTGACGTATCGTCAGCTAATATCGACGACGACAGCAGGAGCTCGAGGGCGAATCGTGGAGCTCCTGTGCCGGAAGTTGACGAAGAGGACGAGGAAGATGAGGACAGCGATCGCAAGAAGAAGTCACGGAGTTCGCGAGCTAAGAAAGGCAAAAAGGCATCTAAGGTTCCGACTCTTAAAATCAAACTAGGAAAACGCAAACGGGGTAGTTCGGTAAGTTCTATTTCTTTGTTGTATTATCGTATCTCGCTATTTTCTTTTTGTTTATGTCAATGTCGCGGAGAATTGTTTTATCTTCTGTTAGAAGATTTTTTGTATTTACATATATTCAATGTTTGTATTCGTTACATTTATCTAATGTGTCTTATGCAATAACACTTTACTGAAAGATAACTGTAATGATTGCTACTTGTCTGTGTCAGAATCCAGAGATATTAGTAGAGACAGTCTCTCTATAAACTTACGTAGTGGCCACGAATGCATATTGAGGAAGAAGCTTTACTTATATTTCATGCTGCTGCAACAAAACAGTTTGTGAATTTCAGATTGTGCATCAGGTTGATAAAGAAAAAAGAATACGTATCACAGACTTTTTTCCTGTGTCCTACATTAGTTTCAAACTCAGTGCCGTATCTATCCTCGTTGAAAAGTAAAGAGAACTTTTTACCATATTTATGACACACCGTATGCATAATGCTTTACCATAATTCTTGTATCATAAATATGTTGTATTTTAGTATTTACGTATAATATCAAGTCAAGGTGTAAAAGCTACTTTCATTGACGTTAAAAGGATGAAGATGCCGAAGGAAGCGGTGCTGGATCGGATCGTGATTCGGATATGGAGTTCGAACAGATGCTGGCGGATGCAGAGGAGGCACCAGGTCAAGATGGATCTAGCGCAAAAGGTGGAAATGGCGGTAATACCGTTAGTGGAGTTAGCCTTGGCGAAGACGGCAATGCGGAACCACCGGCAGAGCCTCCAGTACGCAGGAAGGCTAAAACCAAAATCGGCAACAAGACCAAGAAGAAAAAGAAGACAAAGACGACCTCGAAATTTCCAGACGGCGAGGAAGGTCTCCAGGTAGAGTCGAGCAGCTCGGGGAATCTTGCGTTCGTTGCTGTTTCAAGCGTCGCTTCTTGCGCCTCACTGATCGATCATTTTAAATTGTCATTCATCAATGAAATTTTAAATCACCTTATTATGATCTTCGGGACATTATGCGTTAGACACTCGTATATGTTGATTACTCGATCCTTTATTCGTCCAATTTCAATCTCGGAATCATTGATTAATCAATTTTAAATAATTTTATTCAGACAACGATATCATTCACATCATCTTTCCTTGGGCTTGATAAATGGATATTCTCTTATTATTTAATTTGGAATAACGGATTTTCAAAACTGTGCCTATTTAACTTGACCATATATTATGCAGGTGACGGATGCCATAGGTTTAAACTCAAAAAAGTGTAGCGGCGGTTGGTTTCCAATCATCGACCATTGGCTAGAATCAATCTTGTTTTAATGTTATTCAAAATTTCAAAATTGTCTCATGTATACTAATGGCTATTATGGCTTTATCGAGAATCCAAACTTTCGGTTTCGCCCTTGTCCACGTTTATTTTTTCATACTTTCCAAATTATTTTGTTTGTTTTATATTTATTGCACCGCGATCTATAATTACACTTCGTGATTCCAACTATTCTTCGATGCGTTAACTTAATCCAGAAATATTTATGACGTTTTCGATATTTTGATTTTGATCGAAAAAGGGCGAGGTCGAAAATTATAATTGTCTAATAAAACGCAATTGGAGAACTGTTAGGGATAATAAAGGTTTAATTTGAAACATCAAGAACGCATATGCTTCGCTGCTTGGCTCTGCCTCAATTGCGTCATATTAATAAGGTTTCGTTGTCTGATTTGCATGCTTAATATTTAACACCCAAATAACAACTTTGGAATTAATCAAGTAATCATTCAGCTCTTCAGGTTTGGATAATGTTACTTCACTTAATTATCTATTTTTATTTGTCCACTAATATTTGCCATTTATTTTTAATATTTCTTTCTTCGAGGACGAAACAGGATACAGTGTCATCTTGGTCAGATTTATCTTCTGTATATTCTAGACCAGCGAATTTGAGTTATTAGTAAATTTTCAATGAATACGAAAGTACACGTTTAATAGTAAAGCCTCTTGGTTTAATGCTAATGATATCGTGCAATCATATCCATTCACAGTACTATCTAGTGAGGCAATTCTGTCTTCGATGTTCACCTAAGTCTTAAGCATTTCGAAGACACAATTACTGTGACACATATCCATTAAAACTAATTTCCTATAAAATGGATAACCAAAGTACAATCTATGATTGTTAGAATGACCGTGAACTTTGTTTTGCCTCTTTGACTACACAGACTGACCACCAAGATTATTGCGAAGTCTGTCAGCAAGGTGGTGAGATTATTCTCTGTGACACTTGTCCTCGTGCTTACCATCTGGTTTGCTTGGAACCAGAACTTGAAGAGACACCCGAAGGCAAATGGAGCTGCCCTCACTGCGAAGGAGAAGGTATTTCAGGTATTCTCACTAAACACCTTTCCTACCGAAAATCAAACTCCTATTCCTATAATTTCCTGACGATAGACATTACATTTTTTTTTGTTGAACAATTTTTTCTCTGGTTAAACTCAATTGATACAACATGATTTAAACATTCATAACTTTTTTTTAACGACATACAATCATTAAAGTAGTTTGACTTGAATGATTTCTTATGTTAATAATTATCATAAGAAATTTAATGTCATTTTTCAAATTAAAAACAAAGCTATAAATTATTGATTTTATTCATTTGGTGAATTCCAATACCTGACTTTGGTGTCATAAATTCATTGTTATTAAATGATAGCTGTCAAAATTTCATGTATTTATTGAATGTAAATGTAATGTCAGATATTAGGGTGTCTGATTGGATACTTTTCTAATAACAGAACGATTTGATTGTGATCCTAACAGGTGCGGCTGACGACGACGACGAACACATGGAGTTCTGTCGAGTTTGCAAGGATGGTGGGGAATTGCTTTGCTGTGACAGTTGCACCAGTGCATACCACACACATTGTCTGAATCCTCCATTATCTGAAATCCCAGACGGCGACTGGAAATGTCCTAGATGTTCGTGTCCTCCTCTTTGTGGCAAAGGTACTTGTCTTTTTTTCGTATCTTTCATAAATAAATCTTACACAATTCCAGCCATCGCGAATGAGACCTTTATTCGAAAGTATAAAGCAATATCTTTTAATTAAATACAGTGGCCAAGATTTTAACCTGGAGATGGCAGGATTGTCCGGAGACTCCATCGGAGGAGCCGTCGACGAGCAAAGCTGCGCCGAAACAGCGAAAGATACGACAATTTTTCGTCAAATGGGCGGACATGTCTTATTGGCACTGCGACTGGATCACTGAACTTCAGTTGGATGTATTTCATCCTCTTATGTTCAGGTAAAAACTTCATTTAATTACCTGTATCATATTATAGATCCCGGTATACGTTTCAACGTGGACTAATATATGATTTTCATATTGATCATTGTCACATTCTTTTCCCGTGAGAATTTGACAAGAGGATCTTAATGACTGTTTTGACGTAGTTATTCAGATTTTGAGTTGCCTTTTCAATATTTGGATTAATTTGGCCTTTAGAAGTTTCAAATGAAGTGCTAATTTTTAATCGATTTATTCAAAATGTAGAAATTACTCGCGCAAGTACGACATGGACGAACCACCAAAACTCGAGGAGCCATTGGACGAGAGTGATTCCCGTGTTAAAAGGTTGAAGGAACAAGACGGCGCGACAAACCGCGACGAATATAATCTGGAGGAACGTTTCTATCGATATGGAGTACGTCCAGAATGGTTAGTGGTACACAGGGTTATCAATCATCGACTTCAGCGAGACGGTCGAGCAACTTATTTAGTGAAATGGCGAGAACTTGGTTACGATCAAGCAACCTGGGAGGACGAACATGAGGATATTCCCGGTCTGAAACAGGCGATCGAGTACTACCTGGACCTCAGGGCTGCCAACTGCTGCGATGGTACTTCTTCTCGCAAAGGCAAAAAAGGTACGTGTTACTTAAATTTTATTATTATATTCATTTTAAAATTTGATAATCATTATCGTGCATCTATAACTTCGGGTATAACAGAATATGATTGAATAGTTGTCATAATAAATTTCTAACAATAAATAACGTTCGTTAGGCAAAGGAAAGAAATCCAAAACTAGAGAAATTATCGACGACGAAGAGAGAACGCCAAAACGTTACACTCCACCGCCGGACAAACCAACGACCGATCTTAAGAAGAAATACGAACGTCAACCTGACTACTTGGACTTAACTGGGATGCAACTGCATCCATATCAGCTTGAGGTAATTTTCCTAATTAATTGAAACCAGTCTCGTAAATATATAAATGTATATGTGCATTTAATCACGTTGTTTCGTTTTTTATTTCCTTAGGGTCTCAATTGGTTGAGGTACTCCTGGGGTCAAGGGATAGATACTATACTCGCTGATGAGATGGGTCTTGGTAAAACAATTCAGACCATCACATTCCTGTACTCTCTGTACAAGGAGGGTCACTGTAAGGGACCATTTTTGGTATCTGTACCTCTTTCCACTATCATCAACTGGGAAAGAGAATTCGAAACCTGGGCTCCAGACTTTTACTGCGTTACTTATGTGGGTTAGTACCGAGTCTCATCGTAATGCCTAATTCAATGGATAACAAATGGATAGCGAAAATGGTACAGTCATCATCGTGATTATTATCAAGACTAACTGTTTTATCATATATTCCAACAGGTGATAAGGACAGTCGAATAGTCATACGTGAGAATGAATTATCATTTGACGAGGGCGCTGTGCGCAGTGGACGAGCGTCGAAGATACGAAGTTCCCAGATCAAGTTTAATGTTCTCCTCACAAGTTATGAATTGATCTCTATCGATTCCGCTTGCTTGGGATCGATTGATTGGGCCGTCTTGGTAGTTGACGAAGCTCATAGACTCAAGTCCAATCAATCGAAATTCTTCCGTCTCCTTGCATCTTACAATATTGCATATAAGCTGTTGCTTACTGGTACGCCTCTTCAGAATAACCTTGAGGAACTCTTCCATTTGCTCAACTTCCTCTGTCGGGATAAGTTCAACGACCTGGCTGCTTTCCAAAATGAATTTGCTGACATCTCGAAAGAGGAACAGGTTAAGAAGCTTCATGAGATGCTTGGTCCTCATATGCTCAGACGACTTAAAGCCGACGTGCTCAAGGTAAGCATCGTTAATGACTTTATTGTTCTGCCTTGATAATTTCGTTTGTAATCATTCAGCAGTCTTTTCATGTCTATTTCATGGTTATAAATGAAAATTGTTATTCTATTGCAGAACATGCCGAGCAAGTCCGAATTCATCGTGCGTGTTGAGCTGTCGCCAATGCAGAAGAAATATTACAAGTATATCCTGACGAGGAACTTCGAGGCACTGAATCCCAAGGGCGGCGGCCAGCAAGTTTCGTTACTCAACATAATGATGGACTTGAAGAAGTGTTGCAACCATCCTTACCTCTTCCCCGCAGCATCACAAGAAGCTCCAACCGGACCGAATGGCAACTACGAGACTTCCGCTCTGATCAAAGCAGCTGGAAAACTCGTCCTGCTTAGCAAAATGTTAAAGAAACTCAGAGATGACGGACATCGTGTATTGATTTTCTCGCAGATGACGAAAATGCTTGACATTTTAGAAGATTACCTCGAGGGTGAGGGCTATAAGTATGAAAGGATCGACGGAAACATTACTGGAGCCCAACGTCAGGAAGCTATTGATCGCTTCAATGCTCCTGGTAAGCAAAAAGGAAATTTAAAATAATTCTCATAATCTTGCATAATTAAATCTTACTTGACATAGGTACTTTTTTTTTTTTAATGAATCAAGAAATTTATGACGTACGCGACATTAAAATCATATTGAATAGACGCGTTTTATAACGCATTAATTTTACGATCTTTTATCCTATACTAGGCTTGTGACATAATCAATAATATTTTTATCTACAGGGGCGCAACAATTTGTGTTCTTATTGTCAACGAGAGCTGGTGGTCTGGGTATTAATTTGGCAACTGCTGATACCGTTATAATTTACGATTCCGACTGGAATCCGCACAATGACATTCAAGCTTTCAGCAGAGCTCATCGTATTGGCCAGGCTAACAAAGTCATGATTTATCGCTTCGTTACTCGTAATTCAGTCGAGGAACGTGTCACCCAGGTGGCAAAGAGAAAGATGATGCTCACTCATCTTGTCGTGCGTCCTGGTATGGGTGGAAAGGGCGCTAATTTCAGCAAGCAGGAACTCGACGATATTTTACGATTTGGTAAGATTTCGAAATCGTATAATCTCTTTATTTTTAGAAAATCCAAATTGTACATTTAATGTACAAAATTAATAAATTCAGAAGATCCTCAACAATGTTTCATCTATCATAAACCAAATTATTCTTAAGGTTTGATGATGAATGATTTGAAATGCAAAGATCTATACATGTGATCTGACATTCAGGTACTGAGGAGTTATTCAAGGAAGAGGAAGGCAAAGAAGACGAAGCCATTCATTACGACGACAAGGCCGTTGCTGAGCTATTGGATCGTAGCAAGGAGGGAATCGAGCAGAAAGAAAATTGGGCCAATGAGTATCTCAGTTCATTCAAAGTGGCTTCCTACGTGACTAAGGAAGGTGAAACTGAAGAGGAAGCCGACACGGAGATCATCAAGCAGGAGGCTGAAAATACGGATCCTGCTTACTGGATAAAACTGCTACGGCATCATTACGAGCAACAGCAAGAGGACATTGCCCGAACTCTTGGAAAAGGTTAATATCTTCTCTAAGGGTAGCGTGTGTCTTATTAAAATCTATTTCTTGAATCGAATATTCTTCCTCCAGGTAAACGTGTACGGAAGCAAGTGAACTATAACGACGGTGGAGTTACCGGAGATCAGGGTGCCCGAGACGATCAACCTTGGCAAGAGAATCTTTCCGATTACAATAGCGACTTCAGTGCGCCAAGCGACGATGACAAAGAGGACGATGATTTCGATGAGAAAGGCGATGGCGATTTACTTTCACGACGGAGCAGACGCCGATTGGAAAGACGGGATGAAAAGGACAGACCACTGCCACCACTTTTGGCTAGAGTCAATGGAAATATTGAGGTACGCTCTTTCTTTTTTCTCTATTTATCATTTCTTATCCTTTCAGATTGTTCATAATTACTCCAAACACTGTTGCTTGTTCTCATTTTATGATTGGTCAACTTGCAATCTAGTAATGACACTATAAATGCATCTTACGTAAACATAAAAATTCATAAAACAGTTTCTGTATATATTTGTCATTGGTTTCAGGTTCTGGGATTCAATGCCCGGCAGCGTAAGGCTTTCCTGAATGCTATTATGCGATATGGAATGCCGCCCCAGGATGCATTCAATTCTCAGTGGTTAGTTACACGAGCCAAAATAAATCTCTTCACTGACAATTTCATATTCCTACCCATTCACTCTCTTGCTATTACTATAACAATTTGAAATCACACGTAACACCGTACGCCATTCGTTGTTCAACTTCACGCTCCATATATATCTGTATTTTTTTAAAACTTCTATGCATTGATTTCCAGCTTAACAATTTCACTTATCAACAGGCAGTAAATATCAGTGGCATCTTTAAAAGGATAATAAAATATTTTTATAACACTGTAGTAAATAGTAACTTATTAAAAAAGTATTACGAGGGCAAGAATTGTAGTTGGAAATGCATTAATCTGTAGGTTGGTGCGAGACTTGCGGGGCAAATCCGAAAAGAACTTCAAGGCGTACGTGTCGCTGTTTATGCGACACCTCTGCGAGCCTGGGGCTGACAACGCAGAGACATTCGCAGACGGTGTACCAAGGGAAGGTCTAAGTCGACAGCACGTCCTCACCAGGATTGGCGTGATGTCTCTCATTCGTAAGAAAGTAAGAATACGGTTAAATATAATTATTTCATGAAGTGTGTCTTATTACTCAAGACCAAGACAGTTACATTGACATTGTAATTTGTTAATAATCAATAGGTTCAAGAATTTGAACACATCAACGGATACTACTCGATGCCGGAGATGATTCGCAAGCCAGTGGAACCAGTAAAGGTGGAGGGTGGTGTTGGCGACAGTGCTGCCACTGGGACCAGCAGTACCAGTGCTACACCTGCGACTTCTAATGCACCAAGTCCGAGTCCAGCTGCAACTCCAACTCCAACTCCTGTGACCGTCGGCACTTCCGGTACTGCCGAATCTATTAAACCAACTGAATCCGATAGTAAGGATCAGAAAGATGATGCCAAGGACAAGGAGGTGAATATAATTATTTATAATGGCGTAAATCGTAATTATCATATTCGTAATAAATTATTGAATCGTAGACTTTGTGTAGATTGCCCTTTTTATTTCTTGATACTTTTGTAATCTTTTTAATTTTTTTTTTTTAATTCAATTACAGGTTTCGGATCCGAAAGATTCGAAGGAAGAATCGAAGGAAACTTCTAAGGACGCTGAGGAGGTGGTAAAGGTTAAGGACGAAGTCAAGAAAGAGGAAAAGGATACAGAGGCTTCTGAGTCTACGTCCGATAAAGATAAAGAACGGGAGAAGGATACTGGCGAAGGGAAGGACGATAAAACTGTGATTAAGCTGGATGACAAGACAGAGGCTAGTGAAAGTAAACCGAAATCTGAGTCCGAGGAAGACGTTGTTATTGTGAAGGATGACGAAGAGGAAATGGAGAAGCGAGAGGTTAGTTGAAGCTGCTCTATAATTTATTCTTATATTATTAGATAATTTTAGAGTAACTATTTAACGTAAAATCAAAATAAAATATTGATGTCTTACAAGGAACGAGATGGCAAGGATAAGGAGACGAAGGATTCAGATTCGGAATCTATGAAGCCAAAGCGTAAATTCATGTTCAATATTGCCGACGGTGGCTTCACTGAACTCCACACACTTTGGCTGAACGAAGAGAAGGCCGCTGTTCCTGGACGGGAGTATGAAATTTGGCATCGGCGACACGACTACTGGCTACTTGCCGGTATCGTGACACATGGTTACGGTCGTTGGCAGGACATACAAAATGACATACGGTACGTATAGGTTGAACTTGAATTTCTTTGTTAAATTTTAACGTTACGCAATTTTATTATGTACCTTATAGTTTTGCTATCATCAACGAACCTTTCAAAATGGACGTGGGCAAGGGTAACTTCTTGGAAATCAAGAATAAATTTTTGGCAAGACGATTCAAGTTACTGGAACAAGCTCTGGTTATTGAAGAACAACTGCGAAGAGCAGCGTACCTGAATCTCACGCAGGATCCGAACCATCCGGCGATGAGTCTAAATGCAAGGTTCGCCGAAGTTGAGTGCCTTGCCGAGTCCCATCAGCACCTTAGCAAGGAGAGTCTTGCTGGCAATAAGCCGGCCAATGCAGTTCTTCATAAGGTATATAATTGATGGCAGGATACGATTTAATAAAGATTAATTAGCTGGGTAATTTATTATAGTATTATGACGCATTATTTCTCGGGTGCAGGTACTGAATCAATTAGAGGAACTCCTGTCGGACATGAAGTCAGACGTCAGTCGACTGCCGGCGACGTTGGCTCGGATTCCACCAGTTGCTCAACGACTGCAAATGTCGGAAAGGTCGATCCTGAGCCGACTGGCTGCTACAGCACCAGGTGGCAGTAGTACGCAAACTGGACAGGCTGCACTGTTAGCACAGCAATTCCCAGCTGGTTTCTCCGGAGGGCAGCTTTCGGCTAGCTTCGCAGGTGCCGTAAACTTCGGCAACTTCAGGCCCCAATACTCCGTACCCGGACAACCGCCGCAGGGCTTCACAGGTTCGCAGAATTCTCAAACTCAAACTTGAAGGTAGCTGAAGTATCGAGCGGCGTGACAACAATACGAGTAACAGTGATGCCAGTTTGAAAGTTAAACTTAATGAAAAAAAAAAAACTTTTAATACTACCTGAACAAAAAAAAATGCGTTACACGATTACTGATGATTGAATGCGGCACTTGTCGTACCAATTGCAATGACTCAACTTTTCTAAAGGGCCGATATAATAAGGACTGTAACAATCGTGTGATTGCAGCTTAAGCGTTTCTGTCGAACTGGCGGCAGCAGCTCAAATCAAGCCGGATTCATGGCCGTACGACGGTTCGCTGGCAGGCGCCGTGACCTCATTTTTCGAAATCGCAATTTCTAGATGAATTTTCACTAGACAAGTACACCGAGCGAGGCGGACAAGGTTCGAAAGACTCGGCACACAGTAGCCGAGACCTTCTTGTCCGAGTAAACAAGAAGAAGTAGAAGAAGAATCACGCTCCTCCTGTATTTATTATATATTACGTGTACATTCGGCGTCGGGAATCGGAGTCGAGAAATCATGTATTTTGTAATCTCCAGCCTTCTGGTACCGCATAAGTACATTTACTTAAAATCCAATTCGACCTTGTTAAGCTCATCAATTCTTTGACATTGCTATGGACGAATGTATTCCATTTTTTTGTTCTCCGTTTCGGATCTCGATCTTCGATTTAGATTTATAATTGGGCCGTGAGATCAGTTTCACATTTAGGTGACTCTTTTACATTGCATGGCAAGCATATGAATCCGTAAAATGAAACTAATCTCGAGGCCCGACTATAGTTATTCGAGTTCAGTTTGTTAGATTTCTTCGAACTCGAAATTTCTTGCTTGGCACTCAAATTTATTTGGTCGTAGGAAATTGTGTTGATTGTGCAAGAAGGACATAGAAAATACAAGATGGAAGACTAAGGAAATATTGAGTACACGGCTTTTCGAGTTTTGGAAATTTAACGAAATCATTTGAGACTTGTATAACATGGGCTTTTCAAAAGAATATCATCGTTCTGTCACGGTGAAATGATTTTTTGAAATTTCTTCGCATGATCAGTGTAATTACAGTTTCTAGTGCTCGCCGAATACTGTGTAATATATTAATAGCAATACAGATTTGAAACAGCATGAGGGATTCTGTTAAAGAAGTGAAAACTGGAAGAAAAAATTGAAGATTATTTAGTGCACAACAAAAGCCCGCGTTGTGCCAGTCAGAAGTACTCTGTGTAATTAAATCGTTTCGAAGACATCGATCGATATCGAAGCTTTTTTACTCGATTTTCATGGGAAACGAAGAAATATGTCGCTCTCGCCCTTTCCCTTCTCATCGACGAAAAGATCGAGGGCATCTCTACCCCCTTGGCACAGTACATTTGTAAGGATTAGCTTAGAGTAACTAGCTAAGTAATTTAAGCGATTAATTGATGAAACAGAGAACCGAATGTGTGGCGAAAAAGTGAGCAAAGAAAAGAGAAAAAAGAAACTTCAGTAGCATCAAGCAGAATGGTTTGTTGTACGTAACATTCCTCTCACTGGAATAAATTAAAAAGTAATAATTACAATCTGTGTGGATCTCCTAACTGTCACTTCAATACCTCAATGGAAATTTTGTAATCCGTTTCCTGTCGATTATTTGAATACGATGTTAAACGGCTCCAATTACTTTCTTGATGTTTGCAGTTTAAATGTATTAAAGGAAAATTTAATTGAATACTATTTACGTCTATCGTTTCATCCCAATCGACCGGTAAAACATTAACTCATACTTTTCAATTTATGGGCGAAAATACGAAAATCATAGTTTCAAAGAATACTGCTTTAAATAAATTGTTTCAACTTACATCCATAATTTAAAAGTATAATTCTATATTTGAACGAGGGGATAAATTATTTCAATATAAAACTATTTATTTTTTTCTGTTACTGGTTTTATTGATTCTCAATCATTTGATACATTGTGTTTCAATTTATTACATTTATGTACATTTATTTCAATACTTTTGAAATAATGATTAAAGATACATACATGAGAACAATTATGAAAGAAATTGAATTCATATTAAATAACATGTACACCTATTTCACTAATTCTTAATAATTGCAAGTATTTTAATCATTTTAGAGGCAGCACTAATCACATTGACCAGCCTTGAATACATAACAGAGTATTTTTGTCTTCATCACAGACATGACTGATAATAACAAACTTAATGGTGATGTAATAAATAATTTCTTCAATGCCTATAGGTACAGGCTATAGTATTACTTAATATTTTAGCCAGTTCCAAAGACCAGATAATTTTCATCTTGAAATTTGTATTTCAAGATCTGGTGCGTAATTGCTCTAAAATTTATCATAAATCTGAGTCATTCCATCTATACACGTTAATTAATTCTAATGCAGTTACAAGATTCATTCCTTTTTTGGAGGTTTGACAACATAATCTACATACATATGGTACAGCATTCCTAATGTTAAACTTCCTATCGCCACACCCTGTGCGGCAACACGTAACTGCATTAAAAAGATCGATGTTGACATCTGACCCCTATGCTTGAATTTGTATGCTCCATAGGCACAGGTACCGATCAAGCCTGCTATACCTTTTACAACAGAGAATATGCAAGTGGATAAATTTGTGCAAATTAAAAGAACTATATAATTCTATTATTATCAATTAATATAGTATACGTACCAAGCATAAGAAAAGGAGATTGTTTTCCTTTCCGCAAAAGTTTGCTTGATAAATTCTCATCTATTTCCAATTCCTGCTGCCCTGACATTTTAAAATCAAGTTCAATTCACTATTCTGCAACAATAAAAAAATACAAATTTATTACAATTCCATTTAAAAAATTAATTAATGATCAATACACTGTGTGACAATATAAAGTACACATTCAAATCAAATCTATTAAAATATTTTAATACAAAATTATTTTAACTCATTTTTTCAATGGAATATTTCCACAACGTCCACGAGATTGCATCACTCACTACACATGAACGTTGTTCACTTTTGATCCAAAGTCAAAGATATTACATATAGGTTTTCATACAACAATGATAATCATGGTATTATCATATCCCATACTAGCAATCCATAGAATAAAATACTTGTTTCAGATCAATCAACAATATATAACAAATGAAGTACCGATAATTAAACCTAATAACCTAATAATGATAACCTAACCTATACTGAAACAGTAAGCGACGTCAGAGCTACGACCATTGATCTATATTTGACATGCTTGCAGCTTGCAGGTTCAAGGTCAGAAGGTATTGGCTACATCTTCCTTAAAGCAAAAATTATGCAAGGTCCAATAATAAAGAACTCTTTTTAAACTGGATTTAAATCCAAAATTGAATAATCTGCCCTGTCAGCGTTTAAAGTGAAATTCAAAAACACCACCGGAGGAACTACATAATTTACCAGGGATTGGTACATTTACAAGAATAAGAAGTTAGAATTTATTTAAAGGACAAAATGTATTTATAATAATATTATATATCAGAACGATGAAGATTAAATCTGCAATGGGACAGACAGTTTTATAGATGCTAAATGTGAAGCACCTGACCTAACCTTATCAGTCTACATGAATTGATGGTACTAAAGAAAATGTATTAATTAATAAAAAGAGTGGCAAGAATTGATAGCCACTCCGTATCAATTACAAAATTAGGAATATTGCAAAAAACAACCTTTGCTGGCTCAAGGACATTAAAAAGATAAAATTAAGCAAGCGCATACAGACTCGTGTCAAGACTTCGAAATATGACACATAAAATTCTCTATGTGAGCAATACTGATATACAATAAGTAATTTTAGTCTAATATCATTCTTAGAAATGAGAATTTTTAACAGAGAACTCAATTATATTCTATAACATTATTCTTTATCAAACTTACCAACGTGGTTCAAGTAAATATTCCTTTCGCAGGGTCAAATCCAATAAATTAAAACAATATTTTTTAATAGAAAAAAGCTGGCATGTTCCAGCGGTCACCAAAACGGTAAGGAAATCACGATGGGACTTGCTGATCTCAGCTCGTACCTCGCAAAAACTGTCAGAATCCGACTGTGCTGCCTTCGTCGGACAGTTAAGTAATAAATGTTCGTATTGCTCCGACCTTCACTTTTATATATATACGCAACCATACCCTACTCCGTCCGAAACATACGTGAATAAGCGTTAAGGAATTACTTACAAGACTTTTGAAGAAGATAAAAATTCTTGGAACCTCATGTAGGTCTATATGAAAGGTACACTGTACCTTATAATACATTATCGTAAGTATACATATATATAGATTATAATCTTCAATTCCAATTTATAAATTTTCTTTCATACGCCAGTAGTAGACAATTTGACATAAAATTGACTCACATTAATTAGCAGGAAAGTTACCCTACTATAGTATAATTATGTTTGGTTAATTATATTCCTATGAATTTGTTAAAGTTATTAACAAATGTTTAGGCATTCATTTAAGTACTTTATCATGCAGGAATAGAGTACGTTAGAGATTGTAGTATCATCGATTACGTATAGAAATAATCGGTAGGACTCGTAAAGGTGGGGAACGGTGGATGAGACTCATGCTTTTCTGCACGTCATCATTACAAACTAAGCAGTATTCGACAGTGCCAGACAGTGCAGACTGTAGCTAAATGCGCAGTCACTTCGCTAGTAACTGGCGAACGTGGAGAGTTTTGCCATACGACGTGCTGACAGTCTGGTACGTCTGATATACCGGTGTAATTAGGTATATTACCCTCAGGGTATGTAGGTTTTAATACGCACTGTATGTGTAAATGGAGATATTTCAGTTACTGGCACATCTCCTCATTGAGGCAGCCATAATAACAGGAAGGAAGGAAATGGAGATATTGTAGATTAATTATACGGTAAGATCCCGGGTGACGCTCAGGAACCGTTCTTAGAAATCAGGATAGGGAATCACGAAATTAACGTTTTATGAAATGTTTGCAAGAACGCGTTATAACGAAACACCATTGAACAGGAGAACGTTAATGAAGTTCTCATTGTATATATTTATATATATATTGTGTAATTGTTTATTTATATTACTATTAATATGCAACGATGTCCATGATGTTCAATGTGAAATTGTGAACAGGTTAAATTTTTAATGGAATTTCTAATATCTATGTAAACTAATGATATTAAATAATATTGCGAAAAGATTCGTGACATATCAATATATAATTATATTACATAAAATAAGGTCTGTAAGGCATATAAATGTATTTGACGTACGTTTGTTATGTAAGATTGAAACAGGTCTAGAGTAAAGTTATAAGCTTTTTGGTTAGACGTTCTTAAGCATCTCGTTATTTTTCATCTGACTTACATAAGTTATGAATGCACGAAATAGTTCGATTTTTACAATTTTACTGTATTTAAAAATTTTAAGGAATCTGCGTTACTGGCTGATTTTCGATTTTGTACAACTCAAGCTTCGCCAATTATATGGCGCGCGTGTTGGAGCACACGTTCCATCTAGCAACGTAACTTTGCATTACTAATTATGATTCACATGTGAGATCTGTTTTATATTAAACTTCGTCTCTTTGGTCATGAAGATTGAAAATTGTTGTGACGCTTTGTAATATTGCTTTTTTCACTTTGATCTCGATTTCTGCGATCATTTGGAATTTGTTGTGTGAGCTTGAAAAGATTTTGTGTTTCGTTCCAAAGTCGATTAAGGCTTGGGTATAAAGATCAAGCATGGGCGATATAAAAGCCTTTGTACACCAATGGTGTGCAAAAAATGGCAAGGAACCACAATTTGATACCAGGCCGACAGGTAACTATTAGGAATTGTGTCTAAGCGAATATTTGAATAGTTATTAATATTCTGATTTTGTTACTTATTTAGGTCCTAAACATCGACAGCGTTTTCTTTGTGAGCTTCGTGTTCTTGGATATGATTATGTTGCCATAGGCAATTCAACGAATAAGAAAGATGCAATGGGCAATGCCTCTCGTGACTTCACTAATTATCTTATTCGTTCAGGAATTGTTAATGCAAATGATGTACCACAAGATCATAATATGCCACCAAGTCAAGCTGCAACACCAATCAATGTAAAGGTTGATCCAGGAACTCCAGTTAAATCAGTATTTCAAAATGGCTTGGGTCCCAATGATATAGGTCAAGCATATAGACCTTATAATGAGAGAGGTCAGGGAAATTACACATATATTGATCGAATTGCGGAACAGAAAAAGGTTGAGGAAGCTGAAGATGTTGATGTCAATTCTGGTATTCATGGGAATTGGACAATTGAGAATGCAAAGTCAAAGTTGCATCAGTTTATGCAGATCAATAAAATTAATGCTGATTACAAATATACCCCTGTTGGCCCAGATCACACAAGGTATGAACCAGTTTGGATGGTTCTACATTCATCACATTTACAAGAATTTTTTTATTTATTACATGGTACACAATGTATTAAGGACTCAAAGTTCTTTGTACGTATTGTACTTGTTTACCAGTTGAGTTGCCGATTGAAAGATAGAAAGAAAAAAGAAATACATTGTTCTCATATTTTATGAATATTTTATTTGAACATTGCATAGTCACTGTATGTTAAAGTGATGCGGAATGCCTTCTGGCAGACATGCATTGGCTCTTTCAGAATTAATTCGAACTTCATCGAGACCATTTTGGAGTACGTTATTCATTTAACGTCAGGTGCTTGTTCAAGAGAAAGTGAATTCTCTTGAACGAGTCTATTACTGGTGTATAAGCAAAGCTTTTATTGAAAAGATTCAATAATTGTTTTGGTGCTGGCACTTGCAGAAACTATATCAATGTACTCCAATTTGGTCTTGGATAACTTCGAACGGTGAGTTTCATAAACTACCATTGGGGTTGACCTGCTAATTAGATTAGCTTGCTTGAATTGGATAGAATCGGGATAAATAACTTTTAATTCTAATTACTAGTGCATGTTATATACAAAAAAAAAGCATAAATTTACTTACTACCAAGAGACTCAGTCAAATCTTATTTCATTTATATAAATACTGATACATTGTTCTTGCCCGTTTAGGAGCTTCATGGCTGAAATGTCAATCTATGTAAAAGAACTTGGACGAAGTATGCACAAAGTTTTATTAATTATTTTAATCTATTTATAATCCAATATTGCCGTTACATTTAAAACATTCAATTAGGTGTTACTGGTCGCGAGACGGGCTCTAATAAACAAACAGCATCAAAGAGCTGTGCATTGTCACTGGTTCGACAATTATATCATCTTGGTGTCATCGAAGCATTCAGTGGTACTTTAAAAAGCAACAAAGACGCCGAACAAATTAAGCCTTACCCAGTGAAAATATCTCCAGAAATAATTAGTCAAGTCCATGATGTGTTGACAGGACTTGAAATAAAGCCAATCGACATAAAAGTAGCTGAAGTAAGTACATAATACGTATATATACTTTTATTCCAAAATAATGAAAATTGACTTTTTTTACAGCCTGTCGCTACACCCATACCAGAAACTAAACCTCCGTCATCTACTCCTGGAATATCTTTAATAACAAATCACGTTCTTGATGATTTTATATCATCAGTACCTCAACCAGCAGGAGTCGTTAGTTGGTCTCCACCTCAGCAAAACTGGAATCCCTGGACAGGATGTAACATCGACGAAGGTCCTCTGGCCTCCATTTCCTTAGACTTACTGTCAGAAGATATTTCAAATGATCACAGACAAAGATTAAATGACGATACTGCTTTACAAAAAAGTATAAAGGAGCGATCGAACTTGCCTGTCTTTGCAAAGCGCAATGAAATCATGATGGCTATTAACGATAATCCAGTTATCATTATTCGCGGTAACACTGGCTGTGGTAAAACTACTCAAGTCTGTCAATTCATCTTGGATGATTATATATCTTCTGGCCAAGGTGCATACTGCAGTATTGCTGTAACGCAACCAAGAAGAATTTCAGCTGTTTCCGTAGCTGATCGGGTTGCAAGTGAAAGATGCGAAAGTATTGGTCAGTCCGTAGGATATTCGGTCAGATTTGAATCCTGTCTACCAAGACCATACAGCAGTATACTATTTTGTACGGTTGGCGTTTTACTCAGAAAGTTGGAGGGTGGTCTTAGGGGTGTATCGCACGTGATTGTCGATGAGATTCACGAGCGAGATGTAAATTCCGACTTTATTATGGTTGTACTGCGCGATATGATTCATATGTATCCAGATCTCAGGGTGATCCTCATGTCAGCTACAATAGATACGACATTGTTCAGTCAGTACTTCAATAATTGTCCAGTAATAGAGATTCCTGGAAGATCATTTCCGATACAACAGTATTTCCTAGAAGATTGTATTCAATTGACCTCTTTTGTGCCACCGACTGACTTGAAGAAGAGAAAGAATCGTGAAGCGGATGACCTGGGTACAGACTCTGAAGCTGAGGAGAATTTAAATAAAGTTATCTCCTCGCAATATAGTATTCAAACAAAGAATGCTATGGCACAAATGTCTGAGAAGGAAATCAGTTTTGAATTGCTCGAAGCACTATTAAGATATATTAAAGACCAAGATATCAGTGGAGCGGTGCTCATTTTTTTACCAGGATGGAGTATGATTTTTGCATTGATGAAACATTTACAGCTTCATCCTATATTTGGTGGATCGAATTACTTTGTTATACCATTACACTCTCAACTTCCTAGAGACGAGCAACGTAAGGTATTCGACCCTGTACCACCAGGTGTCACGAAAATTATTCTGGCCACGAATATAGCTGAAACTTCAATTACTATCAATGATGTAGTTTGCGTCATTGATTCTTGTAAAGCCAAAATGAAATTATTTACATCACACAATAACATGACGAATTACGCAACTGTATGGGCTAGCAAAACAAATTTGGAGCAACGCAAGGGTCGTGCTGGAAGAGTTAAGCCTGGTTTCTGTTTTCATTTATGCTCAAGAGCTCGTTTCGAGAAGATGGATGAACACATAACACCTGAAATGTTTAGAACACCTTTACATGAATTAGCATTGAGTATCAAGTTATTAAGACTGGGAAGTATTGGACAGTTCTTGTCGAAAGCTATCGAACCACCTCCCATAGATGCTGTAATAGAGGCTGAAGTCATACTGCGAGGTAATACATGGTATTTTTGTGTCTCGAGGAATGGTTTTAATTTTTGGTTTCATGATTTTCAGAGATGAAATGCTTAGACGCAAACGACGAATTGACTCCATTAGGTAAAATCTTGGCTCGATTACCTATAGAGCCTCGTTTAGGTAAAATGATGATATTAGGATGCATGTTTCGTGTCGGGGATGCACTCTCTACAATGGCTGCGAATAGTACAACATTTCCGGAGGTTTATAATACAGGACTCGATGGGAGACGCTCAGCAGTTTCACAGAGACAATTTGCTGGTGCAAGATATAGTGATCACGTAGCAATGATGCACGCGTTCCAGGCATGGGAGGAAGCCAGATTCTCTGGTGAATATGCAGAACAGGCATTTTGCGATGCTAAAAATTTGAGTATTCCTACCCTGAGGGTCACCTGGGAAGCTAAGGTATGTTTAGATATAAATACAATCAGAATCATTTATATCTTATAATAATTACTCATCACGTTTCCTGATATAGAATCAACTACAATCTCTACTCCAGAGTGCTGGATTTCCTGAAGAAACTCTATGCCCGACACCTTTAAACTATCAAGCTGGTGCGGATGTCCGTCTTGATACAATTACTGCATTGTTATGCATGGGCTTATATCCTAACGTTTGTTACCATAAAGAAAAACGAAAGGTACTCACGACCGAGTCTAAAGCTGCTCTTATACACAAAACTTCAGTAAACTGCAGCACCTTTGAGCAGACTTTCCCATTTCCGTTCTTTGTATTTGGCGAAAAGGTAATTTCCACAAGGTTCATACACCGTTACAGGATTTTTATTGGAACTAAATAAATAATTCTTTTATTCAGATTCGCACCAGGGCAGTCTCTTGTAAGCAAATGACAATGGTGTCCCCTATCCATTTACTTCTTTTTGGATCACGTAAAGTCGAGTACGTCGACGGTATGGTTAGGCTGGATAACTGGATAAATTTGGATATGAATCCTGAAGAAGCTGCTGCCATCGTTGCACTAAGACCTGCATTGGAGAGTCTTGTTGTTAGAGCAGCGAAAGAGCCAACAGCAATATTGGAACTCAGTCCACTCGAAGACAAGGTTGTTCGATGTTAATAATACTAATAAGGTTTAATTTTTATTTAATTGCTTATTAATTTATATTATAATCTGCGCAGGTATTAGCTGTCATCAAAGTACTCTGTGGTATGAATTCTTGTCGGTATGAAATGGAACCGATTACTGGAGGTGGATTTGGTAGTAAAAGACCACCGAGAGAATTCTTGCATTCTGTTCGTGATTCTCTGGAAGGCTCCTCGTCGAAATTCATGCGTGGTAGTGGAGGATATCGTGGTGGCTACGGCAGCAGGAATGATTATAGCGATAGAAGCTATAATCAGGGAAACTTTAACAGAGGCGGTGGTCCCAGTGGTGGCTATGGAGGTGGTTATGGCGGTCAGCGAGGTGGTAGAGGTTACCGAGGTGGGGACAATGGAAACACTTGGAATAATAATAGAGGATCGTACAGAAGGTATTAAATTACCTTTTTCATCTATCTTTATTGATTATGTTTGTATTCCATATGAGAATATTACAAATGGTACAATGTACTTTGTGTTAATTATGATATTTTTTTTATATGTATTCAGAGCAATTATTTATGTAATTATGGTTAACGTAGATATGTATTATTTATGATTCTTATAACAAACATTTATTGTAATTCTCATTTATTTCATAATTCTATATTAGAAAGTCACCTGAACTATCGGTATAGAGAATTTATATTTTGTGTGTACTTCACCAAAATCTCCATACAAGCATTCAATAAATGTACGTTATTAAAATTTGATTATCTTTAAATAATAATATCTTTCATATTCATTCGGTTATTAACATTTGTTCAAATTTTTTGGTATACTGAATGTACATGTGTGAATTAATTATGTTGTATAAACAGCAGTGAGAAAATGAGAGTATGGAAACATTTAAGTTTCACAAAAGTGTGAGAATTGAAAAGAACAAAATACAATAGAGCACAAAACTGCATATATGTAAGCGAATAATTGCTGTCGTGAATATTGTGAACACTTTGTATATCCGTAGTCCTTTATCCTTTTTCTTTTTAGAGATTCAATTTTGTTATTCTTACTGCACAGAGCTTTTTGATCTCGTTCGTATTCCCACAACACTCTTTTGGCAGTCGAATCATCCTGAAATCCATTTTTCTGTGAAGATTTACTTGCATGAAAATTGTATCTTAAATGATTTAACGAAAAATTTATAAATACTTTGATCCTCGGTAGAACTTCCTTATGTGTCATCTGCGCAGAGGTGTTTGCAATGAATTTTACAGATATATCATTTGACGATGCAGATGCAGTTTTCAAATTTAAAGAAAGTTTAATCGGCTGTGTTTCTTCGATGTCAAATGACGTAATAGATATTGCTTGAACCAGGTGAAAAAATGAATTTTCTCTGCACACGTTCGTAGAACTTTCACCGAATTTCTTTCTGTAAATTTCTGCATCTAAATTGTGATTATGCCTCGACATTAATTGCAATTGGACAAATAGGTCTTCCGATGCTTGCTTTTTCAAATAATTATTTCTGAGCTTTGGCAGTTTTTCTGTGTATTTCTTACGTGCTGCAGTATATGCAGAGAAAGTGTCATTACATTTTAACATCAGTTTTGGATAAGATCTATCAATATTATTTGATTGAGCTTCTTCGATGTTCATAATTTCTTCATCGTCACATAGGATTATAATCCTAGTTAATTCTTCTTTTTCAATTATATCCTTAACTACATCAAAGCTATAACATGATTGCAATGTTTCTGTAAAAGTATCAGTAACAAGCTTTTTTGATTCTGGAATCTCTTCAGCTTGGATGGAAACATTTTTACTTTGTTGAAAAATGGTCACTTCGTTTGCACAAGTAATTACATGGTCAGTGTTTATATTTTTTGAATTGTAAAGCATATTTAATTCTTCCGTACATTCGATTCCAACAGTTTGATAATTAGATATGGTATCGCATGATGTACTTTTGGTTTTCTTTGTAATTGATTCTCTACCGTCCTCCGAACTGATGGCAATATCTCTTAAAGAAAGATGCTGTCTTGTTTGAGTGCAAATTGTTTGACAAAATTCCGATTCAGTAAAAACTTCACGTGTAAACGGAGCCTGTGTTGTTATTTCTTTTTTTAAAGATGAAAAGTCTTCTGGTTTACAAGATACTTCCTCTTCTTCAGTAACAGTTTTTAATTTACAAGAAGTTTCTTTTGATTTTGTACATACGAGGGAGAAAGGTTCTAGGTTTGCCACTAAATTAGATGGATCTTTTGATATCACTTCATTCCCCTTGAAGAAATGATTAATTTTGCAAGAAGGAGTACAGGAACAGTTTGTTATATCAACATTATTACTAAAGACCATAGATGGATCCCTGTCTAATCTTTCTGGTTGCAAATCCTTTAAAGATTTTTGAGAGTCAATGAATTCATTAGAATTACTTTGTTTTTCTAATATAACACGATCTGAGATGTCAGTATTCAAAAAATTCTGACTACAGCTTTCAATTTTTGAGTTCCCTAACAAGTTTGTATTTATATATATTTCTCTTTCGTTTCCATGTACTTTATCATGTAATTCATTCTTCAATTCTCTTTCAGCTGCATTCAAAAAATCGACGCTTAACTCCTGACATTTCAAGATCTCTTTGAGTACGTGAAGAGATTTGGCGTGTTTGTTTAAGAATTGCTTCTTCAAACTCTGATTGCTCTTAGTACAATTTTCAGACAATGCCTTTTTTATCCTATTTAATGACGCTTGTGAATTTTCACAGGTTTCTTTTTGTACGGCACCTTTATTTGCGTATTCTTCAAGAATTCCATTTTGCAAGGTTTTACATGAACTTAATAATGACGGCAAAGAAGTTTGGCAGTCCTTAGCATATGCAGATATGCTTGTTGAATAGTCTGAAGTAAATTCACATTCCCAGGGCACATCAGTTAATGATGTTACTGTCTTAGAATCATTTGCATACTCTCGTCCATCCGTACCTGATGAATAATCAGTTTCTTTTTGCAATCCAACAGACTTCTTAGACTGATTTTTGAAAATCTCTTCCATATCTGTATCAGTTTGGCTTTCACTGAGCTGTGCATTACTTGCAACGTTTATATATTTCATACTGAGTTTTATTGGTAACGTATCAGAGTCATTCATATCTATATCGTAAAGCACTTTGTTGTGCACTTTATTATTTTGTGATCTTGAACTAGTAACCGATGAACTTTTAATACAAGAATTAATTTTATTATTTGAGTTTAGCTGATCTTTCAGATCATTATTTTGTAAACTTTTTATGGATAATTTCATGGAATGTGGTATAGTTCTTTCAGTCTTATTCGACAAATTATTTTCTTCCAAGACTTTTGGTGTATCGTTAATAAGTTCCTCTAGCATTTTAATAACTTTAGGCTTCTCAAATCTTTCATTAATATTTTGCAAAGAATTTTGCCCAACCATTGTCGTTGAAAATCTTTTGGGTGTTTCCGGCCTCGTTTTCGAATTGAATTTCGGTTTGTTCACGTTTGTTTCACTACTTTTCCCAAAAATTGCTGATTCACATCTTTTGGAGGGACTGACTGATTGATTACTGCTAAAACATTGATTCTTCTCATCATTCAAAAATTGATTTTCAGTGACTATTGATAGTTCTTTGCTGGAGCTAGTTTTGTATCGTTGCTGAGCTTTTGTTTCTCTACCAAATTAAATGTTAAATTAAATATTAAAAATTGTTCATAAACAATCCTTTTAATTAAGCATTTTCAGTTTCAATCATTTTATAGTCTCCATAGACTTACGCAAGACATTGGCATATCCTTGTTACACGATTTTCTTCTAAATCAATTAAATTTCTATTATCCTTTAATAGCAGATCTTGAGAAACAGCAATATCCAAAGGATTAAATGGCTTCTCACCTAAAGACCTAATAAACGAGAAAGTAAATATGAGTAAACGATTTTTTTACATTGCTAAGTCAACAAGTAACTTGAAGGATACGAGGGCTTTTCGAAACATCCTAATTACATCTTCAATACCCCATTAATCAGCAGTCGTTTTAACTCTTGGAGTGCTCAACGGAAAACAAATGCATTAATTAATTTATTTATTAATTATTACCTTGTCGTGGCTGATTCCTTCCCAGAGTTAGTGCTGGATATTTTGAGAGCAGATTGTGGAGTTTGAAACTCTTTGCGTGGCATTATGGAATTTTGAATATCCCCGCAAGATTTTCCTACTGGTATTTTTGATCTTGTCTCCACATTTCCTTGTCGTTTTATTTCCAACTTTGATCCCTCAGATCTTTTCTTAATGTTCATAGATGTTGGTTTAATTATTTTTTCCCAAACATTATTCCCACACTTGCTTATAACACCTGAAGGCTCCTCAGGAATTCGCTTATATTCTTGTGGAATATTCTTTATGTTTTCAACTCTATCTTCTTTTACTTTAGCTCTATTATTGTCTTTAGACACTTTGTTACTGTCTTGGGATTTCATACTAACTTTTGTTCTAGCAAACTTAGAACTCTTGGCACTGTTAGTCGTTCCTTTCAAATTTGTCAAGGGTTTCACGTGCTTTTCTATAGCCTTGCAATTTCTATTAGTATCTTTAATTTTGGGAGATCTTGGAGAAATTTTGTCATTGTTTCTCGAAAAAAGTTTCTCATTGCATCTAAAATAAAAATTATCATTCTTATGCTCATTTACTTTGGTACACATACTGCTTTGCAATACTTTTTTAATTGCATATTTATATTTACTACTTCTATTTAAAATAAAAATTGATTTTCAATAATATTTATACTTGTATGGCAGACACTCCGTTATTTGTTTGGACCCATCGTGCACCACGTCATGTTTGATATTTCTGTTTTTCACATCCATTACATTTGCCCGTTTAGGACTTGTTCTGCAACTTTCCTTTACCAAGTTTTTACGATTTCTAACATTACTATGGTCTCTGTTTTTTTTAAGCAAATTTTGTCCATTCGTCATCTTTAATTGGCATTCGGAAACTAATTCAACACAGGGTCTGGTACTGGTAATAAATCCATTGGTAAAATTCAGTTGGGAAATCTCCTGATCAACGTTGCGTATTTTACTTGTAGTAAATCTGTTTGAGAGATTCAATTGTGACATTTTTTGACCAACTTCTTCATCCGTTATATATCCTGTATCACTGATACTTTTCAAAGATGCTTGATTGAAATTCAATTTTTTATCTTCGGCTACTGTGCTAGTATCTTTTCTTAAATTATTTAACGAAGACTGTTGTATTTTTTCCGAATTAATACCATCATTAATTTCATTAATTAATATAGCATGTTCCGTAATTTCTTTAAAATTTTTATTTGTCACATCATTCACCGCAATGCTTTCTTCCAGAAGATTATTCATCTCATTTTTATCACGAGTAGGTATAATAGTTTCCACTTCTGCTGAAAACAAATCATTTATTGAATTAGATTATATCAAAAGTATAGAAAGATTAAACACTGGTAAATGTAAATCATTGCAAACGTTACCTTCTATATTCTTGCATCTAACTGGAGATGCTGGGAAAACTCTATCTTTTTTCTTAAAGCTATTTAAATTATTTTGTATGTTCATCGGTGAAAAAGATTTTGCAAATCTAGAATCCCAAGGACTTTCTAAACTTTGTGTATTATATATTTTTGATAAATTATCATTTGCCTTTTTCACATTATAATTTTCATCATATTCCAATGGATAACTACGACTCATTATATTTACTGCGTCACCGATTTTCCAATTGTCTTTAGGAATAATTCTATCTGTATTCAAGTTTGACGAAGAATTCAACATAGTTGAACTTTTCATAATATTGTTGATCAAATCGAAATCCCCTCTGTTGTCTACATATCCAGAATTTTTTGAATAATTATTATTTTCCCTAATGGAGGACCGTGCATCAGTATAAATAGACGTCGTTTGACAGTCATCGGTATAAATTGATGACATTAAATTTTGTATTGAACTTTTGAATGACAAATTAGTCGTTACATAATCTTTATCATGAAGTATTTCTCCTGTTGAATTTTCGGGCGGACGAAAAGTCTTCAGGACATAAGAACCTGAGATTTCTTTAAGTTCCTGTAGCGTCGAGGACACTAAATTAATAAGATCGTTCAGTTCAACATCAGGATCAAGATCTTGATCTTGAAGGGATTTCCAAGATCGATTATTAATTTCCGCTATTACTTCATTATTATGTAACGTAGAATTTTTAAAATTCGTTCGACTGAGCTTTGCACTCGAAATGTCTAGTAGATTTAAGAATCTCGTAAAACTCCTCTTTGTCCCTGGATCCTGAGTAAAATCCATTTTGAAAATCTGTTGGTTATTTAGTTAAAAAGAAATTTTGCTTAGCTCTCAAGTTCATCGACACTCTTGCATGTAATTACATGAGATTTATGATGAAATTGTATATCGCGATATAAGAATGAATAGTTCGAAATACATTTACATAAATTATTAAATAATTTTGGTTAAATCAAACGCAATCAGATAGACGACTAACGTAAATATGCGTGTGTCATTTTAAAAGAAGTATTACTCTAGACATTCATTTATTTTATTTTTAAAGGAATATTGAAAAGAAAAGTTTACTATACTGAAGCATTTCGCGGATTCGACTGACCCTCGATAATTTGCATATGTCTGCGACACTGCAAACCCGGAATTCGCAAGATAGGCTCCCGCTGTCCACGAGCACAACATTTAAACTAGTAGTGGAATTTTTGGAAGAAAAACAGAGTACTCAAAAAGTCTATACAGATTTCGCATCTGTATTTCGCTAAAACTAGTTTTGTTGTATATGGAAAGGTAAATAGAAATGAAAACGTAATGTTTGTTCACACCGTTTTTATTTTTGTAAAGTATACGTTTTAGCAGTCAGTTCACTTTTGGGCTGCAGCTGGTGCTGACTGGCTCGACGATTTGGAGTCTCGCATAGAAGCGCTCCTTCGTCGCTTCAGCTCCTCCTGGCGCCTGGCCTTAGCTTCCTTTTGCCGCTGTGCCAGAAGCTTGGCGTATTCGGCAGCTTGTTCCTTGCGTGCCAAGCAACGTCTCTTCTTCAGGGCCAGCCTATGTCTCTTCCTCTGAAAATCAAAATGTACAAGCACTATGTCAATTTCTGTTTATGATATACGCTGGAGTTCCTTTTATTATATGTAAGGTAAAATTAGTCACCTGGAGAGTCAGTGGTGTAATAAGACGCTGGATCTTTGGAGCCTTGCGACGCTCCTTCTTGCCTTCTTTCTGAATTGGTCGCTTAACGACGAACTGGCGAACGTCGTCTTCCTTGGACAAATTGAACAGCTTACGGATTTTGCTAGCTCTCTTTGGTCCCAGACGACGTGGCACGTTAGTGTCGGTCAGTCCTGGAATTTCCTGAAGGAAAAAGTTATAATGTTATTAGATATTTAATACTTTGAGAATAATTACGGATTAGATATAGGTTAGGAATAACTGTCTCGTTCGTACACTGAGAAAAAGTGGAGATATAGTAACACGATTTCCCAAATCTAGAAACGAAGTTTAGTCTGTCATGCACCTGAACGCCCCCAAGATGGTCTGTTACTCTTGGACACTGCCTGGGCATGACATTTATTCAAAGTATAAGTTTATGTTATTTGTCAAATATTGTTTTAGTACCTGTTCTCCCTTCTTGATGATAACAAGGGCGAGGACTGACAGGTTAGCATCAACAATGCATCCACGTACAGATTTACGTTTACGTTCACCGTCACGACGTGGTCTGTAACAAGAGTGTCCCTTGGATAGCAGCAAGCGTACTCGACCTGTATATCAGAAAACAAAACAATCATTATGATTTGTCAATATTGCTAAATAAATCTAAAATGAAGTAAGTCAAATTCTGATAACAGACTAATGGTAGATTTATTGATCTCTCGATGCTGGAACTCACCATTGGTCAAAATACCCTGCTTCATTGGGAAACCTTGCTTGTCGTTTCCACCTGAGACACGGACAACATATCCTTTCCATTCGTCACCCAGAGAATCTGCTTCAACTTCAGCGCCCATGCGCTTTTCATAGAAAATTCTGAGCTTGTGTTCATCCGAAATTTCAAACAACTTTTGACATCCCGTTGCCGGGTACGACACGTTCAACTAAAAGAATAAAGTTCAGCATTAATTATAGCAATTTATAAGCACAGTAAATACCATATTATGAAATAAACAAGCATGAATCTCCATTCAAACATCATGGAGTATATAGGTTAACCAGTCACTTTATTGCTTTTAAATTAAAAAGAGGTAATAACAAAAATATACTCTTAGATCTGACACTAAAAATGAGACACTGTTCGCAATACGTATGAAACAGAGTTCTTAAAATAGTACTTTAAGAAAATTTCTGTCTGTCTATTGCTGTACACAAAATCTGATGTCCGACCGACAACACGATTATCTGTTTGGGTATATCTTTTTTGACACTGAATATTATACAATAATATTTACACTAAAATAACGAGCAAGATTCACAATGAAAACGCAATATTCTGTTTTGGGGATTATTCGTAAGATCGCGGAAATATTCATGGATTCGTACCTTCATCGTGACAAGACCTAAGCTGTGCCACGAGCCATGAAAAAGAAAGAGTCTGTACGATCGCACTGGACGCCAGACGGCGCTAACCGGAAGGCGTGTCAAGAATTCCTCAAATAAAACTGCATTAGGTTAAATCAATTCGAAAGTTATGATCAATAAAGAGCATTGAACAAAAAATATAATAAATAAATTATATAACAGATTATTACAATTGCTCTTGTACGTTTCTTAATAAATTCCAAACTATAAGTATTCGTACTTTTCACGACTGATAACGTAGTACGCGATTTCAACATATACCGCGAAAACCTAAATAGAGACGATTAGTCGGCACGTTTTATTTTGCATTATATAAAAAGAAGTATACGAAATAGCATATTTAATATCAGAATACGTTTCACTAAGTAAATTTTATTTTTAATCGAAAACTTATCTAATGAACTATAACGTTGTTACTATTTAAAAAGAATGATTCGCAAGTGAATATTGTCAAAGTATTATTGCAAATTCGTAATTATTCTCACAGAGATTAAACTTTTTTACGTAGATTTCGTTGTTATAAATAAGTAATATCTATTTATTAAGTTTAAATAAAAGTAGCGTCCTCTATTTGGAGTATGTTCTAAATTTATTTTTATACTGGCGTTTCATTATCGAACGATATTCTTAAAGTGACAACAAATTTGATTGAAACGATCGTCAGCGGATCGTGACCTTTATTGATAGTACCATCGGACGTGCAATACGTATATTCGTCGAGGAAAAGTACTCGAGTAATTTTATGTACTATTTAGATGTAACCATCGAGGACTGTCATCTTTAATTTAAGGGCATTGTGAAAAACGGCGGTGCGACTGGACGCGAAGCAACGTCGAGTTGCTTGAGAGGAGGAGGAAAGAAACAGCGTTGAGATGCCGACTTGCGGTCGCCTGTGACATTTTAATGATAAAAAGTATTTCGACCGACCATTATGTATTGTTACGATACATAATTATTCACGATAAATGGAGTGCGCTAAATATATCATTATAAATTCTTATTGAGCAAGGTAATTCCGCATGAACTGCATGCTGCTCATCATTGATAGGTTAGAAACCATAGCCCCGAATAGGGATAAAATTGAAATAATTTATTATTGATATCGTATCATTTGTTATTAGATTGAATATTTTTATTAAAAATTTATGATTTACACTAAAATGTTTTTAGATGAATAAGCGTAGTGCTTTTCTTGAAACATAAGGTTGCATGGAATTTAGTCATCTATCAGATTAGTTTTTTTGCTTGTTGTTTGCTAAATACACTACCATGTGTTTGGAGATAATTGTCATATGACTTTTATAAATTGTCTATATGGAATTATGGTGTCGATAATGTGTTTCATCGTAGGATTATTATTTCATAGGAAACTATGGATGCAGCAGTGGTTGATACTCTTCAGCGGGCTGGTAGTCAGGATCCTGGTATCTTGAAGCCTGCAGAAGAAACTCTTAAACAGTGGGAAACTCAACGTGGATTCTACACAGCATTATTCGTAAGTTTGATTAATATTCTCTGTATCGATACACATCTGTTATATTTTATAATTTTGCAGTATATGACAATAATGAATTTTAATTGAGTGTGCTGTTGTTTTTGTTCATAATATAAAGTTTCATTAATTTTGTTGAACATAATATGTTTCATTTAGAAGAATGTAAAAGTTATTAAAATTTCATAAACTTCTATCTATAATAGAAATCAATATCTTAAAATGCTAGCGAACATTGATATAAAGTGTAATTATATTCTGATTACAGAATGTATTCTCGAATCATTCCTTGGCCATTAACGTTAGGTGGATGGCTATCTTGTGCTTCAAGAATGGCGTAGATAAATATTGGAGGAAAAACGCACCAAAGTAAGACTTTCTTGCATGATGAAAATAAATCGAAATATTTAACACTTTTATCATATGTACATATTACGATTATATGATAATCTTTGAATAGTGCAATAGCAGATGAGGAGAAGGAATTCCTTCGTCAGCATTTGATAGCAAGCTTCAACGAGCCTGTAAATCAATTAGCTGTACAACTTGCTGTTATTATTGCTAAGATTGCAAGGTAAAGCATTCATTTTTCTGAAGAACATTGCATAAACTTCATAGTTTCTCTATGCACATTTTGCTGTCGCACAGATATGATTGTCCAAGGGAATGGGGAAACTTAATTCCAACCCTCTTGGAAGGGATACGAAGTCAAAACCCTTTAACTCAACACAGAGCATTGCTGACTTTACATCATGTCGTTAAAACTTTAGCATCCAAACGTCTAGCAGCTGATAAAAAGCTGTTCCAGGAGTTAACCACCAACGTGTTTACGTTCATTTTGAATTTATGGAACACTTATACCGATTCTTTTCTCATTTTGGCATCGAATGGTGCTGATGCAAATCAAATTCAAGAAGCGCTAGAGAAAGCTTTACTCCTTCTAAGAATATTGAGAAAGTTAATCGTAAATGGATTCAATAAACCATCTGAATCACAAGATGCTATGATATTTTTGGAAGTTGTATTTGACCGTGCAAGAACTTGCCTGGAGTGCAGTTAGTACTTCGTTTTGTAATGATATCTTATAATTTCTTACGATTGCATGCAATAGATGAAGCAGAAAATGAATTTCTTTTTCAGGGAAAAACCTCATGTCAAGAGGCATCCAGGTAGAAGTGTGCAACAAGTTTATTATTCATTTAACGAAAGTTTTAATAGGAGTGCTGGAAATGCATCCACATTGCTACGTGGAATTAATTCCTACATCGCTGGAATTCTCTGTCTTCTACTGTTTCACAGAGGCAGGGCAAGCTTTGACTTTTGAAAGATTCATTATACAATGCTTAAGCTTAATGAAGGGCATACTGCTGTTTAATGGACCCCCAAAAATGATAGAAAGTTTGTACTACTGAATATTTCTGTGGTACTTACAATTACGACTATTTCCTTTTAATTGTACCAAACGCAACAATTTTCTTCAGAGACCAAAGACCCACTAAAGCTGAGAGCACTTCAATTGAGACAGAAATTTTTCACTGTGGAGACATTGACTGAAATTTGCTCAAGACTGGTAACGCATTATTTTCTCTTGACGCCTGCTGATCTAGAGCTCTGGGATACAGATCCGGAAAATTTTGGTAAGTAAAAGAAATCTTTGATGAAACGTACTTCTTAAAATACGAATCTTCCAATAATCATCTGCATTTTTAGCTGTTGACGATGGTGGCGCGGTTAAATATAATCTGAGAGTAAGTGATCCGTACGTAACTCAATAATTAATTATAATCAATTGTTTAAATTATTGTGTTATCTTTATATTCACAGCCATGTACGGAGTCCGTCTTTCTAGCTCTTTTTCGTCACTTTAGAGATATACTTGCTCCGGTTTTAGTGGGCTTAATAGAGATTCATCATCAGCCAGTAGATCCAAATAATTTACATGCCATTTTGTTAAAAGATGCTGTGTACAATGCAGTTGGCCTTGTAGCCTTCGACTTGTATGACGAGGTTTGTAACATTAATGATACTTAAACGATAATAATAAATTAACTATAAGAATTTTCACTAGGTCAACTTTGATCAATGGTTCTCCACTACGTTAAAGCAAGAATTAAAAGTCCATGGCAACAACTATAGAATAATCAGAAGACGCGTATGCTGGTTAATTGGGCAATGGACAGGTGCTATAATATTAAATACTGAAATCTAGTATCATAGAGCTAGAATCTTTTTATTGCAGTATTTATAGACCAAAGGATTTATTCATAGGTGTAAAACTCAGCGCGGAACTAAGACCAGAATTATACAAATTAATGGTAGAAGCTCTGAGCCCCGATGAAGATCTTGGTGTCAGATTAGCAGCTAGCAATGCTCTGAAGCTTGCGATAGATGATTTTCAATTTAATACAGATGATTTCGCTCCTTATTTGGAAACTGTATTTTCCTTGCTATTCACTCTACTAAAGGAAGTCAAGGAATGCGACACTAAGGTAAAACATAGATGAAAATTAGTATCAGTGGATAACTTATTCACCTCTAATATTTCGGATCTTTTAGATGAGGGTGTTGTATGTTCTCTCATTTATGACAGAGAGAGTAGGAAGTGGAATAAGACCTCATGTCGCAGCCCTCACTGGTTATTTGCCAGCACTTTGGCCCCAATCTGAAGATCATAACATGTTACGATGTGCCATTGTTTCTGCACTTGTTCAGTTGGAAAAGGTATTTACTCGAAAGACTTTAAATTATGTAATAAGGTTACTATAGCAAGGATGGTTGGCCTAATATACATGTTCCCTAGGCATTGGGCTCTGAAAGTGTTATACTGCAACCATTAGTAGTCGGTGCTGTAGCTTTAAGTTGTGACATGAATCAGGATGGACATGTTTATCTACTAGAAGATGGATTAGAGTTATGGTTAGCACTTTTGGAAAATTCACCTGCACCCACGTCAGAAATAATGGACCTTTTCCGTAATATGCCTGCATTGCTAGGTCAGTATAAGTATCTAATGATTAGCAATTTGGACAACTAATATATAGCACGTGCTTTACAGAATACTTCTATATTTCCAGAATCATCTACAGAAAATCTAAGATTGTGTATGTACATAGTGCAAGCCTATGTTTTATTAAGTCCTCAGGAATTTTTGGGAGAGTGGGGAACTGTTGTAGTTGATACATTAAAGTCAGTTTTAACGGATTTGAGATCAGAAGGGATAGTCATGGCAATGCAACTTGTAGAAACGTGTCTTCGAGCTTTGCCCCATCAAGGAGCACCACTGATTAAACCACTACTTAACAAAATATTTGAGTAAGTTTTAAATAATTTATCTTTCCTATATTTGTTGTAATAATAATTATAGATACTCCTAGTAAAGTGATCAATAAACATCTTATTATAGAAGCGTATATAAGGGCGAGGAGTATCCAATGGTGATGGCCATGTATTTGTCTATCGTAGCAAGAGTTTTGCTAATTTCGAGAGATATATTTATACAGGTAATTAGATTTTCTAACGGTACCGTAAGATTGCATAGAAAGATTTAATGAAATTTTGGTATCTCTTAGGTGGTAAATGAATTGGCCAGGTACATTGAAGGTGTAGAAACCAACGAAGAAGATGTTCTTGGACAAATCGTACAAATTTGGGTGAATCGTATGCCACTTGTTTCACAACCTGAGAGACGTAAATTGCTTGCTCTGGCACTTTGTTCACTTCTGGGTGCAAACAGTCCACCATCTGTCCTTCATCATTTTCCACGTATAATTTCGAACATAGTCGAGACTCTCAATGACATTACGAAGATTGATGACATGGGTTGCCCGATTGAGTAAGACAAAGAAAGATGATACGATTTCACAAAGCTCTATAAGTAAAATTCACAATTATTTTAGTTCCCTGATGATCGGTGAACAATCGAGTCCATCGCAGTATGAAGATGTGGACTACGAAACTGAGCACGCACAAAGAAAGAGAAGACTTGCAATTGGGGATCCTGTACACAGCGTATCTTTGAAGGATACCTTCCAAAGCCAGGTAGACTTTATTACTTCTAATTATTTATAATCAAATCTAGATTGATAAGACAACGTTGTCTGCTATCAGCTTATTACACTTCGACGACTTGTGGGTGACAACCAGTTCGACCAGTTGATGTTAACCATCACTCCTGATGTCGAACAGCAGCTTAAGGAGTACATATCCCTTTAAACATGTCAACAGCAAAAGTGGAATATGCTCATACGCGACGTAATATGTATAAAGCTTGACAGCGCTCTATTGTAAAACGGCACTATTTTATTGTATAATATTACCTGTTTCACTGTATTAATAATGTTGATAATAAAAGGACCTGTGTCGCCATTTAAAAATTAACTCGGACTAACGTGTATGTATTTCTTTTTTAAACAAGACCCACCCGTTCCTTCATGCACGTGCAACTGTTTGACGATAACGTTTTAAAAATAAACGTCATTATTTATTTTTTACGTAAACCGCGCGGCCATTGGTTCCGGCGTGATGACTCGAGAGCCATCCTTAGGCCATTTCAGTAGTCTTCAAACAGCTGTTCGCGTGTGTCAAATCGATGCAGGGGGTTAGGAACATAGTGCTCCGTCGGATCTCAACAGAGAGTTAAATCGTTCAAGGTACGTTAAAAAGAATTTGATAATCTACATAGCACGTGTAAGATTCAATCATTACAGAAAATGATGACAGCATAGCCTCAAAGTTCTGACAATACTGAAAGATGGAGACCAGCTCTATTTTATCAGTAATTAAATTGATCATCGTCAAATTATATTAATTCCGTTGGCATTCATCGGCCATGGTTCAAGGAGCGTGGGTTTTGATGACATTTCAATAAATACCGATTTTCATTCAAAAACAACTATCACTGATACAGCTTCTTCTTTATCGGTCGCCGGTTGCGTCAAAACGTTTGACGATAATTACGGTTTGGATTTGAAAGTATTACCGAATAAGGCAGGCTACTTGTTTTTCCGTGAGTACGTTAATTTTGTAAATTTAAATAATAGCCTGGATAAAATTAGAATTAAAAACAACGCATTCGAATTATTTGTGACATAATCCTTTGCGTCCACACTGCTTTATGTCGGTGTCTTGTTCTTTTTGTATCGTGTACATGCACTGTGAATAATGGCTTAATAGGAAATAATTTAATAGCTCGACCCCTCATAGCGATACATTGATTAACTGTGTCCAAGATACTTCACAGATTGTTTTAGGTTAACATGCATAAAACGTATTATATCATAATACGCAACTATTGACGTATTCAGGTTTTAATTTAACAAACGTATTATTTTTACTTCCTTGTTTATGGAAAGTGTCATTCCGAAATTGCCTCTGTATAAAATAACGTAGCTGCGCGAATAGCTGCGGCTTTATCGTTTAATGCACGTTATTTGATGTATATTATCGCTTTTCCGAAACAGATGCTGATATTCTAATTAGTCATGAATTAATATCGGACCACTCGTGACAAATATTCGGTAATTTTATAAAGTAATAACACGGCGTGTGGAAAGTTAAATTATGTGAAAGGAAGCACAGGTAACTTTTATCTTGATTTATAAAAAATAATAAATTTCCATTTAAAAGTTTCAGCATGTTCACGTTTCTTTGTTATTACTTTTTTAATCAACTCAAGTACGTAAATGTTAAATTTACGTAAAGTAAAGGTAAAAGTCTACTTAGGCGACTTGGGCTGAGAAACAAAATGAGAATCGTATACAGGTATTATTAAATTTGATCAATCCTGTTTGAGGAATTAGTGTATTTCGAAAGAACTTGCTATAGCAATTGAAAGAGGGACAAAACAAATGGGAAAAGAAACTTCTTTAGAATAGTCGCTGCTGCTTTTCTCGATAGAATTATCAAAGCGGTCTTTGATATTCTCGAATCAAAAGTTCTAAAAGGTAGCAATAGGCTACCAACATAATGATTTAGGGCCATTCCCATTGCGGTGTAAATTAATTTCTCCTTTCATATCGCATTAACGGTGGAGTATATTTTTAGAGATATTTTTACCAAGTGCGAGGGTGGTTTACAAAGCGGATGCATACTCAGAGTCAGAGGAGGCGTAAATGCCGACAGTATTTTATCTGCCGATAGCAAGTTAGTATAACGGAACTGGTATAGCAGCCAGATCCTTCATTAACCATGGTATCGCACCTTTTAACCCTAAAAGTCGAAAACCACTATATTTCCGATGAGAACTCTTTAAAAAATTAAACAAAAAAATTAAAATCAATAAGTAAGAAATACAGTATTGTAATTTAATTATTAAATCTACAAAACCTATATTTCAACCCTTCAGTTTAATGCCGAGCTCGGATATCGGTCCGGTCGAGTTTCTTATTAGATAACACGTTTTCTCCCAGTCAAAAAAATCCGATTAAAATCAATAGAAACCGATAAATATTCAGTTCAATTATGATTCGGGCAATCGAAGGTATTTGAATTCAAAGTGAATATAATTCGGAGCGAATTACATATACAATACAAATGTTTAATTATAACCAATCTCATTGATTGCCGGTAATAAATATTTATAAAATTTGCCAAAAAAATTTCAGATGCACAAATCTGATTCCTTCCGAAAATTTTCAGTCGGTTTTAATTGACTTATTCAAGCAAGGTTTTTTGCGTAAATAATGGTAAAGAAGGAATCTATAAAGTTTACTAAAATTCTTGGAAGGGTTCCAAGTGGTGCGCAAGATGAATTTTCCCCCAGGGTACCACGGATTCATATCGCCGATCCTGCGTCTCCGCGACAACGACTAGTGGCTTCGCAACAGCGTCCAAAGGCAGACGAATATCGCCCCCGCAGATTTGAACCACCCTGTAGACTGATACGCGTGCCTGAGAGGGTTGGTGGCGCACGGTGGTAGGAGAAAGCCGTCCCCGTATCGATCGCAAGACAGAAAACTACCCCTAGAAAGGCGCAGTGTCGAAAAGACTCTCCCGGTGCTCGTATATCCACGCGGATACGTTTACTTTTGTTATATCCTCGAGTATCAGACACAAAAAAAAAGAATTTCTATTCTTTTATTGAAAGTCCATAAATTCAGTGTCGAGGGTGTTTCCGAATAAATTAGTCAATAAGGTCCAGCGGCTTAGGTAACAGGTGAGAGAAGGAGATTTTCTTTTTTATCTTTTTGTACATTTTCACTCCCACTCTCCTGATAAACTTTTTTTTCATTTTACTTCTCTCCCATTCATGCCCCCTCCTCTAGGTCGCTCATTTTTTTATATTCTCACTGTGACTCAAGGGAGGACGAGATATTCCTATTATAACAGACGTACATCGTGTCCTTCGTGTACTGTGACCTCCATTTTTTTTAGTCTGAGCAACCCTTCTTAATCGAAAGAAAAACAACCATCGTACGTTACGCTTTGTCGATTTAAATTCTAACCGTCGTAATCGCGATAATCGCGCTCTATTTTCGACTAGCGTCATTTTTAAGAAACTTTACTCTGTCTTATGTTTGTCATACGAATTTTTGCTAGACCGACGTCGACCTTCTAGATCGCTCACGTTGTGTACCGGACTTTATTGTCGTAAGATCTTTCTTTCTTACTTCACTTCGCTTCTGACAGTCGACGAAGCCAGATGTCTGCTCGCTGGATACGAATCGGCTGTCTCTGGTCTCATTGTACGAGTACTTGCTCTCATTAAGCCTATTAAAAAGGCGACGAAATTGCTCGTAAAATGAGACTCTTTTATTGGTTGCTTCTTCGAAGATTCTCTCGTGCCATATCTTAATCTCTACGTATACGTAGATTAGAAGTTTTATTTTAATTGGAGTAATTTATAATTGTCATTTATATATATCACATACTAGATAATAATTTAAACAGAGATATCACTGATATACTTTATATTTTAATCTTATAAAATTACTATGTTAATTCACCTTTGACCTTATCCGATATTAAACTTTTCTACAAGGAATTTATTAACGTCTGAATTAATACAAGTCAGCAATTAAACCAACAATTCCAGCGATTTAATGAAATATTAATATCAAATCACGATAGATAATAATTATGTAAATAGGAAAATTCTCAACGTATCATTCGTCTGTCAATTAATTACACCTAATATTTAATTGTCTTTCAGAATCTGACACGTTGGTCAATTACGTCAATCGGAGAGAAATAAAAGAGAGCAGCGCGCCATGGCGTTCGCAGGCTTAAGGAAACAAATTAACAAGGCGAATCAGGTAAACTTTTCTCGTTGCTTCTTCTTAATTGTCATTATTCAGTGTTATTACATTTACTCTCCAAATTTACATATCGCCAGTTCAACGTAACGCTTGTGAAACTTTCATCTCTCATCCCGACTCTTCTTCGCACTTCCGTTTCTAACGCAATGTCAATTAGCATGGAACATGGCGATCGTCGTCTGGCAATTTTGCCAAACAAGTCGAACGGAGGCTGGCACACAGGATTTCATTCTCACGAGTGACTCTACTCATATTGACCTCGGCCTCGGCCTCAGTTTCAGTCCTCTGCTCGTGACCTTTGGCCTTAATTGCGTTCGATGTCCCATTAATGAATGACTGATTTAAATGGCACTACGTTGTTACCTGTCATAATCTGTGCGTATGTCGATGCGTGAATTTTTATGGCATTTCTATTGTGATGGCTGTGCACAATTGTTGGTTTTTTATATTCTATTACCGAAGAGGCTGACCTCTCCCCTTAACGTTCAAGAAAAATTGCATTGTCACATTGAAAAAATGAAATTTAACCTTCGAATTACGTTAACGCCTGCACTCAGGATGGAATTTCATAACGTAATCTTTCGTCTCCCTTGTAACTGTGCAGCTTCTGTCTGAAGTATTTTTTTATATCTAGCTTAGTTTCCGAAAAAATCTACCTGGTCACTATAAATGCCCCACCCGGTATATCCGTACATAAAGGTTCTAGACACAATTCAGTATTAAGTAAGGGTGAAGCGTAGAGGCAAACCAGGAATATAGGTCGCACTGAAATATAGGTCAGGGCCGAGGGCGGAAGTGGTAGAATCGCGCAGTACGGCTTCCTTGGCGAACGATTACTTGGTGAATTGATAATTGTAAACGGCGCCAAAAATCACAGGAAAGACGCCTGGTGCCACGTTGCCTGCTGGCGACGTCCTCAGGATGCCTTCGTGTCTCCTGGCAGGATTTCAACTCATCTTTCACATTCTTATGCTTGCACGATGTTTTAAATTAAATGTTGCGGATATTGATCGACCTTTCTGGAAACTTTAATATTTTTTTTCTAATTTAATTATTATTGAAATTGTGAACATTTAATTTTTTTATAATAATTTGCCCTTTGATTTGGTTAGGATCCTTCGAAGATTTCTAGACAGCCTGAAAAGGAAACTTTTGAAAATCTTCACTTTTATCTTTTATCAATGAGTCAGTCAAATTTTGACAACTTTCTGCACGTGCAGCTGTTGGCCGCCATGTTTCTAATTTGCGATAGGAAAAATGATGAGTCATCAAAAATGTACTGGCTAATCTTACTAATGGATTCGCTCGTGCTCATTTTTTTTGTTTTACTCTTGGGGTGTTTGCTTTATTTTTAAGCCGCGACGTGATATATTATGGTCACGTGTTATTGCTATTTTATGTGATTGACGGTATAATGAATTTTCCAAATTGCTATTTTGCAGTATGTCACTGAAAAGATGGGTGGTGCGGAAGGCACCAAGTTGGACGTCGACTTTGTGGATATGGAGAGGGTGAGTTTTTATTATATTCTAAAGCTTCTGACAATTACACATTTCCCGATTGTCCTTGTCATCGTTTTTTTTTTTTGTAAAATCATTTTTTGTCGTGGAATCATTACGGTTTCTATTTGTGGATGTTACGTGGACGAAGATGGTTCCTTGAAAGAGAAAGAGTCAGGAAGGGTGAGTGATGGCTTCTGCGAAGTTCAATGAAAAGGATATTCGTTGAATGGGAACGAGATCATTGGATACGAGAAAGTTCTTGGCGACAAGTTTGAAAATTCATGCTGGAAGTCAGTCGGCAAAAATGATTTGGTATCTGGATTAAGGTAGTTGCTGGTGACATTAATATCAACCCTTTTCATCTGGGATCTTTGAAGTGGATGTTGAAAAGGGATTAGGATACAGATCTGAAAAGCCCACTTAATCTAGATGACCATTAATAATTTATAATATCACACTGTATATTTAAAGTAATAATATTTGATATCTTATCAAGAGATAAATATTTTTCTCTTTTTCTTTTTGATCAAGAAAACGGACGTCACGTGCGAACTGGTCGAGGAGTTGCAAATGAAGACGAAGGAGTTTCTCCAGCCAAATCCAACGGCCAGAGCGAAAATGGCAGCTGTCAAAGGAATAAGCAAGCTCAGTGGTCAAGCAAAAGCCTCTACGTATCCTCAGCCCGAAGGCGTCCTTGGAGATTGTATGTTGATTTACGGGAAGAAAATGGGAGAAGACAGTATTTTCGGTAAGTAATTAATTTATCTATTTTTTTCTTTCATTCAAGATCTTAATATCACAATTTTATTTTGACATTGATCCATCCTTTCCTCAGGTCAAGCGCTGGTTGAAATGGGTGAGGCCATGAAGCAGATGGCCGACGTGAAGTATTCACTGGATGACAACATCAAGCAAAACTTCCTAGAGCCTCTGCACCATCTGCAGACCAAGGACCTGAAGGAAGTTATGGTGAGGATTTATTTAAAAAGTTTTTCTTTCTCATCTCTCTTCGCGTCATTTCTAGCCGCCAGGCTCTTACGCGACGTATCACATTCAACTGTGTGTTCGTAACCAATAATTTGTTATAATTTCAGCATCATCGGAAGAAACTGCAAGGCCGAAGACTCGATTTTGACTGCAAGCGTCGACGTCAGGCAAAAGGTAACTTTTGTCCATCAAGTTTCGTTCATTTAACGTAGGGCTGCTGGTCTTCTTAACCAGTGAAGGGGATTTACGTTGAGTGAGTTTACGGTACGAGAGGGACGAAATGGATGAGGGCTAATAGAATTCTAGAAGAAATCACTGTCTGTTTATATTGATGCACTTATCGCGAGAACGTGGTACCTTAATTAAAGGGCTAAGAACGTGCAGCTAGATGCACGCGCATTTGCATGCTGCACCGGAACCTACCAAGTGGCATGATGCGGCACGTATAGGAATGGCGATTAAGTTTTTATGTAGAAGATTTATATCCGAACGTTGAAACCTTATCGTCGTTTTTCCAGAGCACTGTACTTCCGGTTAGATATATTTAATAGTTATGCGCGTCGCTGTTTTCCATCACGCGATTGGATGACAGAATACAATTAGCTAAGAAACGAGGAGATTTGTTCGATTCACAAAAGACTTCCGGTTTTTATTACCGCACTGACAAAGACTTTCCTTCAAATTATAACAGTAATATCTTTAATCCAAGCTCTTTTAACGTTGCAAAGTCATCCAATCTCTTTGGCATGACCTGCATTTTTGGAATTTTATTTCTTGTTGATCGATCGGCCAAATATTAGCCGCTGGAAAGCGGTCGAGCAGCCCACATTTTGGAAGTCCAGCTAGAACGAGCACCCCGTCGACTTCCGTGGGTACGCAGAGTTCATCGTCTATCACCCATCCATTAACGAATCGTTTTTTTAGAACTTTGCTAGATTATACTATAGTCTGTAGTAGAAATCCTAAAATTTCACATACTGTAAAGAGTCACGGTTATTAGTACCAGATCTCCAGTCTCCGTACATCCGTCAATATCCGTCATGATAACCTGGCCAGTTTAAAAAATAATATTACCACACTCTTGCCAATGAACAAACATCGATTTTCCACATACGGTAGTCGCTGCCGTATCAATAGCTAAAAGAACGGCAAGACGGCCTCGTGACTTTTATATCTGACTGAACTTTAATATCCGTCTCGTATTTCCGGTCGATATTGATATTCCTAGAAAGTGAACCAATGTACTAGACCAAGTATATAATCACTAGATTAGTATCAGAGCATGTGATCTGTATATATTAATCGCTTTTACAAGAACCCATATACGTAATACGTGCACTGTATTTATACTTACTGACACGAAACATGAAAAATCAGCTAGAATAATTTTCACTTAGTTTTACCATGAGTTATATGTGCCCTATCGTTCCCTTTATTAATTAGATTATCCATATTGGTGATACCAGTTTGACGTATCTGCGTATAGACTAAGATCCTAAGAACTTTAGATTATTCTTTATTGTTCGTTTAGGAGAAACCCAGTAGTGCAACTTTTTAATGTTCCTATGGCGCAACCTTTGCGTACAGGTTCTCACGTTTCAGACGACGAGATTCGTCAAGCCGAGGAGAAGTTTGCAGAGAGTCTGCATCTCGCTCAGATGGGAATGTTCAATCTTCTTGAGAACGACGTGAGTATCTGGTCAATGATCTTTGAAAATCAATCGAACTTATATCAAGCAGGTTTTACATACGACTTTAAAGACTGCCCTTCACTTTCAGATCGAACAAGTCGCTCAGCTGGCAACCTTCAGCGAGGCTCTTCTAGAATATCATCAGCAGTGCATCGAGATTCTCAAGGTGCTCACCGAAACGTTGTTGGATAAGTACGTACTGCTTTTTTATTAAATTTTCCAATTAACCTTTGACACGAGTCAATTTTATGGGTTTGCAATCTCTTTTGATTGCGCAGGAAGGAGGAAGCGGCGAACCGACCAAAATTGGAGTTCGTACCGAAGACCTTGGCTGATCTAAATGTCGAAGGAATCAGCTCATCGGATGCCATGAACGGTGGGAACTTCTCTCTTTACGGTAAAACCACTTTTACAGTTTATTGTACAATTAACGACATCGGGATTGGCTGTATAAATTGTTTAACATCATATGTATCAATGTATATGTATATTATATATATATACATATATATTACATTCAATCCTTTCTATGCGTGTAATGTATGCAACGATTCTATACCCACTTGCATCTTTGTATCCTTTCTTAACCCTTTTCTTTCTCCGTGAAGTCTCGTACTTATTTCATATTTTTCTTGTATAATTTCTATTTCTTTGATTACGGAGAAGGTCCTTTATTTATTATTATCTGAATATTCGATATGAGCAAAGGTATTGTTGTGTCGTTGATTGTCACATAACACACAGAAACACCGTTTATATGAATATCTCTTTATGTCAGTATACATTTGTCATATACTTTATTTTTATATAATAATGACAGCGAGAGGGTGACACTCTTTAATTGTTACTAGTATAATTTGTTTGATCGATTGTATCGGATCAATTTAAATTCAAATTACAATTAGTGAGAAAAATCAAAATTTCAAATGTAGTGTTCACCCTAATAATTTTTTGTGGGAATTGAATTATATTCTTGGATCTTTGTCTTATTGAATATTCTATGATCTTAATGGTCTCGAAGGACGGCAAATGTCAAAATATATTTTTACTAAAGTACTTGAGAATCACACTACTTACCCTCTCTTTTATATGTTTCTCATTCTGTATCTGAATATGTTCACTTTTACACTTTTTACACTTTTTCTATTTTATTGCCATTTTTTGCTCTGTGTATACTTGTCGCATACTTGAATGTATGTCCTTCTGACACACTGTAGGGTCAAGTCGAGCGGGGTCTCCGGTCCACGGAGACGGGAAGCGCTCACAGCTCGAGCTATTTCCGGCCGGAAACCCGCCGCAATCTGCCAATGGTAAATTCTGCATGGGGCTGTATAACCGCAAAACTGTATCAGAAATAACGCTAGAGTTTCATTTTCTTGCGTTTCATATAAAAGAAACTAAGTAAAAGAGTCATAGAATTTGTTCGCTGATTTCACAGTTCTCCAATAATTTATCCACACTCCATCCACACTGTTCATCGGCATGCTTGGCACTTTTTAATTGATCTTCGTTACTACTTGTTCTTGTACTGTAATTAAAGGATTTCTTTATCTTATTCTCGTCCACCTGAACGCGACCAGAGGACTAGACATTGTTTTATCAATCACAATATATTTTGAATTACCATATCTTTTTTTTCCATGAAGCACGAGTTTACCTATAGCAATACAGTAGAGATATTTTATTCAAAATAATAATATAAAGTTCAATGTTGCTTGAGAAGTCTAGACGATGGGTCATCAATGTAGTAATCAAAAACCTGCGTACAGGTTCGAGGTGTAGCACGTTTTTATGTAGTCACGATAAACCTGGATTGAAACTCCGCGTTAAAAATAATTAACCAATAATCGGTAGCTGATTTGATACAAAAAATATTAATAATTTCAGCTTCTCCGTTGCCATCGCCCAGCAAATCGCCAGCCAGAACGCCAATGGCAAAGCAGCCTTGCTGCACAGCACTTTATGACTTTCAAGCTGAAAACCCAGGCGAACTTGGATTCAAGGTATAAAATTTAAAAATAATATTCGCTTTGTCCACCTTATAAATTAAATTTTGTACACGGTAGCCAAGAGATCAAATTTAGTCAGATATCTATATTCAATTTGAGCATATACGATGGTGTTCACTATGAATGCTCACAAGTTTGATTTTATTTTTCAGGAAAACGACACGATCACCCTGATTCGAAAGATTGATGAGAATTGGTTTGAGGGCAGCCTGAATGGTCGCACTGGCTACTTGCCTGTAACTTATGTGCAGGTAGTCGTACCACTACCTTAAAATGGTTCGACGATTCTGAAGCCAAATAACTCCTGCATTTGTTCATTCGTGTCTACCAACAAAATACTTATAATCTTAACCTAACCTAAACCCTACTATCGACCTATTTGCGTTATCTCGTTTTATCCTTATCAAGAAGATCCGAGTTACAAAGCCCCCTCCTCTATCCCAACACAAAATCTCTATACGCATGTTATTGTACATACATAACGTTATAGTGTCTTTTATCGACGTAAGGGACTCCATACTTACGTATACAGGACATATAATTATACATACATATATATATATTATTAATACAGTATTTACAGGGTGGTCCAACGAAATGGATCTCCCTTGATGATGTCGCAGCAAATCTTTAGAATCGTGGGAAGACGTTGCCGACCAAAGTTGTATGATACAAAGTGATACGTTGAGTGGACTAGATAGATTTCCAAATGATTATATCAATTAATTAATTATATACTTATTTTTTAATTATAATCTATATTGCATTTGGTGTAAGATGTCGTGTGGAAAATTAACGTGAATCAAGTTTTAATTAGTACGGTTTCGTTCATAGCTGTGCAATTACCGTGATTTTATAGTATCATAGTGCATTCAATGATTTGTGGATTGAACCGATCAGCAATGTTTGAGGAATAAAATTAAAAAGACATTAGATAGAAGTTACGACGTTGCACCGTTTACGAATTGATTAGAACTTCATTAATTATTAGATTCATAATAAATCTACATTTTTGAAAATCAAAACAGAACTTGATTCTTCATCGACACAATTGAGGATGCAATTAATTATTTAGAAGCATAAGAATTCATTAGTCAAAATGAATGTTAGAAAGTTTGCATAATTTCGGCTTAATTTTTGCCGTCTTATTAATTTCTAACTATACTCGATGGACCACTCGGTATATACTTATCACATACAGTACCTACGACGTAACTCTTTACACCGGCCGACGTCGCCCATTTTAATTTGAATACTATTAAGCCCGTAGCGTTTATTTGGATAATGCGTTAATAATATAGAAGCGTTCAATTATGTTAATTGCACAAAAGTCAAGAGTCCAATTAAGACAGCCTCCAAATTTCGGACGTATCTCGGTGGCTCCAGCCAGTCTCTTAATTTCAATTACTTTATCAATGCTTAGAAGTTTCCCGACTAAAGGTCGATTCACAGACATCACCTCCTTATCCGGTACCACATCCATACCGTTCCTACTGTCCAACACGCTATTATTGTCACACAGTTTCAGTTCAATATCTGTACTGCAATTGCAAGGAGTTAACTCCCTTGTGATATGCATATGTAAAATTTGTTAAATGAAGCTCTTACAATAATTACTCTTTAGTATCTGTCGTTGCATGAAAACTGGTCGCCAGCGTGTTGGACAGACAGATCCTGACACTGATACTGAAATGTATTATAATTCTCTTTACCATTAGAATTCGTTGAAAGATTTGTTACGTCAGTGCGCGCATAAGTGCAGACCCTTGAAATTACAATAGATCATTATGAATACAATCGTAGCCATCCGAGATTAATTTATCGTGCGAATGCTTCTTATCTAAGTTAATATTCTCAATTGTCAATATAAGACATTGACTTTATGTAAAATAAGGAAACGGCGAATTACGTAGGATAGAAATAATTTTTGCCATGTGGCACGAGCATAAGTACAGAGATGCATAGTGAATGCATAGACAGAATTCTAATCTTGTATTTTACTTATTTCTAATGATTCATTTACTTATTAATGCTAGTATACAATTAGCGAACTCTGGACAGGTCTTAGGTTCGGTACGGCGATTCAACCACTAATCAAACGAATGTGTATCATTCGAATTTAATAGTCTGTTATTGATTCAATATTGATTTCACTGTACGTTACCCAAACACTTTTTTGCGATTTCCTTTTAATCAGGTGAATTATCATAATGTGTCACGTATTTTCATATAATCTTTTGACTTTTATTCATCTTCTTCTTCTTCCATCTCTCTCGGTATGTCCAGCAGAGGGGTCGAAGATCTTAGTATTTTGCCATGTTAAGTAGCTAATAAATTTGACAAAAATACAAAGAATGGGAAACTGAAAAAAAAGCTGCGATTAAATTAAAATGATACAAGGAACTAAAAATGGTTGGTGGTAATGGTGGTGGTGGTGGTGGTGGTGATGGTTACAGAAGGAAAGTACAGGATGATTCTTGAAGAAGATGAACAAGGAATAAGAAATTCTATATCCTATGTGGGTCGTCGAACTTCCATACCTCTGCCAGAGTGGTCCAGATTTCTTTACATTAAAGAGATAGCTTATTGCAATAATTAATGATTAACGATTTATTAGCTTTATTCGTCTGACTTTAACTACGTGGATTCAAGCCGTCGGAAAAATGAAAGTAAATAAGTATAATTTGATTATCCGTTGCCGCGTACATTTTTAGATACTCTTCGTGCGATATTTGCTAAGCATAATGTTTAACGCTAGAGTATATACATATATACATACAAGAAATATATATATATACACATAGTCGACTATTATTATTTTTATTATTAACTATTATGAACGTCGTTGTTGTTATTATTATTATTATTGTCATCGTGTCATCGTCATTGATTAACAGACCCTGATGAGAAAATCGAGTCTTAAATTGTTTTGGAAAAAATGGTAAAATGCGAAAGAAAAAGAAACGTTTTCGCATTGTTTACATAGTTAGCAATAAAATAATGAAATGCCACAAAGTATTTCCCTTGAAAGTTTTCTCGGTGGGAATATTAGGATTGTTGTATTATTATTATTATTATTATTAATTAACTCTTATTATCGTGTCACTATGATAATATTATTAGTGTTATCAGTACTGCTAATATTGTTTATTAATGCTACTATTGCTACTACCACTAACTACTACCAACTACTGCTAATATTGGATAATACCACCTTGGGACTATTATTTTGTCGAAATACGAAAATCGAATGACTATGTAAATTTTGGACCTGACGATTTCTCAGTTTTGACTTAAGGAAAAAGCTCGTTTGAGAGATAATTGTATAATTAATTGACGAGGGCGATGGACGTTTTACTCGGGAACGAAACACAGAGAGAAACGAAGAATAGGAAGTACTTCGCGGTGTTATAATGAGTGTCGTGCAATATATAAATTTAAAAATTTTGAAAACCGGGTAAAGAGCGAATGCTGGTTCGGTGTTTTTCGAATCGCGCAATACTCGTTTCCAAACGGTCTAATCAGCTAGAGCGGCGTAATACGAGAGTGGGACATGAAAATATGAAGAAAAAAAAATTTTGAAAAAAAGCGATAATTCTCGACTGTGTCAATTATAACGCGCGAAACTTGATTAAAACGAAAGCTTGTCGAGTATATATATATATATATACGATATATATATATATATATATATATATATATATGACACTTGCGAAATTTGAGAAATTGGGACGTTTGAAAATTTGGAAAAAAAATCAAAGAAAATTGCTGCTCGAGCAAAAAAAAGCAATAGACGTATAGAGGATGCTTATGCGGAACGTATATTTTTTTTTTATAAGAATGACGAACCTCTGTACTTTTTTTTTGTAATTATATTCGAAAAACACTGTGCCGGGTTCGCATGTGGGAAATCACGCACGGTATATATATATAGGTATACAGACTATTGAGAATTGTCAAAGCGACGTTCGCATTACGGACTGAAGCAATTATGGAAACGCAAATGATCATTACTGATTATAGACATATACATAGTGACACTGACACTGGCACAACACGTGAATTAGATACATACATGAAATGAAAGATGAAAAAAAAAAGTACATTTACACAATTAATGATTAAACACTTGAATCGGTATCTTATTCTATAAATGTTGGCTATTGTTAAATATTGATTATCGTTCGGTCGACGATTTCTTCGTCCAGACGGATTGCGCCGGGACGTCTCGCTTCTTCGTCGCTGCAAAACAGTCTCCTTGATTAATCAGATTTGGGATTAAGATTCGAATGGACAAAAATTTAATAGAGATAAGAGCCACGAGGAACGCGAGTACGTTCGGAAAAGGGACGATCCTCCCCCCGCGCGCCCCCTCGTACGTTTCATACGATTTGCGAAACTCTCGGCGTCCTAATTAATAATCTAATTGTTCAAGGTGCGTGCGATGCGAACGCGAGTGCGTTTGTTGGCGTGTGACAAAGAAAAAGAAAAGAAAAAAAAAATGAAGAAAAATGAAAGAAAATGAATTTAAAAAAAAAAACCTTAAAAAAGATCATCACTGAGCATCCGTGGTCGTGGATTGATTGAGATTGATAACACGATTCGCAAAAGGTGCTGTGGAGGATGGTACTTTTTTTTTTTCTTTGGCTTTGATTTTTTTTCTCAATTTTTTCTATCCTTCTCTCTTTCCATTTCATTATTATGTGTTGTTCTTCTCTTCTCCTATGGTAAAACAGAACTCCGAATGTCCACGAATGGCTGTAATACGTAAGTTGTATTATGTATAAATGTGATAATACCTATAGGGTCACTTTGTAAGGGTGGAAATTTACGGCGGGGAGAGACCCTTTTGGAATTTGACGAATCTTTTGAATAATTTTTCTTTTTTTTAGTTAATCATATTCATATGTCAATCAAATGAGCACCGCATCGTTTATTAATGAGAGCCACAGGATGTATAAAGGAGATATATACATGACCAAAGGATGCGACCCAGTGATACTTTCAGACAATACACTACGATTAATTACACTTATATCGGTAAATTAATTTACTGTAATTATTGAATTCCAATTAAAGATGAATATACGATGTACGATTTCGATCGATGCTAAACAATTACTATGAATAACTAAGGAATAAAGTGTGCTCTATGTCACTAGGACTAAATATCACTTATCGCTCCCAGATAACAATCCTTTCCTTGCTCGTTGAATTAAAAAATTGGTAAGATATAACGATACCATCAGTTGTAGAAAATTTTTTGCAAAAAATCCAAAATTAATTATCGAACAGTCTTATTTTCACTGTCAAAATACCAAAATCCTTATCCTCAATCACTGAAAAATTTGTTGATTAACCCCTCTTCGTCGTTCCACAAATTGAATAAAATATCTCACTGGTATGACTGTATTGAAAATGTGAATTTTCATTAGGAAATGGGGCGAATGGGAGAAGCCAGGAAGTGGGGGAAGCAGTTAAGCCAGTGCCCGGACTCATTCTTCCTCGAGTCGGTCACCTATACTGGTCTCTTGAAATCAACCCCTCTTATCCATTTCCTTCTTCTCTTTCTATACCTATTGCTTCTTCAGTTTCTTATTTCTTTATCTTTCGATCTACACTTTCTTATTTATCTCTTTCCTTATTTAATCTCTATCTTTGGTACCCTCTATTCCTTACTTTTCTACTTCTTGACTCTTTTATTTTTATCTTGCTCTCTTTCTTCTCGTTTCACTCTGTTCCCTCTCACTTTCCATTGTGCTTGTCTCACATTTCCTATTCCTTTGGTCGGGTCGAGCATATTCATTCGAGTAGTCATATAAGATTAGTCACCCTGTTAGAACACCTACACGTACATGGTGTCGGGGGTTGCCCTTCCGCCTCATCCGCTGAGCTTGCTCAGTGGGTCAGGTCCAAGTCGTGGCCGCAACAGGACCTTATGGGTCTCCGGACGGGGGCCTTGAGCCCCCTTAGGGTACGCTACTGCCATGGTCTTTCGTATAGTGAATCTAATCAGAGTGTCTAGCTCTCGCGTATTTAGCATAATTTGTTCGCTTTGCTAAGAACGCTCCAATATGTCGTTGACTCTGGAGCACTCGTGTGGGTAGAGACGATCCTAAGTGTCTCTTATTCCTTTTTGGCTTAATGCCCTCATAGAGGACCAAGTGCCAGGAGATCAATTGTCACTAACGGGCTTCTGTACGAATGCTTTTATCTCTATGTATTCGAATAAGTACCCAGCATTGAAAAACTCACAAACTATGTTCTCGGCGCCCTCAGCTCATCGTTGAACGCATCTGTAATAGGTGTACTCGAAAATGAAACATATTGTAAAAGTTTGCAATCCGGCCAAGAGAAGATAAAATTTTACTTGTTATTTGAAGATGCTCGAGAATATAATGTTAGGTGGTACCAGTTAAAATCTCCCTACTTTCAATAGTTATTGAGAAGTTCTATAGTTCCCGGTCTCGTTCTAAGGGTTGTTTTGGGAACCAGCGATGAGTAGCGGAGAACCTCTGTCCGCCAAGCCTACACGTTCGTGTTCACGTTTAGCTCGGCTACGACGGGATTCGCATTGTCGACGGAAGCAATGATCACAAAGTCCTACTTCCAGACTCGCCGCTACGATTTAGCGCCATGATTTTGGTATCGCCTGAAATCGTAGGATTGTGCATCTCCCTACTCATCTCTGGTTGGACCATGAAAATCGGCTCATTGACAGTCTCCCTACTCATCTCTGCAATAACTCTATTACAGGGGGTAGTCGGTACGATGGAATCGGCGTGAGGCGAACACGATGGCGAGAAGTTCGATCATTTGCAGAGTTAACCAACCCTGCGACGTGATTTACCGCACGGGATCTAGAAAGGGAGACAGGGAAAGTATACATAATGCATGTTTTCCTTTCTGTGTGGACATAATTGTATGCGATATTACCCTGGGGAATAAGGTTCCTCGGCCATGCGGTAACGAGGCATACTATCCTGGTGATCCTGGTATAGTACACGTATCCATGGGTATCTCGAGACCTTATGTTCCATCTCGTAAAGGCCCCCTGTCAAGATAGTACGACGTTCAACCGAGAGATAGCGCCCACGCATCGTCAAGGTAACATGGCTGATGTGACTCCCTTGAAAATATTGCCTTTTGATGCCCAATTACAGGGTCGCCTTTCCTTTATGCTCTGATTCTCCTTCAGAGTATACTCCAGGCGAAGAGGTCAGATAAAAAAAATATATCCGTCGTAGACAGTTCGTACGAAAATTGTTGGATCTACTTTTTACAGCTTCTTTTCTGCCGGTTCTTCTGCTTCTACGAATACTCGAGTATAATTGAGGTACGAAGTAATTAATCTGTACTTAAAATCTTTTCATTTAAGAATTTTCAGTGCCGCTTCTGACTTTATTGCTTATTATTCTCTTGTGACCTAACCTCAATGTTTCTTTAACCGCATGACATTTCCATGGAAAAAACTCAGTTTCGCACGGGGTCGCTTTGCTTTCTTGGAAGGAGGGTTGTTTTTATTAACGCATGACGGAGGGGTAGGTAAGCGGCTTATCTACTGCAATTAAAATGTTTCTTTAAATACCCGCCCAGGCTTTGCTATTGTGTGGAGAGATTCTATTGCGATCGTTATCCATTGCCTGGTCATACGTACCGCTATCGGCTGGCTATGGGCTATTCATTATAGATATATATGTTACAAATCTATCAAAAGGATAATACCGTGAACGTGGCCATAATATATCTTTTATGCAGGAACCACAAAAAAAAACTTAAGGATTCATCGAGATAACAGATGCTAACCTAAAAAGCAGTGATTGGATCAAAAAGAGGAATTCAAAATTAAGGGGCCATCTAGTTATTTCACGCCAGTGCGTAAGAGTCCCTTGGATAATATAACTGACATTACATAACATCAGACAAGGTACAGTATCTTTAGAATTCGAAGATTCACGCATTATTCGACACGCCTCGAGCAATCCTCTTTTAGGTAGTTATTGGAAATGCGTTGATTCCAGGTCGTCCCATGAATAGGTAGAGTATCCAGAACAGGACTTTATCAGGAGAAGAGACGTGAGATCGTTACGCGAACCGAAAGCGTGATACGTCCCGAGAGAAGTCTGCATGCGCAAAGCCAATTTCCCGGAACATTAGCCGCAGACGGTGTTTGTCCCAGCGACTATAGTGACAGTCGCCATAATTCCAGCGGAACGCGCGATTCTATAAATGGCAGTAAAAGGGAGGATAAGAAACTCGGTTTTACCAGATGCAGAAAAATCCACTGAGAATAAACGCGCTTGACATTCTGGCATTGTGAAGCGTAGAATAAAACGGTACGTAAAATATGGCTGTGTAAAAAATTTGTTGGAAAAATTTGTTTCAAAGAGTTTGCAATCTCGATGAAATTAAACTTATCTCAATCTGATTATATTTATTACGGATACTTTTAAACTATATGTATATATATATATATATTTCAGACTATAGAACATATGTGGTCGGAATCCGAAATTCTGCTGACGATCGCCCTGGGAGCGCAACCAGCCAGGAACTGTATCCGTTAAAGCTTCTAGCTCAGTGAACCGTCTATACGTATACTACAGAGAAGGCACTCCCTAAGGATTTCCTAAGATATCTCAAGAGGCCGAGATTACTGAACGATGTGCAAGAGATCGAGGCGAGTAATTGAAAAAGATTTGTTACGCCAATTGATAAGGGTTAGTCGGTGTAACAACAAAGTAAAGAATGGACGAAGACCATTTAAGACGGTATTACCGATCGTTAATAAAATTATCATACGATGGAATAAAAAGCTATAATAAATTATAAGCTTTTATTATGCACCATATAAACATTTGATTGATGGCACACGTGTAGGATTGCTAAATTATTGAAAGGACAGAGACATACAGGTTTTCATCATACAATAACATTTTTATTTATAATTTAGATTACACGGTATTTAACTATCACCAAATATGTGGGCTATTGTGTGATAATAACCTCACTATAGAATTATGCCACTATACAATGCGATAATAGGGTAAATCCCTAAGATCTTTGATTCGGTTTGATCAAAGGGCGCTAAGGTACGTAACTGATTGATGGCTGTGAGATACCGTAAACTTCTTACAAGGAGCAACGGTCATTCACAAGGAGGATCATGCTAATTAGGACGTCCTTCTTTTTTTTCCCTCAATTGCAAAGCGCAGGTAATGATCCAAAGCAGAAAGATTGATACAGTATCGATAAAAGGAAACAGTCTCTGTATGAACTAATGTGAATGCTCCATTTATAACTATATATTTCATCTATAATTATTTATCATAATCTCTTGCACAAGTCAGAGCTCCGTTTCTATGTATAATCGCAATAGTATATACCGCCCCTCTAAAGCCTTTGATACGGTACGAGAGCTTTTGTTAATCAACGGAATATTTATGAACTAATTGACTCTCTCTGATATATAAATGTGCATCGAATATGTATAATTGCATAGAAACAATATTACGCCCAAGGATTCATATTGACTCTTGTCTCAAATTGAAACAAGGGTAAGCATGATGATTTGGCTTCCAATGGGTCCAGTTTTTATGTTACTAATTGGACGTTTTATTAATTAGTTGACGCCTTTGGACTGTGGACCTGCCCGTAGAACATTCCTCTTGGACGACATGCTGAACAATCCAGGCTTGATCTCTCGGTGGCCTCTGCACCTGTATCGATATAGGCAGAAAGGTATCTTTTATTATTATCCCTTGTTCGTGACTTGTTGGTAGAATTTATTCACAAGCTTTTTTTTTCTTCCCCTCGTCGATCAGTAATTCAAGAGGCTTCGAAATAGATTCCCTCCACTTTACTTTTTATCAGACATTACGCCCTCTGTGCTGCAAAGGCAGACTCACGCATCGCCTCGTTATTTTCGGCTTACGCTACGGCCAAAATGCGGCCGGTTGTAATCTGTGAACGATTATACGTGCCTCACTGAATGTGTCTACAAAATGGCAGAATCGGACTAACGGACAACTTTTAATGGTGATTACACTTGTGTATTTCCTTTTTTTTTATGAGTACGCAATGGAAATATCAGTGAAACGTTTTATTATGGTTTACAGGGGATAAGGTGAACAAGAAGAAGATGGCGGATGCGGTTATTAATATGTATCGATAAGAGGATTTTTTTTGTTGACAGTGGAAAGTAATTTTTTTTATTAATAACGGCACGAGGTATGTTCGAATACTATTTCGAATGTGCTCCTGTCCGGTGAAAGAGAGAAAAAAGTTAATAATTATGGGGGAGGAACCGATAGCAGTGAATTGATGATGCGATGCTGAAGGTAGCTTGGTGGGTTTAACGTCTGCGCATGCGCAAACGAAAGACCGCCCCTCGAAGTAAACTCGATCCTTGGTTACGTTATTACCCAGCCAAGTGTTTTCACGACCCTCTGCGCCAAACATCCCCTGCTTCTAGTTAACACTCCACTCCCGACTAATTACTCTAATTAATAGAAACTCTGGACTTGTTACTCCTTTCGAGAGCCTTGTCAATTCTTTGATTGGCAGAACGAGGTGATAACGTGCCACGTCATATGCAATATCTTGACTTTGAATTTAGATTTAAGTTATTGATATTTAGCTTTATTTAGATTTTTGAATATTTTTTTTAAACATATTTTTTACACGTAAAAAAAGGAGAAACGTTTCGTTCAAGGTTTTCAATTATATTTTCAATATTTTTGTGGTCTCGCTACATTGTGACGAATAAATGTTTTTTTTTTAAATTTCATTTTTGTAAATTCAATTTTTTTTTCGTGTCACTCGCCCAATGTACACAATATGCGTGATAATTGTGCACAAGAAAATTCTTAAAAAAATACCAAAAATTTATTCCTTCATTATACATGAATTTATTGTATTCCAGATTAACCACGTTCTCCAAGATCTTCGCCTTACGTAAGGTAACTTCTTCGGAGTAAAATAAAAAGCATACTGGATCTGTAATTGGGATCTGGATTAAAAAAAAAAAAAACCTAAAAAATTCGATTGTTCGAGTACAAGATAATGTTTTATGGTACTTTGTATTAAATCAAAGTGAAAAATAATTACCCCTTGGTATATTCAATTGTCGATAAAAAGAGCCGACGTGCCAGCTTTCCGAATTCCTGCTGGCTGTCAATTCGGTTTTGACGTCTCTTAAAGTTGCATTCTCTTCCGCCAATTTTTCAGCCTCTCGTTCCTATTATCAAATTGAAATAATAAATGAATAACATTAATAATAAGAGCGCAGCACAAGACAGTTAAGCGTAACAATTAATTAGTGTTATCAATAAGAAGAATTAACGAGCTATCTTGACTTTAGTCGATTTTTAGCTTTTTTTTTTTCCATAAATGATTACATCCCACTTATACTGATCAAACACTCAGCTATGCATTGATGATCGTAATCGTACTACAAGGGTAGTCATTGGAACCTATGTGATCGACGGATGGCCTACGGTCTATAATCTACACGGTGAAATATTAGTAGAATAGAGTACGGTGCTTTATTTAATGTTCCGCCGATAGTCATCGCGAAATTAGTTAAATTAATATGGTCTCCCCTTCTTGGTCAATTAATATGAATAAAAAACGAGACAGCGTTAGAGGGGAAGAATTTTGTAAAAATGATAACCAAAACAAATGACATATACCAGGCCACCGATAACAAGTCATCAGTTGTTAATTAAATATTTTATAAATATATTACATAAAATATATACAGAGTGAGTGAAAAGTAACAGCGCTATACGTAACTGCATCAAATTTCATTAATGTAAGGAAGAAAAAAAAATCGCATAGTTGCTTTTCAAACACCCTGTATGCTGTAATCGTGACAATGATGTTTTCTTTAGAACAAGGTATACGATAGAACGCTAGGCGTTTCTGATATGAAATATTTTGACGTTTGTCAAAAATAATAAATATTTATATTATACATATTGGATAAGCACTCAAGAAGATTAACGGGATTATGTAAACTAATAAGAAATATTTTTTCATATTTGTACAAATTAATTTACCTGCTATTCTGAGAAATATATATGCAGTGTTATTCGGTATAAATCACCTGGTCTATCATGGAAATCAAAGATAGGCTAAATTCAGATAGTGTACCTATTGGATACTTGTAATAAGACTGTATTCAAGGTGATGCATTTGAGCTGAATAACCCTGTACATTGTAATGTACATTCCATAGAGAAAAAAAAATGTAAAATAAAAACCTACAATTTTCTGTAAACATTATCAAACGTCAGTGACTGAATTTTTTCACAAAGCAAGTCGTTACTTAAAAATCAGGACGTCTGTGCGTATTCGCTATATGGCGTGTCCTATGAGTACAGATAAGAGAACAAATGAAACTGCGGTAACATATCACGCAGAACATGAGTGCATCACGCGAATAATGCATTTTTAAAAAGTCATACTATGAAGTAGCTTTTTTTGCATAAATATGAATTTCCACATCGCCGTTATGCTTCAGGACACAGAATACATGTATTTATTAAAAGAAAAAAATAATAATATTTAGACCATCCCCCAAACCTGTTCAAGCCAACTAAGGATTTTAAACAACTGTGAATCTACGTTACCGACGCGAAGAGTCTTTAATACAAAATCGTCAGATTTACCGACCGAGTTGCATGGATAAGTCGATGAAGCACATCGTTACGTTTAGGATCGACGAGATACACGAGGCTCGATAATGATCCTCGAAACGGCACGCAAAGCCGATTATACCGTAACGCCATTGCTAACGATTAAATATTCATAGTCCAGCACGAACTTAACGTCACGTAAAAATATGAAGATTGTATTGTGAATTTTTTTTTCGATGAAACTTGACAATATATTATTAAATAAAATCAAGCGCGACACCTCGCCAACAAAATTCACCGTACCTCAATAGAACAGTCGCTTCCGACGATGCTGGCAAACATTAATTATCCCAGGACCGTTAATGGGGCCTCACAGAGCCAGGACGAAATGATGTTTGCGATAAAAGTTTAATACTGTTTGGGATTTCGAGTAATTATATTTTGTGTGCCGAGACTCGAGAAGGGGTGAGTCTGTCTGTCTATTGTGAAGTAATTCGACAAGGTGAAACGTTACGAGGGGAGTCGACGGTAGACGCATTTACAAAAACCGTCACAAGTGTGTACGTACGAGAGCCGTTTAAACGTAAAACCTAAAGGCTGTGTCCAAAGATTTAGTAAATCCTTCAACAACAACAGAGAAACAGTTGGTCACCGTACGGTAGTTCCTCTTCTAACATACTATCATCATAACGCATCCATTTAGGGTTATGTAGGACATATGTTCCGCATAATAGTCGCGCAACCTCTACGATACACAGAACGAATCCTAACCTGTGACGAATTTTATACTCGGGGTAAAGTACGTACCTCAAATAGACGCGCATCAATTTATATGCATAGATACACACCCATATGTGCTCGTATTCATGTAGAGTGTAAAACAGCGAATGAAAACCATTTAAAATCCATGATCCTTCGTCATCGACTTGTTTCACGGTACTTCTATGCTACTGGCTGCGGCAGTCAGTCATCGTCTCGCCAAGGTACGTAGAGACAGGTTAGTTTAACTAGGTAGGCTAGGTAGTTATAGAAAAGGTACTCCCAACAGGGAGCGTCCCGTACGAACTTTTCTTCTACTACGTCTTTAAGCGAGAGATTGATTGTAACTACTGAACGGAATTCGAAGCATGTACACCGCGTTACGAGCGTTACGACTGTTTGGAGGTTATGTGCCCTTATTATTGCCTTTACGTGACGCACTCTTCTTTCTTCCCGTTCGGTGGGTTAGATGCTTGCTACCTCGTACTAGCTGCTGGAAGCTACTAGCCTTTCCTACACCCTTGAATCATCGGCAGATTACCACGAGAAAGCTGAGCGGGAGTTTCAGTTTGCGGATGAGTTCCGCGTTCTCCCATTTGTAACTCCGCTCACCCGGCAAAGTAGGTAGAAATCCTTCTCTCTCTCCGATAGTCTCTCTCTCTCTCTCTCTCTCTCTAAGTATCTCTCTCGCTCCTCTGTCTTCTCGGTACAGTCCTTTCTGAAACCCTCTATGCACTCTCTAGCCAGTGGTTGCATCCCCCTCTTGTCCCCTTTCCATATGCCACCCTCTGACCCACCCCATTCAACGTAGACCCAACAGGCACCCCCTTTTCTCCCCCCTCGACTTCCCCAACCCTCGATGGCAGAACCCATCCTCGCGTTATGGGCCGCTCGATTGTTTCAGCCCCGTTGATCCAATAAAGGATTATGCCGAAACAATTGTAGCGTGCAGCGGCGAATTTCATGTAAACGGCAAAAATTTCGACAACGCCGACCGTTATTCCGAGACTTTATTGGATATTCACGTTGCGTCTGGGGACATTCGATTAATTTCGATTGTTTTTGGATTCTGGTGGAGGATGGTATGAGCTGGTTCATTTATTCATTTATTATTATTCGGCGAATAATGAAATTTGTTGTTTGTGCTTGTGATAAAAAAAAAAAAATTTCGGCTTTTTATTTTATTAATTACGCATTTACGTTTATTCGGGATTTGAATAATTCGATGCGTGCCATAACACTTGCACGTTATCGTTTTTCTGAGATTTCCATGTTTGATTGAAATCCGTGTTTTTATGCAATTTTTTATTTGCTTTTTCCGACCTGGACACGGAATTATCTATTTTGCGAATTTTTTTCTCAATTTTCGATTCCTTCAATCTGAGCAAATTGTTTTTTGATTTTATATTCTTTTGTGTCAATGTACTGTCTGCCGGGTTTTCTAATATGAGAACTTTTCGTTTGTGATTTTTTAACGTGGTATCATTTTCTGTCTTTTTCTCAATATTCCTCTTGTTCGGGGTTTCATTCCGTTTCAATGGCGTTTTCGGCTGATCCATTTTAACTCGATAAATTTCATTATCAACGGTTCTCCTCAGTTTTATCTGGTCACGTAAAGCCTTTAGGATTTGTGGATTCTCGCTTGTCCTTGGCAGTTTTTCTCCTGCGGCTTCCGAAATTGTCCGTTTTCGTTTTCTCGTGGGATTTCGCAATACCGAATGTCTCGTCGGACACGGTTCATATTTTTCAGGTGTATCGTATCGGGACACAGTTTGAAAAATCTTCGGGAGTGGATCGTACGTCCTACAGATTAACGATAAATCCAATGAAATAAAAACTCTTAATTAAGCATATAAATAATAATTTAAAAAAACATTACTTGATATCCGAAACTGCGATCCTTCGCAAATCATTGTCTATCACTGTAATTCCCGTAAGACGTTTTCTGTATGACATGATTGTATTCAAAAAAATCCATCAAAATCCACTAAAATAAACATTTCAATAACTTTCGAATTTTCTGCCGCCGCATTTCGAACTTATGAAAGAGTCAGGCAAAAAAATCATTTTTCTTTTTATAATCAAAAACTGCTACCTAACCTGTACATACCATATTGACGTATCGAAAAACGATAACAACTGAAGTCAAGTTTTCTCAAAAGTCAAAACACATCCTGTCTCCAAATGGTAAGACCCATTAATAAGATTTCATGTATTATACATATAATTCCAACAATAAAAATTCTTCCAATTAACAAATTCATCGTTGTTAATTACTATTGTAATTAACGAAAAAAGCTAAATGAAAGATGGCGCCCGAGAATATCAGAGTCCAAGTAGACGTAAACCCGGCAAGGGAAATTCAAGCACGCCAAGAGGATTCAATCAAGGTAGAATTCGCGTGGCATTCGCGAATCGCAAAGTTAATACGCAATCGCGTTAGTCGAATCGCATCAGGTCGAGCGAATGCACTGACGTACAAAATGGCGTAGGAATATTACCATGAGAAACTAATTATACCCGCGGATAATGCTAGTTTTAATCATCGACCTTAAAATTAAGTAAAAATATCAATTTTTTTTATTTTTCCAATAAAATAATATCAAATCCATTTTTTAATATTTTATTTAACATTTTTTTATTCTGCAATTTTTACCTTACTACGTATGTGTATCCGAATCCCTATAGAGTATTTTGTTAAGAGAGTATCAATTGACCAGTGAATAAAAGTATCGAAAAGGGGAAATGGCGTCCCGACGCCGTCAATGGGTATCTCGCTGGTCTAGAATTTCCTGTGATCGTTTACGGCCACGTGTTCTCTTCCCGGCAAAGGATTTTTTCTTTAAAGGACGTCAATTTGCGCAAAGTAACTCCCTCATTATACTACCTATAATTGCTGTCAATGGGATGATTTTGTCCAATGAATGAGAACTTGAATGAAATGCAAAAGAAGCTTTTGATAGAAATTTTTTTTAACTTTTTCTTGCCCAATTCAAATCCAGCAAAAATTTTTGCTCGTCTCCATTACCACTACACCTGGTATAAAATTTAATGAAATAATTAATATTGGAGTAAAATCACGATATAATATTAAATACAATTAATCTGATTAATTAAAGTTAAAAATAAATTAAATAAAATTGAATAACTGTTGATATAACAATTACGTAAAAAAAGTTTTTTTCAATTATCAATTAATGTCAATAATGTATTATTGCAACAGAATGACGATTTATTATCACTTTTTTTTTTCGTGAAAAATAATTTTAAAAATACATGGATTCTAGTTTTATATACATTGTAATGGGAATATGAAAACGTGTCTATGTGATAGTCGATTTAATCACAGGGTCCCGGAGGGTTCTGTTCTCGGATAAGGTCAGAATCTGGCATTTCGGGGTAGGGATAGCTTTAGCTGCGCTCACGAGGCTTTAAAAATGCCATGGGGTTCTTTAATTAATAGTTTGAAACTGCGATGAATTTAAATGTCACGAATCTGCCAGTACAATCTCCAACACGAAGATAGCAAAGGGAGATAATGTAAACTATAGAGTCGTCATATACAAAATAAGATTGACATGGAACTAAAAAAAAAATCAAAATAAATATCGAGTAGTTACACACGTAAAAAAAAAAAAAAAAAAAAAATGAAAAAAACATTATTAAAGTAGGATAAATATTATATATATATCAGTTGACAAGAGTTTCATTAATTCCCGTTAATTGACGTAAACAGCGTAAATACCTAATTACCACGAAATTCATAAGTATCACAAGTCACGTCGGAGAAAAGGGGAAGGAAAGAAAAAAAAAAGAAAGTAATCAAGCTCCTCCAGCATCAAAAATCCCCGAGGACGTAGAAGTAGCAATTAAAAGTTGTTCTTGGAACTAACTAAAGCAAGTGTTCTTTGATTTAAATATTTCCAATAAGAGATCCCAAGATACTAGCTACGTGACGTCACTTAATTGCATAAAAAATCCAACCGCTAACTCGTGAAAAAAATTAGACGTCATATCGAAAAAAAATTTTTTTTAAATTTCAAAAAACCACAGACAAAATTTCACGTTCCACAACTTAAAAATTGAAGAAGCCACTCTGCCCGTCGCGTTGCCGCGTACTTAAATTGTCGCCCAAATGAAAGCTCTCCTTTGTACCAAGGAGCGACAAATAATTACGAATAACGCTTGGGGATTACTTAGTTACCGCAATAGACTCTCGCTAGCAGACGATACAGTTCGAAGTGTGTTAACTGGGTTTGGGATGAGCGGGTGGGCGAGCGTAGGTGTGTATTGGTCTTCGCGTAAGGGTAGCTCTGTTGTGCAGAGGGTTGAACACGAGCACCAGGAGGCGGACAAAATACAAGGGAGTCGCCACTCGACACGTTCACCGACTAGGGGAATTGAAAAGCTGTCTGATAATCCTAACGGCTTATCCTGGCCGATTCCTCTCTGTGTCCCCCCGTGAACGAGGCCCCGGTCGACCAGGGTCTTTCTAGAGTAGAAAGTGCAGGTCGTACGCGGGCCGACATTTGCGCCAAATAGATACAACTGATATTAGTTTACGTACTGTCAAATTGAGTCTATTGATATTTCGATATGTCACATATGTATATATAAGAATAAATAAAAAAAAATGTAGAATATTATAATTTTTAACATAAATTTCAAATTTCTACTCGCTCGACAAAATTTTACCAGTAAATAAATTTAGTCACATAAGATGCTTTTGTATTTTACATATTGACCTCTTGTTATCACACTTATTTTCTATAATAACAAAATGTAACGAGAATTCAACACCGATGTGACAAGGGTTATGTCACTCTGTTAATAATAATTTATTAAAACTTTTACCGAACTTAGTTTAACAATTAATCGAATCAATTTCAATTTATTACTACCGTCGAACGCAGGGGCTACGTATAATCCTGATAAGAAATAACATAACCTAACAAGAGTCATGATGACAGGCAGAGACGCATAATTGCTACGAGTTATTCGCCAATGTAGGATACGATTGTAAATGAAGTGTAGAGAATGTTGTCATAAATGCGTGTGCATGCGTGTAAAACATTCTAAGTGATTACATGCTCGACGAAGCGAATAGGGCACGTGATGAAAAACGTCAAAATAATATCGTCCTCATTTATATAATTGTATCGGACCCTACCTTTAGACTTGTATCGCTCTAGATGACGCGTTCTCTATATTACACTACAGGTAGTTTCATCGTGTGCTCAGCAAGTATTTACTGACACAATAATTATCACGATTGATGAGAGCAGCCACATGAGCAGTCAAACCACAGAGCAAATGCCAGGGACGTTGAGTAGTCTGCGACAGTGGTTCTCAACTGGTCCTTCGATATAATAAATATACAATGAAATAGAATGCGAGGAAACTTTGGCTTTGAATTTAAAAAAATAAAAATTTAAGGTTACTTTTTGCATGAATCATTTCCAGTAAAGTCGACAGAAGGAGTAAGTATTTTCGTATGGGATTGTATCGTGCTGAATAGTAAGATTGTGAGGTAATAAAAATCGATACGCAACAAAAAGTTAATATCGCTCGATTAATTTGATTAACGTTGTAGCAAACTGTTTGTATGACGACGTGTCATCTTGCGGCGGGTTCGCAAGGGCACGACGTTAGGGCGAGGCTTCTATGGTTACAATGTAAATATACTTCGATATTATTATAACTGAGTGAGAAACTGCCTTACTCACCATTACGTGATTAAGGATTGCTCTTCTGCTATCGAAGTAATTAATTGACAATCGCTTGATGTGCTATAAACAGTCAATTTTTAAATATCCTTGCGATCGACTGTTTACGGAATTAAATAGGCTGGTAGAATTTCGTGCACTTTGTTTTCACATCTTTTTAAATTACTACTGTTCGCGTCAGACAACACTGAATTTTATTTTCCATATTAATGTCATCATCCGTAATAATACACTAACCTTTAAATTTTTTAACCTTCAATTTCTCACGACGCAGAGACTAATTATTTCACGATTTCCTGTATTCCTACTTAGTTTTCAGTGAATTAAATTAATTTTCAAAAATTATATTCGAATCCTAACTGACTTCAGTAGTACTACGGTAACTAGCCATAGTAGGAGCTATAGGTATAATTTGTGGTGTTAGTACGTCGCGTGATCATAGATCGCGTGAGCGACGGCTAGCGTCACGGTGACGGTCGTCGTGATTGTCATAATGTCCTAACTGTGTTTGCGACAGGGTTACTGGGTTGGTTAGAACTGGTCGCGTTCACAAAGCAACGACGCGTAACATACTTGTCGCCGTGGGTCCATTTGGTGTCAAGTGTTTGCCCAGTAATCAGGAGCAATGGAGCCTTACGAAAGGACACGAGGACACCTAACTATGTTTTCATCGTTCAGGCTTCGGTCACGTGCCTGGCAGGAATCACAAGAGCCTAACCGAACATAACCCTAACATACGGACTACGTACGTTTCTTTTATGTCCTTCTCAATGAATTTTCATAACGACTCAGTCGAGTTTACTGATACTGTTGATCCTACGCTTTCGATAGAGTATGAATACTTATCCAAGATTAATCGATAATGTTATGACATTTGGTATTATGCAATGGTTCGCGTAGCTTGGCATGAAATATGTTACAATACAAAGTTTAATAAAGTAGGACATTATTGTTGAGGGAAAATATGGCGCTGCTCTCTATGACGTAACTGGTGTATTTTAAATTAATATAACAGTAACGGTGTAACAGTAACTGGTGTATTTTAAATTAATATTACGTGAAATTTATCGTTGCTGAATAATTCTATAAAAATTATTTATCTCGAAAAATTAAATAATTATTTCTCTTTGTAACGACACTCACCGTTTCTCGAGGTGGACTCCAGCATTGGGGCGATGTACTGTGACCACTGTGTCCACTGTGTCCACTATGGTTGCTCATGGCGGAATTTGAAGCGGATTGAAGGCCTTGCAGACTAACATTTAATGGAGCAACCATGTCCTCTTCGGTAGTCTCTATGTCAACCTCGTCGTCTGAATTTTCCTCCGCTCCTTCCTTTTCCACTGGACGCTCCGTCGTCACTTCCTGGAGGGCCGGTTCGACGATCGGTGGTCCGCGAATTACTGGACGGAAAGCAGATTGGTGAAGAGTTGTGGTAACGGCTGGTATCAATGGCTCTGTCGTGCTGCTGCCGGATATAGGTGGTGGTAAAGGTCCTAAGAAAAAAAAGATACCTGAATTCTCTATGAAAATAAAGGAAAAAAATAATTGACTGTTTCAACCTTAAAGAGATATGAAATAACTAAAGATTCGTTAAATCAAAAACTTATTTATGACTTAATAAGTGTAGAGTGAAATTTAATTGGGATTACATTTGTCAATTATTTTGATACACAAAGATTATAATTTGAGTAAATAAAAATTCTTGGTTATACAACTATTTGTATTTTTACCTGGAAATAGGACAGGTCCTCTTTTGGCCAGCCAGGGTAAGGCGTACGGTGGGAAGGCGAATCCAGGTGTCTTGACAGCCGCAGCAGCGGCAGCCTGCTGATGCTGATGCCACACGTAATCCATCACGAGACTCCTGGAGAGGGGCAACGGCAATTCCGGAAACGGCGGAACTCGAGGATGAGCAGGAGCAGCGATAGGGGAAGGTAGCTGCACCGTCGGCGATGATCTACTTTGCTTGGCAGGACTGGATGAACTTCTTGAGCTTGGATTCGACAGTAGTCTCTTCCTGGTGCCACCATTGAACATGGCCTTGACGTCCTCCCAGGCATGGACCACTTCGTCAGGAGGATTACCTGACAACTTCATATGTCTACGCCAGGAGTTGAAATTGGCTGCATCCGGCTGCACGTATTTATCCGTCGGTCCAATCCTGTGCGAGTGGAAGATGAATTTGTTCGGGGAGAAAAAAAGTCCACAGTATGCACATTTTATGCACTTTGCCCTTGAACTGTTGTAACGGGCTGGTAGGAACGCACCGCGACATCCCCAGGCGCATTCATGATGCACGGTAAAGGCAAAGTCCTCTGGAAGTCTGCGCAAGAGTTAATGAGTAAGCATTAATTATTATACGTCAATTAGTATTAACAGAAATCAGAAGTAATTCATTATCCATCTTTTCTCATTGCATACCTAGGTGGTGCATTGTCTCCTAGAAATGACTTGCAAAGTCTTTCAGCCTCTCTTCGCGTGATCATCCCACAGCGACGTGAAGAAACGGGCATGGCTCCAGCTCGACGAAGAATCTCCAGCTGCACCGGTGTGCATTGGACGCACGTGATACCCAGAGCGACGCGTCGATTGTGAATCTCGTTATAGCTGAATTGCTTGAGTAGTGTGTTGCTGATCTGTGCCAGACAGAGTCTCTCCTGTCCCTCGATAACCAGGGAGACGATGTGGATTCCATATAACGATACAGTCCCCACCTGCAACTCCTATCAGCTTAGATGCACCAGGCAGCTCTCAGGCAATGAGAATTTTAATTAAAACAAGTACTAATTAAATAATTTAAAAAAGCGATCAATTAATTCGCTTAATTTATACGTTAAATGGTTCGTAGGTTTGAGCGCTGTGTAATATGGGATAAATTTTACAAATAATTCTATTCAATGGTTTTTATATTAATTATGTATTGGCGAGAATACAATCGGTATAGGTTACTCTAATTAAAATTTATTGATTGGGCGGACGGTAATATTGCTTGGTGATTATTAAAACAAAGTGAAAATTACGGGGTTTGTAGTTCGATATATTATACTTGTGTTTCATACGTATTGATAGTAGGTACCTGATTTGGTTTCGAGTGAGATTGCGGTTGTGGCGACTGGGCCGATTTTTGAGGGGCGATCGGCGCTAGCGACAATACTGCCGGTCCGTCCATTCTGCAAAAGTTAGAAATTAAGCGAATGTTTTTGCTTTTTACTGTACTCAGAAATTACTGAGGAAATCGAACGGAAGTAACAAAGGGCCGAATCGAAACGATCAAGCGACGATTCTTTTACGAACCCTTTACCCTCATTCATGTTATATGTAAGACCCTTTTCATTCGTTTCCCTACAAAAGCCAATACGAGTCCAGACTAAGTAATTATATTTATTATTTTTTATCGATCGTACACAGAGGCTTGTAGTTTCGGTTGATTAAATCAATCGTGTAATTCGCTTTTGTTTCTTCTATCAGTTTTTTTACTCGTCAATACGTCACTCCATACATAGTTTGGCAGTTTGACAAATATTTTTGTATGAAAATTAAATCAAGAATGTATATTAAAAAATTTGATTTTTCAACGTCGCGTTACACTGTACAGCTCTTTTTTTCTTTACGAAAAAAATATTTATAACGATGACGTTTTGGAGCGAGAAGAATAAAAATTACTGATAATTATGATTAAGAAGGTAGATAAATAAGTTTTGATAAAAATTTTAGTATATAAATTTTGTTAAAGGGTTGTTGTCACTTGCTCTAAGGAAAACAAAAAGCGTCGCTCATTTGTTCACAGTCGTTTCGTTAATACAGTCCATTGAGAACGTCGCGTCTCAGGGCCGCGTGCCGATTGAAAATGTGATTAAGCCCGTCTGTCCCGTCACTCGTCGCCAATGGCAATGCAGACTTCTCGGTTTACGTGACGCTCCTTAATTATCTCTCAATTGAACAGCGGTTAAGTGAATCCGATAGGAATTAACACGATGAAATTAAACTTTTACGTGAAAGCAAAGCTGGCCGTCTGTCGCGACAATATTGCCAAAGGCAATTAAATACTTCGTTCACGTCATTATCCATTCAATGAGAAAACTGCCTTAACGTATCTTTGAAACCGTGAAAATTTCAAAATTGAGCACCGATTTCAAATTAATCAAAAATCAGTCCACATTCACCCCATACGAAGAACGCTGTACCCTTGAATAACAGAATTTCACTCAAAAAGGCGTACCCTGAAGTGACAGTTGAATTTCCAAAAAAAAAAACCTCCATACCAAACCAGCATCAATTATCCAAAAAGCGTGCTTGTACTGTAATAAAAACATAATTTCACCCGAGAACAGAGAAACAAAATACAAAAACCAAAAAAAAAACATCCCAAAATCCAAAATCCACCACAGACATCAAACTACCAGAAAACAATTGAAAGAGGGTACACAGAGAGCCAAAAGATAGTACACGTAAGAGAAATTCCAGGGTTAGGTGGACGAGGTAGGCGGCAGAACGAGGGTAGTTGAACTGGTGTTGATTTTAATTGAAAACGCCTCCCGCGAAGGTATAGGTAGCTACCATGACAGAAGCACAGTGAGAGCGTCCCGGCAAATGTCCCAGGGGTTTGCGAGCGAGCAAAGGGGGGTAATTCAATTTGACACCCCCGCATAGCCCCGCGCACTCATAGCCGCCGCCCCCGTCCCCCCACGCTTAAACAAGGCGGCACCCATCCGCCAGGGCCGTGCAAATTAAATTCTCATCCACCGTGAAACAATGCAGGCCCAGCCCCCCATGCCCGACCCGTTCGCTTCCGTTGGTCAGCCTGGACCCTATCGGATCGAATCGACCGCATTAATTACTCGCCACTCGGAAACGTTACTGGCGCGAATTTCAAAACCGCCTCACTTATTTTCGACGATCGGACCTTAAAACCAAAAAAAAATTACCCCTCAGTCTAACAGCCCCCCTCTTCGTACGGTTACTCAAAAAGTCACATGTATTCCCATACACAGGCGCTCTCGTATGCATTTATTATACAGGTGGATTAAAATCTACGTTGTATAACTATATATTGTATACTACGTTATACAGCACTGAAAACTCTCTTCGGATTCTACTTGACTGTATAGGTACCCCAAGCTGTACGAAGTTACGTGGAATAAGCGCACCTCAGCCTCGCAGATTATTTAAATGCAAACACAATGTTGTAGCGAGGCGCATTGTTCCCCTCTCGGTTATTTTACGATTCAATCTGCGCTCTGCCACGAGGCGGGCCTGGCTGTATACGGCTGGGGGGGCTAGGGGGGCCTGGGGGGGAGAGTCGGTTGGCTGGCTCGTAGAAGTTAGTCGAGGGTGGGTATATACAGGGGCCAGAACAGGAGAGCTCGTTCGTTCGTACATTGTAACGTTGTTAAATCTCTCTGCTTCCATCATGACCGTCCTGTACTGGTACGGTACTAGTACGGGTAACTGGTATTTGTAGAGGTACAGTATTAACGTAGCAGCAGTACCAGTAGATACCAGTGTGTTGGTATCTCTTTTCGAAAGTCAACCTGCCCCCCCCCCCCCCTCTAGTGCTAACGACAATCATCCCCACTACGACGACGGCCATCGTGATTTCCTTTTCCAAGATGTAGACGAGGCTTTCTTGTGTTTCCTTGTTATGTTTCTCTTTCTCTTTTGCTTCAAGACTGTTTGGCCTTTGCGAAGATTCTCTTGTTAGTCCTTGCATGATTTAGTTATCGGAGTCTGTTTTGTGTATTGAGTGGAGGGGGATAATTTTATAGAACGATGATAAGAATTGGTTGTGTTTTTTTTAAATAATTATAGAGAAATTTTTTTATGTAAATTAAATATGGCCAAGTGTGATTTAGATAAATTTCTTTGAGATTGTTTACGTAGTTTGAATTTATTGGCTGTTCGATTGGTAGGAGTGAATATTAATTTTTTATTGATTTTATTTTATTATTCGATCGATCGTCAGATTGTATTGTTTATTGGGGGAAATTATTTTGTTGAAATTTTTATTATTTATTTTAAGGCCAATACTTTGGGGCTTCAATGTAACCTTCTTGTTTGGCCAGAATGTAAAGGCTGAGTTTGACGTTTAGCTGTCATAATTGACATGTCTTGCTTTTCCATTGTTTACTTTGAACTTTGCGTTTCGCAGAGTCACGCGATAGTCTCGATCGAAGTGTGTTTGCTTAACCCGGTATATCGGGTGGAAAGAAAAGGTTTCGAATATTTAAGGAAGTCGCAGGATCAGGATAATTCAATTCGAAGGCTCGACACGTTACGTCAGTTCCGGCTTTGTTTTCGATCAATCCATTGAATTAATATCCGGTAAAACTAATGGATGTGTTATTTTTGATTTTATTAACGTTAGACTCCTGCATTCTGATATTATCAGGAACAGGATGTCTTATCGAGTTACATGGATTTCGATCCCTTTTAATTACTCGCTGCAATTAAAATGCAATTACATGCTCTTTCGGCAAACAAAGCTATACCTGGTGTACGTAGAATTCTATTTGTGATTGAGTGACTAATTTGGAGAAATTTTTTTTTTTTTTTTTTTTTCTTTTCAAATAGAATTACACACTCTCCTCAATCGTCCTGACTACTAATTAACCGCAATTACGATTTTTCGTAATTTATTATTTATTAATCGCCACCCACACTACTCCCTATCTTTCTGTACAGGTATCGCACATCACTAGTACTTAAAATTAGGGCGAATACGTAACGACCCTTATGGCAATTATACTGATGATTTTATCAATTAAATATTCAAGTGTCCAACAGCGATCGTATCTTCGTATGAATTTATATGCCGAGCATAACAAACGTATACAGTAGGTATACCCCCTTATCAATTAGCCTAATGAAATCTAGAGCAGCCAATTTTTTTTCATCTTTTTTTATTACCAGCAAAGATACCATGCACGACCTGAATCTCGTGGAAATTTTGTAAAAATATTTTTTAAGGATAAATTTTGATAATTTATTTTTCAAATTTCTTTTTACTTACTGTTTATCTGTATTTCTTATCTTTATTGATAGGGTCCAGTATATCGTAGCTATTTTACAGATTAACTGAACTGCGAATCCTATCGAGTAATCACATATCCGGGCCCTATATGCTACTCGTTAATCCATGTATATTTCAATACATATTTTATTACGTGGAGGAACATTTTCATTTGAGCCGCTTGTATCAAGCAGCGATTCGCCGCCGGAGGTTATCAGCATCCCTCAAGGGGATTGGAAGATTATACGTATAGTAACTGAGGCTCTTTACTCTGATAATACATTTAATAATTGAAATTGTATTCGCGTATCATTTTTTTTTAATTTTAAAATCCCATGGATCACATAGGAAAAATTTTATAAAAATTACATTATTTATCATTACATCTTATAGGGGGTGGCTCTTGGTATCTCGAACTCTCGGTACCGATACGGTGCTCACATTATATTATATTTAGTTAATAAGTAATGTTTAATGCAGCAATAACAATATCTTCGCGTGTCATGTTTCTTTTTTCCACCACGTGTTGTCATGTCACATTTCTTATGTCAAATATACCCACGTGTTACAGGGATATGATTTTATTCGTATCTATTGTCAAACGTCAAACTATTTCGATCTAAACGTGAATATAAATATACATATATTTGTTTCATGTTAATGATTAGTAATTAATTATCGACAATATACATAGACGTTTCATATATTCTGATAACAGGTAATTATCAAAAATTTTTCATCCCCCAAATCTACAAACCCCCATACGATTGTACGTTTATAATTTTATAAATATTGTTGATATGCAATACGCGATGATATAGAATGAAATCTAATTGAAATTTTTATATAAAAATCAGTTAGCTTCGTGACAGATGTATGTATATATTTTTTGACATATAGAAATAAAAAACGTGTACCTACATATATAAGACTGAGAAAATTGTCATTTCGTATCCGACAATTCCAGGAGTTTTTCGAACCGGAAAACTACTTACAACTTGTCAAATTGCTTTCTGGAAATGTCCCTTTGCGAAAAGTTTTTTAGCGATTCACCTGTGCCCCGTCGGATTCCAATGGGGGTTGATGCGGGGGGTCGGACGGGGCAGGTTTATTAATTCCCCCCTTTTCCTATGTTCTCCCGGCAAGTTTACCCAACGGGTAATTCTCGAGTGGCGGATTGCTAATCCGAACACAAACAGTTTATGGTGTTTGTCGAACAGGCGGCTGCGCGAGCCAACCTCCACTTACGGGACCCCATGCTCTCATGGGACCAGTTTTTCGACCCCTCTCCACCCTCCTATTCTGCACCCCTACGCTCAACTCGACTATCAATTTATTTTGTCGCAATTCACTTTTGAACGTGTCTTTCTGTTTCTTAATGTACCTACCCTTGTATGTACCTACTGTCGCCCGATTCAACCCTCTGTACACTGGAAAACGTCCCCTAATCTTTTTTCAATTTACATTGAAGCGATGACTTTTGGAAAAAATTTTTTCTAATTTTGAAAAAAATTAGGCATCGGATGAGATAAAAAATTAAGGGTGGAAAAAAAATTTATTTAAATATTTTTTTACCTTGTGGAAATCAGGGTGGCGACGTCACTCGAATTTTGCAGTATCACAAAGCTAGTTACGAGTATTGCTATTTTTTTGAAAATTCAAAGTTACTTGAAAATTTCAAAAAAAAATTAACGCACAGTGAATCAACGAGAACCAAAGCACTGAATTTAACGACGTCCTTTGACTTTTGATAGATAACGAAATCGGTGTATGTGATATACTCGCGATCTCGATTAAGGGTAGTTTCGAGGGAACGAGCGAAAGAGCGACTGTCCATGCGGGGTGCGTCGCGGCGGAGCTCGTCGCGACGGCAGCGGTTGTTCTGGTGGAAACTCCTCGAATACGCTCCGCCCACCTATTATGATATAACCGTGACGACCAATCGGAAGCTTCACTCTACTAAGGGGCGTGGCTTAGTATTCTCGGGCATGGCTCAACTCAGGGGTAACTACAAACACGTACTTACCGAATATTATTATCATACCCTATGAACACCTACCCTTACCAGACTTCTATTTTCTGCCTCGAACTACGCCGGCTTGAGATCACGGAATCTAATACGATTTTTGAATTAACAAAAGATATACACATACAATCCACCAGTACGTAAAATATATAATATAAACCCCTGAAAAAAAAATCCATATAATATAAATTTTCGAAATTTGACAATATCGATTTTGTATAAATTAAAAAATTTTTTTTCAACCCTTAAAATTCACATTTCAGTACAGTTACCGTAAAGATCACACGTTACGTTGGGTTCGCTGTTGAAAAACCTAGTTAAAATTTTGCTAAAAAAATTTTTTTTCACAATTCACCCCACGATGATTATTTTTAATTGGAGAATTTACGTAGGCAGATTTTGATTTTATCGGAAGGGTAGTTTTTTTTTATTACAGCGAATGGACATATATATGTGTATACATACATACATAAAGTCTGGTACCTACATGTGTTTTAACATCCCCCATCGATGAGTTGTCGTTTAACGAACCGCAAAGAGGCCGGTGCCATTTATACCCCCACAGGCTATTATGACTTTTCCCGCCCTTAGATGCAATAAATATCGCTTCGCACCCCTGCCAATTATATTCGCCTCGTTCTCGGGATACGGCACTCGCAACGTGCGAACATACGGTCACGTACATTTTTTTTTTCTCACCCCTACTGTAACCAACCCTAGGTACCTAGGCATCGACTACCCCTACAGATACCGTGACTGCATTATTTCATTGATGCCAGTCATCAATGTTTTAGGGGTTGTATTGTGTAGACACTTTAGAATTTTTCGGCTACCGGAAGTCACTTGTTTCAATGATAACACACATCATAAATGCACTTGATTTAATTAAGGCTACGTTTTTATATTCACTTTCGATATCACCGGCAACCCCGTCAAAGGATTTTTTGTAAATTTTAAAATTGAACTAAACAAAATTTCTAAAACACCTTCATATAATCGGTCGAATAACTTTCTATGGGAATCAAATTAAATGATTTTACGTACAATTTTTCAAAATAATCAAATGCTAACGAAGCCCACTCATGGGGTACTAAATTACCCCAAATCTAGTAAATACCGTGAGTAAAGTTTACGTTACATTTGCAGCCAATTAACTGACCCGGGAAAGAATTCATTTACTCGCCAATAAACTCGCCATTACTATTGACGAATATATATGACCATTTTACTCAAAAAAAAATTCAAAAATTTTGTTTTTCGTTTCATTTTTTTGCAACCCTTAAAATCCTAAGAAAATTTCTATGGTAAGTATATTTTTGTATCTTGATTACGAAATTTACAGGTCATTCATATGGGGAAGGGGGGGGGGGGTTGCCGTCCAAGTCAGTAATTACAGAGAGTCACTCTTGAGGAAATTAAACTAATGCACAATTTTTAAGTGAAGTTAGGGGTGGGTCAGTGTTACGAGGCGACGAAGCGTATAAAATTACGTACATACAGTAAGAGGGTTAAAATTGTACTACAGGGGTAGAAAAGTAACCAGCGTACAGTATAGACGTAGACGATCCGTAGAATCACTGCGGTGCGGACATACTGTGCAGACAATTAGTTTAATAGGCCGACAGTTGTTGTCTGGCAAAAGTCGAGGGGGACACCGATGTAACGTTACGCCCCTGAGAGCTGTCATTAGTAAAGCAAAACTTGATGCGGATATATTTGTATATGTTTATTAGGAGGTAAAAAAATTTTTTCTCGCTACGAGAACGACTGATAAAATGTTAATTGAATAATTTCATTCTTTGATAAATCGTAATTCGAGTGTGATTAAAGTATCAATTAAAAAATAGGGTGGCTATGCAGAAACGGTTCGAGTGCCCGAGAGTATCCCTTATTTTTTAATTATCAGCGAAGATAAGACAGCTCGGTATAGATATTTGAAAATTCCAAAAATTAATAAATTTTTGGTATATTGAAGAAAAAATTTACATTCCATTTTTTTTGGAATTTTATAATCCTCAGAGCACGCTCTGTCGTATTTTCATGCATTACTTATGTATTGCTTCTCCCTTAGGATTTAAATGACAATTCTGTAGCACCCTTAGATTCAAGTATTTCCAATGAAATCGACCTTTGCTTGTCCAGTAGAGAGTTTAGAGAGACTCTTGAATTCAAGTGTGGCGAACCGACCCTATAAAAGGGGGAGGGACAGCAGAACGGCACGTGTAAGCTGCACGTAGGTCCTGGGTTACTGCAAAGGGTTGCAAGGGGTTCAGGATCAGCATTAGTTGTTACAGGTCACAGTTAAATAGGTTTTAAGCTGATGGTAACGTGTGGGTATGAAATTTGTAAAAAAAAAATTATTGTAATTTTTAGAATAAGGGATGAACTAAAAAATAAGGGAAGTTAAGGAAAATTGTAATTTTTTTTTTTGTATAGAAATTAATTTTATCACCTTCTCGTAGAGGGGTTGTTATTAAGGGTAGTTGATCGTGAACAAATTTTGGTTATGTATCAGTAGGGTAATTTTTGGGAATGGGGGTAATAAGCAAGTACGTAGGAAAATAGTTACCGACCGGGTAGGTATTTACCATTTCATCGTTTTGTCCCGGCAGATCGTAAAACCTCTAATAGGCTATGGGCTTACAATGGAATATAACCATCAATTCTGAATGATGTTGCGCACGTGAACCCGCATAATAATAAAGAAATCGGATGAGGCTTTTGTCGGTGGCGATACTTTCGAATACATGCTATTTTCTATTGTTACCAATATGATCGGCAATTCAGCTGTGGGATGTCTCAATAAATCTGTTTATTTCGTACGCAGTTATATGGTATTTGTATTTAACGATATAATGATGCATAGAGATTTTTGTCACATCATTGGGTACTGTACATATATGAGAGAATTTCAATTTTAGATGGAATTTGATTTTTCGGCAATCGAAAATAGCAGAAAATAACTCGCTTCGCTCGGGCAGCAAATCTCGCACTCGGCGAAAATCGCGCACTTTCCTCCCTAGTACCATAATGTACTATTCCACCTTCTACAAACTATTTTTAGTCTCTTTGATATAATTTTTTTTATTTTTTAAATAATTTATGTGCATTTGCAAATCACTCCTAGTCAAAGACTGGATCGGGGTTAACAAGCAAGTTTTATAGATAATTGTCACCTTCGAATGTTATCCTTTAATTTTTCAATGGAAAATCTATAAATACAACAGTTGTACAGTTAGAAAACTACACTGTAGGTTCATAACGAACGGTGCTGCCATCTATTGACACTTGTGAAATTTAGATGAATGATAAATGGAAGATAACTCGCTGTAATAACGGTAAATGAAGATTGCAGCAATCTACATTACCAACTGCCGGTTAATTGTAGTAAGGCTTCTGGAAACGAGGGTTGGATCTTGTTTTACATCTGTCGTTATTCTGTATACCGTTTGAGATAAACTACCCTTGAAATTAGGGTAACTAGGAAGTTACTTTTTAGCAATGGCGCCACAATCCATTTCTCAACTGATTTCATCCACTTTTGATACAATCAGTTTTCAATTTAAAATTCCAAAGATTCTTATACCAGATTTCTAATGCTATTCAATACCAATAGATGAAAATACAATAACTATATCTTATAATCACGCATAAATCAAAAAGCTAAATAAATTTCCTGATAAGTAGAGGAAATCAATATTTTCAAAAAATTATGAAAAATATTCCTATGAACGCGCTGCAATGAGAAACTAGTGAAAAAATATAAATTCTTCAAAATCCTCAAGCACCGCCCCATTTCAAGTATCAATGATTAAACACTCAAATTCACTCGGGTGAACAAAACGACGGAGTCCCAGATAGCTTTTGATAATCTAATTCGAAATTATTCACGTTCCTGGTGGATCATGCAGTAGACTTCACCGGGATGAAAATCATTGAAAGCCCATATACTATATACTACTAGAACACAATGACGATTCACCATAAGTCCCATAACATTATCGGTGCTCAATACTCGCCCTAACTAAATACTTTGCTAGTACCAGTCACGCCCTTTTCTGTAGAGAGGGTCGGTACTCGTCAAAACCATCTCCCCAGGCCAGGACTACAAGAACCACATAGTTGAACCTAGACCTGGACCTGGACCTGAAGCTGCTCCTGGTCCTGATCCTGGAAACATACCAGGACCACTAAATGAATCCGAAAGGGTTGTCTACCCCTGATCCTACGTTAATCCCAGGCTTACGGTTCACCTCAAGTGTAAATATTGATTCCAATCTATTGACGACACAATACTGTCATGACAATGACAATAAGGCTCTTCGACTTGTCAATGGACAGCGCGAGCCGCTGTCAAAACACTCGTTACTACCACCTTGCGATTAACGATTATTAAACGAAATACCTTCGACTCCCGATAAAGCGTGCGAGCTTGAAAGGACTTTTCTGATCTTTCGAAATTGAGAATAATAAAAATCTAGATAAAAAGATTAAGATAAATAAAAATATAAAGGATACACATCTGAGTTAAGATACCAAAGATACTGGATGTAGATACACGGATTTTAATTCTTTATAAAAATTTTCACATTTATTAGTAATCTGTGTACCTATGTCAAATCTATTATTATATTACCAAAGAAATCAGTGCTAAAGATTTCGAGAATGATTTTTTTTTTTTTATTATAACAGACACGAGTCGAAAATGTGACATGAAATATCACCAAGCATTTCTTATGTGTTCCATCTTAATTCTACCATGAGCATTTTGATTTGAACTATCCTGCACGATGGGTGCTCCAAAAAATGCTAATCTACCGCCAAGAGGAACTCCTAAATTCTCTTGATTTCCCGGCGAATTTTCATTGAGAAGCACATTATGCTGGGCAAAGATGTCGGCCTGAAGTCTAGTTACTAAAATACCAAATCCTTCTATCAGACCTAAAAGAACTCCTCCGACTGTAGCACTGCCTAACATGGATGGAATTCCAGTTCTTGCTGCAAGAATTCCTCCTGTCAGTGCGCCGCTCATAATGGAATTCCAAGGATCCTCCTTCGAGCGGCAGTGCACTATGCTGCACTCTATCGCCGAGAACAAACCACCCCAAATGGCAAAATTTCCAGCCACCAGAGGAACCCTTTTCTTCACTAGATTGAGTCCACCCAGAAAACGTTTCTTAATGCCAGACGGAGCATTTCGAAATCCGATGAAACTCTTAAAAAAAAAAAAAAAAAAAATTAAATCATAAATTGACCACAATTTTAATTATATCAAAAATTTTTTTAATTTTAAACTAATTATTATTCTCACCTGGAATATACTACCACCTATGGAACCCATTGCGAATGCTCCACCGCAATCATCAACTATTCTCCAAGGACACGGCTCTCGCGCATACTCCATTATAGTTATTAGACAATTATCCTCACTTTCAAAGATCTCATGGAGATGGCTGACGTGTAATTTTACCTTTTTAAATCAACTGTCATTAAAATTGATAGCTCCTCTGTTGAACAATCCAAAAATCAGTATCCCATGATGTATTTTCGAAATAATCTCCACTCCCTGATACCACAATAATTTTATATCTCTGTACACATAATTTCTATTCAAAAAAAAAAACCTAACCTTTTTCATCTAATGATTTTTTATCAAACTGAAGTATCATCATAACCACCACAGATAGTCATTTTCAATTTTTCTATTCACCTCCAACTAAAAACTGTCATATATTTCCCCCTCGAAAAAAAAAATAAATGCATAAACTAATCCAATAATCCATACCCATCCAGATCCAACGGTCAGACAATTCCTCAAAACATCTTTATCATAACCCTGGTGTGTTATTCGATCCAAAATGTAGTCGCTATAAGGGTAGTTCGAATATGAGCATCCTAAGTGAATAATAAACAGCAGAGGGGTTAGATACATACGGCTTATGGGTTACATGGGTTATGAGGGTGGCCTTTCTAAGGTAGCCATATTGGTCGCATGCCTCGGGCTTACAACTGTGCCTTCGTCACTTTAGCAAGACTCCCCAGCGACTATGACAATTGCATGACCATTATACGATGATTAACCAACAGTACGTGGGTGTAATAGGAGAAATAAGTGTACAGCCTCGCAGCAACACCGTGTCCGGTGACAGAACAACTAAATCCCTAGATTGTTACCACGTATTTAACCTCGCGGGAGGAAAAACGCGTGTGGCGCCATCTGTCGGTATAACGTGTCATTCTCTTGAATTACAACCATACGTACAGTCTATCAGGTAAGTTTTATATACTCTATGGTTCATAACTAACACCCACAGTACTTACAGCATTACTGGCACATCTCCTCGTTGGAGAAGTCAGCCAAAAGGAAAAAAGAGGAAGGTACTCACAGCATTATAATTTATGGTACATTGTTAGTGCAATAAACAGAGGACTGGCGGAGGCAGCCATTAGGAAAGGAGGGAAGGAATATACAGAGTAAGCGTATAAAACAGTAGGATGACGATAGCGCGCGGAGTGTTAATTAATACGTAACGTCTCGGGCAATTACAATAATAACCTATAATAAAGACAGGTTCAATGGACGAAATATTGCAAGAGTATTTTCCGTGATAATTAATGTGCAGCTAAGGGAATCTGTAATGGACGATAGAGGCCGTGATGAATTTATGGTACGCAGAAGATTGTGGTTGACGGTGATAAATTGTAAAATAATTTGAAGGACGTCGAAGTGATTGAGGATACTGAATGTTGAATCGAGGATATTCTATGCGATCACGTGAGTTTTACATGTAAATTTATTTTGATCCAGTAGCCAGTACCCTTTCTTTATCCAAATTCTAATCCAATAGCATCGACCGTACGCTAAGCTCAGTGGTTAGTGACGGGTTTTCATTACGCGAACGTTTATTATTTAAAGTAGGACTACACCCCCGCAGTATGCCAGCTCGTGTGTCTATACCTTTGACGTTATTACCAACCCCTTTTCGTATCTTTTATACAGTATGATCGACGGCGGCTGATTCTCTTTGTCGTTGGGTAGTCACTGATCATTGTTGTGAATCGCCATGCGGATCGCCAAGCCACGCGACAGCTGGTTCGATAATCGATAACCATCGATATTCGAGATAGGGGCTGACATAACGATATATATCGACCGCCATCACTGAATTTTCTTTTCTCTTCACAATTTTTATTTACCTCTTTATCCTTCGAGTCGCAAATCAAAAAATCGTTACGAGGTTTGACAATTTTATTTTCTTATCGTTCAATTTATTAAATTTCTTATTCTATCCATCCAAACTTTTATTTCTGCACTGTGCGTTCTTTATACGTTTCTTACACGGGATTGTCGGTTACTACGTGATTCAGCTAGTGCTTTATCAAACTTACATGAATATGTATATGAGAGCGGTAAGTATTTACGAAACGTCTTGGGACGCCGTATTAAATCTGTGTTATTATTTCGAGCAGTCTCAGACACAATGGCGCCTGAACAATCCGAAACATAGATACGAGTATGGGCGGCTGTCGCAACAACACGAGTGTTTTCATAGGTCCGATGAACACTGAGCGTAAAAGGGGCTTCGGTCGCTAAGCGGTATCATTGTGTTCTCGTAACTCCTTATGAACAATAATAATAATAATACTCACAATAATAATAGAGAAGATGGCGCCGAATATTCCTATATAAAATTTCAGTATCGAGCCGTGAACGATATCCAAGGGGAATTCGTGACTATAAAAAATATATTTTCGTACGATTAAAATGGTTTGTATTATTTTTGAAAATTACAAGAAAGAAAAAAAAGCTTTTTTCTATATCCATTTATTCAGTCGATACATGAATCATCTAACGGGTGAGTATGAATGTTCATTATACGTACTTGAACTCGTACCCTACCGATCTTCATCCCTTGGCTCTTATGGGCTTCTATAGGGGATGTTGAACGGTACTCGTGTCGCGCCACCCCATTTCAGGCTTAACCAACCGCATAAGTACCTCGCACGGGTGACAAAAGGGTTTCATCCCCAAGAGTCCTAAACGTACTAATAGATTACACAAATGCTCTTTGGAGAATGACAGCGGATGATCGGCGGGATTTTTAAATATTCATCAAAGCATTTACCGACGTTTGGACGTTATCTCTGCTTCCGATGACGCGGTGAGTTTTTTTTTCTGTATTCTTTAACTCACAAACAGTTATACGTTCCGTCTTGTGGAAACGTATAGATATACTGGTACAGTGTGAAAAAAAATTTTTTTTTTTCAATTCACAGAAAAATCTTGTACCAGCCAAATTCCAATGAGCCGCTCAGCCGACAAAGGGTGTCCGGAGGGTGAAAAATTGAATTAGCAGAAAATTGGCGAGAAAATCAAGGGAAGCCAAGTAATTCCTTAGGACGCATTAAGATATATTGTAACAAGGTAAGAAAAGGCAGCCAGGAGCGTCCAATAAAGAAGCGTGAAACGAAGTGAAGCGGAGTGAAGTGGAAGCTGCGGTTTCTCTTTACACATTTTTCAGCAAGGCGCCCTTTCATCGTCTACTCCGCCCTGGGATCGACGACAATGCTCTACCGTGTCCTGGCACAAAGCTAAACACCCAAAATATTGGCAAATCCTGCTATTCACCGGGCGCGAGTATCTCAAGTCCAATCTCCGGTTAGCTAATCCTGTTAGACAGCCAAACCGTCACGTTTGTGGCGTTTGAAAAAATCGCGCTTAATTTCAACCGGAAGATGAATTTACGAAAGCGGAAGTGTCATTGAAAAAAAAAATTTTCTACCGGACTCGCATTTTGGAAAAATTCACGACCCACAGTGGTCGCGCGATTCTTTTGAAAAATTTTCAAAAAATTCTTTCACTCGTGTCCTCCTCGTCTTTGCTGCGCTTTGACCCGGTGCGGTGGTCTGGAAATTTGAAAAATATATTTCTGCAATTTTCTATCAATCTTTAGACTATCGGGATTAACACTTTTTTTTTCAAATACAAATATTAATTTTTTTTTCCAATACCAAGTATCGTTCTCGTGCTTCGTCCCTGCCAAACTACAAAAAAAAAATTCCACTACAAATTTTTATTTGTCTTCCGCTTTATCCGGCAAACAACAACAACAACAACAGCCAATAACTGTACTGCCACTTTCCCAAGTTTCCAGGGCTACACGAGGAGTTTATAAATTATGAATATTTAAGAAGATCAGTATGGCCGACATCGAGTGGCCGGTCGCAGATATATATATATATATACCTCAGAAAATTAGCAAAGATAAGAGGTCACTGAGGGTAAGAAAGTGGGGATGGCAGGAAAGCGCTTATGAAACACGATGTACGCGATGTTCAAAACGAGAACAGCCCTTTGAGTGAGACATCAAAGCTAATGGACTCTTCAAGAATATATATATATACCACACAGCTGTGATATATAATATACATATAGCTGTTGTTACATAGACCCTCCTAAAGCTCAAGCTCTGACAGCACTCGTGCCACCAGTGGCATGGGGCACTGTAGCAAGTAGCTACGGGCCTGAGGTACGAGGCTAAAAGTAAAGACGTCCTCGGCTGTCTGCTTTCGTGTTTAGTGCCAGTTGATTGCAAGCTCATTAGAATATGCATAAAGCTTTCCAAGTAAATGACCCTCTCGGGATTGAGCCTTAATGTACACGTAAATTATTTACCCAAGTCATTATTTGCGCTACTTTTAAGAACGTAGAATTTTTTTGTGCCTGAGATAATTATAGGGTCTTTCTCTTCTTTCGAGTTCGCAAAGTCAAAACTTTGGCTATGTCGTTCATATGGATACTGTAGACATTTTTTACCTTGTATATATGTTATATATTTATTGTAAGTTTCACTAGAGTTCCTTTTGCTAACTCTCACGAAAATCTATTGATTCTTATGAACTGTAACCTTTTGGAGAAATATATATACAGGTATATATACACATATACAGAGTGCGACAGAGATAGCGAAAATGAGGTATAGATTGGGGGAGAGTTTGAAAACCGATTACTAACGTATCACGGGGTATCAAAACCTGAGACTACTGTCGAACCCCAGTCACGAAACTGCCCCTAAAGTTTTAGCAGAAGGGAACAAGAAACATTTATTCGTCGCATGGTAAAATTGGTATGTCGAATAATTCGTTTGATACGGTACGATAACGTGTATTGATAAGAAATATTGTAGCAATGTAATATTGCAAGGAATGATTTTTAATATCGATCCTATATTCGGCAATTGTTTTTATCGATCGATAATCGATTATATTGTATCCATGGAAACGAGTGTTTCATTGGGAGACGCGTAAATCGTAATGATTTTTTGTTTAATTTATATGAAAAAAAAAGATGGCGGATTCCGAAAATGAGAAGAAGAAAATGGAATTTTTCGTAAAGTTATCAAGGTACGATTTCTTTTTCTTATTTTAGCGAATTTTCATTTCGAGCAATGGCCGCGGCTTTCTTACGTTAAAGGACGCATCGTTCGATGAAACTTAATGCAGGAAAGAAAATGAAATTTGAGAAGCTGTCAAACGGGCGCCATGCATCTGCCACTTACTCAACCACCCTCGATCGTTACAGTTCCATTTTTTTTTACAATGCCACTCCATTTTACCACAATTATCTCCATTATTCGAAATGCCGACCTTTTTAGCGTCGGGACGCTCTTGACTATATATATATAGATATACGGGCTAACCTGCGTTCTTCGGATGCTCCGATTTTTCTCTAGTACCTTTTATTCTCTAGGGACAACGCGATTCTGGTTTCAAGTTGGTACCCACTGCTTACAATGTTTTACGCGACGCCATAGCGATCTTAATCGTTTTTGAAAATCCCATCAAATTTTTTTTTCTGTAACCGTCCCATTCAAAATATCAATTTGACAGAAGTGTCAACTTGTCAAAGCATAAAAATTAAAAAAAAAATTTTTGCCACAAAACGTTATCGAACAAATAATGTCATTAAGGATTTATCGTTAAAAATTCTTTTTTGAATATTTTTCAATTTTTTTTTTTGTAAAAAAGGTAAATTTTGAAATTTTTCTTAGCTGACGTACACGCATACAGGCAAAATGAATCAAGGGTAAAGTAACTATGATACAAAGGCTAATGGTATAACAAAATGGTGGTAAACTCTATGGGACTGTATGAACCCGTCGATATTATTTGTTCAATCGGCTTGACTATTTACTTTAACAAGCGTGGTATATGGTTGTACGTGCGTCCATGCGTCTACACGGGGTACACAGGGTTACCAACACACAGGGTTGTATTTCCGGACGTAGACACACGTGGAGGCCCGATGAGGGCTGTTATTTGCAACAAAACGCAACAATTGCTGGAATTCGAGCCGGGCCGGGTAACACGGGGCCGATGAAAACGCCATATTGCGGAGCGCGGCTGGATGTAAATTGTGTTTTGTAAAAGCCGAACGACAGATATGAAACCAGCATGGCGGATGCTTACAAATAGTTGGAGGGCGGCGCCCAAGAGAGTTTAGGTCCGATGTAGTAATACGTTCCCGTTCTTTTTGTCTCAGAATTAATAAAAGCTGCGCGCGCAACCTTTGAGGAAAAAATTTTATTGGGTGAGAATTTGCGAGGCGGGAGAAGGGCGGGGGGGGACTGAGCGGATTTTAAAACTTTTTTACAGAACCGCCCTTAATTTTTTTTAAATCCTCATAGCATTGACGTTTCCAAAAAAAACAGTTCAAAATGGCGCAATATATAATATATAAAGAAATAATTTTTATGAAACTTTTTTTTTCGTACACTATAATTTTACACTCAAAATTTTTCACTCTCCCAAAGACCCAAGTTCCAAAACACGATTTTTGCTATTAAAAAAATCGATCCATTACAAAATTTGTGTAGTTATCAAAATATATAATTGATTGCGTAAAATTTAGATTTTTGTGATGAGATACGAATGACGGACGGATAACAAAAAAAAATTTCGTCGGTAACCGATCCGCGAAGATTGTCAATAGCGCAAAAGATTCTCCATCGCGGCTAGGGTGTACGATAGCCACGTAGAAACGAAACGGGAGACAGAGAAACGAATGAAAAAGAAAAAGAAAAAAAAAAGAAAAAAGACGAGTCGAGGAAACGCAGCACCATTGAACTCCACCTCAGCCCACAGTCGGATATGATATCACGGCTCACGCTGGAGGATAAGAGTCGAGCCAGTAGTATACTGCCGAGATCAATATCTCTGTTAAAATGGGCGTGGCCGGGCAAGGGCCACTTTTGACCACGCCTCCTCGTCCTATTGGCCCTCCGCATGCCAGTGGCTGATTCGGAGGTTCTTGTTGGTCGCTTATAAAAATGGGCGTGGCTTCGAGACGCCCCTGGAAGGGGTGCATCCATCTCGAATACTTGGTCGTAAATCATAACGAGTCAGTTGCTCGGTGCGTTTCGGGGCAAACACCGTGAAAACTGGTGTAAAAACATTCTCGGTTCGTGCCAGCTCTTATTTCCTCGATTTGAAACAACTTTCGTTGCCGTCAACGGCAAAGTATTACAAATGACGGGGTGCTCAACGTGAAGTTTGTGAATAGAGGATAATTATTATTGTCGGTTTATTAATAGTCAGTCAGGTTGAACTTTGTAAAACGAGTGTTACTTCATCAGGATGTGCAGCAACGAGAGTCCGCCTCCTAGCAAGGAGCCACTAGCCGTTGGGCTAGGTGTTGGAAATCCAATGGCCGGTTTTCTACCAGGATTGGAGCATTATCGGCTACAATTATACCACTACGCTATGACGGAACGATTGAGACTAGCTCAGCAACTTCATCCTCAACATCCGAGCGTCGGACATCCACCCAGTTCAGGAGCGTCGGCTCATCTGAGTATGGGTGCTGGTTTCCCAGCTCCGCTGCCGCTCTACCCAGCTGCTGGGTATCCCAGTCGATTGGCTCTGTCGATGGCTCTACTTCATCCACATCATCAACGTATACCCGAGGAGCCAAAGCCCCAGCATAGTTACATAGGACTCATAGCAATGGCTATACTCTCGTCGCCGGAGAAGAAGCTGGTCCTTTCCGACATCTATCAGCACATCCTGGAGCACTATCCGTACTTCAGAACACGTGGACCAGGATGGCGCAACTCCATAAGGCACAATCTGAGCCTGAACGACTGTTTCGTGAAGTCGGGTCGCAGTGCGAACGGCAAAGGTCACTACTGGGCGATTCATCCGGCCAACCTGGAGGACTTCAGACGCGGCGACTTCCGGCGGCGCAAGGCCCAACGAAAGGTACGCCGGCATATGGGACTAGCCGTGGATGAGGAACCCGACAGCCCTAGTCCACCTCCGTTACCAGCGACCCCTCCGCCACCGCCGCCACCGCCACAACCCTCGATCCCACCAGCACCGTTACCCACGCAGACTCTACCAACACTCTGGACACCTCATCACCATCATCATCATCATCACCATCACCATCAGCAACAGCAGCAACACCACTCGCCACCCTCGTCTCTTCAGAGTCACTCCCTTCAGCAGTCGTTCCAACCCTCCAGGAAGCGACAGTTTGACGTGGCCTCTCTGCTCGCGCCCGATGATCATCACTACCACGTCTCTAGGATCCCCAAGTCCAGGCGATTCAGCTGCAGCGAGGACGAGCTCCAAGAACCGGAACAGGAGCAAGAGAACGACGAGGAGGACGTGGACGTCGACGTGGACGTGGACGTGGTTGCTGATCCCTGTCCCATTTCTTCACCTGGTACACCCGCCGGAAGTCCAGAAGGCAAGTCCCTGACACCCTCGTCGCCCTCCAATCAGTGGAATCATCACCCGTCGGCTCAGCAAATATCATCGATCCATCTTCACAATCATCTTCACCTCAGGAACTACTACGTTCCCGCTAACTCTGGATCTGGTTCCGCCGTCTAATCCCGTCCCGACGGCTCCGGGATCACCGAGACCCAGACTCAGGCTTCCACGGGACATGGACCAGGTCACTCTGCGTCATCAGGGATGCAAGTACCACCATAAACTTTTCCAACGGGATATTCTAGTCCGGAGTTTACGTTAACCGTCGGAGACCAAACCCATTCGGCAGCTCGTACTTATTACGAAAAGTGTATATAGAGAATCGACACTGTGTATAGAAAAAGGAACAAATTTTTCCTCTTTCATCCATTTGTAAATAGAAACGCGCCTTTGTCTTCGTCCTCTGTAAATTGGGAATATAGAAATGGAGCAGAGGAGGGACTGATGTGATCTCGCGACTGTCTAAAGTGTAATATATCTATTAATTTAACATATAGTACGTATATTAGATAATGTGTTCTCTACTGTTCAGGATTAATGATGATGACCCTACGAGTCTTCGGGATCTCTCTCGATCTCCTCTTCGCGGACTTTAATCAAACTACCCCATCCCGACCCACCCCACCCCCCACTGTGTACGTATCCGACCATGTATGTAGTTACGTTTCGCAAGGATCGTCCGAGGTCACGTAAAGGTCAATTTATTTCATCTTTATCGTATGGACCGAAATCTTACACACGTGAGAGATCTGATCATGTTCGATGCGGCGAACATTTTCTGTATTATATTAGCGAGAACCGCATGGCGAAAGCCTACACTACTTCTTCATGGAAATTTAATAAATTCTGTTCCCATGACTGACTTATATTCTTATTGTAACGCTTGACCTTTGAACCCCAACGATCCTTTCATCTTCCAAGCCGTGTACTGGATGCATGATCAATTTTTTGTTGTGTTCTTGATCACTGTGGTCTTTTTTTTTTATTAAGTTTGTATACTTGGAAATTCAGAAATTAATTTGAGGATCGTTTACGTTATTTGATCTGACACTTTTGAACGTGTCATTGATGAATATTTTTTGAGTTTTTTTTTTTAAATTCTGTCATAATGGATGTTTGATTAGAATTATACTGTCGAATAAGAGTTTGTTCATTATTGATTGATTTTATAAGGAATCGATCGGTTATATACAGGGTTGTTCAGTAGAAACGCACCACTTGAAGTTAGCCCGTCCATTTGATTTCTACGGTAGAACCACGGTGGTCCGTTTCTGCTGAATAACTATAATAATATTTTTCCTAGTATATTTTAGCAGGGCAAATTTATTTTAGTAATATTATAAAATTGACTTGAAATCTATTTATTTTTATGCAACACAGATTGTCATTGATTAACGTGAACAAGTGACAGCTAACGTTACTTCAATATTGAACGTAACGTGGGTTCGGCAATATGAAAAAAAATGTCCTCATTTTTTTTAACACCAGTATCAGAACTACAAGCACTTTGTAGTTACGAGAATCTATGAACGTTTATATTCTATGAACAAAACACGGTACAAGTCAAAGTAAAAAAAATTTGAAAAAAAAAAATACAAAAAAAGGCCAAAATTTTACTAAAATACCAAACGGATTGAAAATTCAAAATTGACTGCGTGACACGAATAATAATTGTACTAAAAAATTTTGATATCAAGAACGACCAAAGGACGTGATAATAAAATAGTCGTTAACAGCGAAATCAAAATATTCCCAAAAAACTGGGGTTAACAGTCTGTCGTACTTGGTGAGTTAACCAACTCAAAATAATTAGTGAATCCTGAAACAACAAAAATAACGTAGCGACCCGTACCAGATCCTGCTTAAATGAAGGGTGCGTCAAATTTTTCATAAATCAGTCAAATTTTTGTCCAATACGGATTCACGTTCAAGTATACAGTAGCAAACAGAACGAGGTCGCCTTAGCGTTGATCGTTGCTCAATTTCGACGTTGCTCGTTGTCCTGGTGAAATCGTGCTCCGAACGTTTATCCGGTACTTTGGCTACTCGAAGAAGATGGAAAGTGCACCTGGAGTTCCTCTAGCCGATCTGTTTATCGCAAATAATTCCCACGGCGAATCCTTTGCTAATAGGAAACACTTGTCTCGGACGGTATTGGCAAAACCCTTCTTCGACTCTGGTTCCTAGGGATAAGCCCTATTGTTTTCTGAAAATGACCAGTGTCGCCATCTATGCAATTTTCTATCTTTGGTTTGACTTTTGAAAATAATTTACCTGTCGCACGTGATCGTTGACATATACAAAAATTTTGAAAAAAAAAAAAAAATTGCAAAACTATTATACAATTTTCATAATTATTTAATAGCTATGTATTAATTTGAATTTCGACTTTTTTATCCAATTTCCCCTTCGCTCTTACTGATTACGATTATGGGCAACGAATCCTAGGGAGTACTTGCTGATATTTACTATGATGGGCTGTACATTCTATTGTCTTTGGCTTCATCAAATGAAACCTCAGTAATGACCGACTGTGGACAAATCCTCCGACGAGTGCTTGGGAAGCCTCAGCTGGGAACGGAAGCAATTTGTAAAATATTGCTAGTAACGTGACAAACACGAGTACCGTAGTAGTGCCCAGTATAGAAAAGGTGTTTTTGTCGAGGATGTTGAATAATTAAAAAAAATATCATATACGATTAATATATATGACTGTTTATAATTTCGAGTAAAAAAAATGAATCAAATTTTTTTTTTATTTTTTAATAATAATTTTTCATTCGTTCCATCAAATATCCATCGAATGTATGCAGCACTGGTAAGATTCGTGTCGTACGAGATTTTCCCAGCCTACAAAAATTTCAGCGTAAAGAGAACGAGAAAAGAAAAAAGATTCAAGAGGGTGTTAGAAAAATAGTTGAATGTGGTTTGCCGTGCGAGGGAAAAAGTCGAATTGTTATTTTAAAACGAAGAAGACGAAAAGAACTATCATCCAGAGTTTTTGGAATATTTAACAAATAATGACCGTGCGCATCGCGTGGGATATTGCCCAGCGTCCCACGAGATGAGAGAATGGACCAGACAGGCTGGAGCCTAGAAAAATGTTTGACCTGGACCTTAAGAATCCTCCCTTAAAATTCCCAGATCGATCTCGCCATCCCCTAAATTTAATGACGTTATAAACGATGATTCGTCTTAGATATCGGATGGGTAAAGAAAAAATTTTTTTTCAAAATCCGCGTTAAAATCGATCGAACGAAATGCCAATTTTCAAAATATTACCCCCCCCCCCCCCATTGAATAAATTTTCAAAAACAGGATGACGCCCGCCAAATTCAAGCCATTTTCACGTCATTCATTTTTTTCCCTTACTCCTATAGGTTAACCCTCGAGATCTGGTCTGATCATTCTCCAGATAACTGGTCCAGGTCTGGTGACACTTCGGTTCACAAGGATTCTCACGATTGGCATTGTCCAACCGTACAGATCGGATTTGCTCAGCATCCACAGGATGTTGTGTCCGGGTTGTCCGTTTGCGGCTGACGCTGTGGATTCGAAACGTAGACAGATGCATTAAACGTAGATGTGGTAGTAGGTGCAGGTATGTCCTATTGCTGCTCTGACTGCTGATCTAGTTATCCCTCGTTGTTGCCCTGCAAATGGATTTGCGGCTGCGCAGATTAGAATCGCGAACACCAGAGCCAAGAGTGCCGAAACCCTTGGCAGGATCTCCATGTACCCAGAAATAAAAATAACTCCAAGACCAGACGACCTAACCCAAAAAAAAAAAAATTGCATCAAAAATCCAAAATCTCATATACCTCTCAATAAAATTTCAATTTACCATAAAAAGTAAAAAAAAAAAACGATCTGAACTTATCCACAGATTGCTTCATTCCCTTCATGCAAATTCCCACCAAATTTATTCATTGCATATACCTATAGTATATACCATATAAAAACACAGCACAGAAAATTGGCCAAGTTTGAGGTTAGGTCGTGTCAAGTCTAACCAGACCCAGACAGGATGGGTCCTACGAAACGAAAAGGACTTTAGCCTGAAGTGAGACCAGCGTGAATGACTGAAGTGGGTCATTGCGCAAATATCGAGCAGGGTGGCAGCAGCCAGGAATAAAGTCCCTAGGGATTCTCCCTAAAAATCACGGTCAACACGCGGTCCTCGTTCCGTCATTGTCCCGCAGGTAAAATATTAGCCGATTCTCAAGTGGGTAGCCACGACGACACCGGAATGGGCCCTTCTTTCCATTCATTGGCGAAGGGCCTGTAAGTAGGCACATCCTACCTACCCCAGTTCAAGTCGAGCCGGTCAGGTCAGGTGTGACGTGCGATCATTCTTAATGCCTAATAATCCATTTATGGCGAGCATTGTGCGCCTGTGAAAACTAACCAATGTATTTTTAGGACCACCTCAACCCGGAATGACAAATAAATTCAGACTCCCAACAAACGAATACTTCAGTTTACTTAAATCGCTACACCACCCTTCCTCCCCCCTCGACCACCCCTTACACCCTCTGGCTGGTATCTATGCCAAAATTATATATTTGTATAGGCAATATTTTCTCTTATTACCAACCGTACCTCTAATATCGGTATGATACCCAGAATGAGTCCCACGTTTACGATGTTCGCGTAGAAAAAAATTGGGTCCGAGTCCCAAAATTTTGTTAGGGCCCAAAAAAAAATTTTTTTTTTCAAAATTTAAAATATATAGAAACACAAATCAAAATTGACTCAAATACTGAAATTTCGTTACCGAACTGGTAAAGTTGTATTGTTACTGGTCACGGTTGTTATGATTATTATACAGTGTTATTACCATTGTACAAAATCATACAGGTCGATGATTACTCCGCGCTAGTACCTACGGTAACACGGAGGGTCGGACCCGGTCGTTCGCATTTCTTGGTATTGACTACATTACGTGTCTCCTTTTAGCGCGTGTGCAACGCGTCGACGTTATTATGTGTCGCACAATTATTTTTCCCGAAGACTGGCTTCCCTGCTCGAATACCTCCGGACAATCGCGTCATTGGAAACGCGTCGGCAGAAAAAATCAGAGACGATCAGGCGGGGGCCGGATTGGGGCCCAACATGGGAGCCCTGGGCCTAAGGCTGATCTGGCAGCTGGTGACTTCCTTCGTCCTGCATACAAAAACGTTCTCCGACTGCGTACAATGGATCTAAACATTTCGAGAAATCGGTCTTGAGTTTAATGATAATTGTCGCAAACTACTTTATTATCGAGCGACAGACCGGAAGTGATCATTGAGCAAGTTTGATGGCCGATTTAATCTGTTGCCGTTGTTGTTATTATTATTTTCATAGATTGGGCAATTTTTTTAGCTTCTGATCTTGTTCACAATTTTAACGTACACCCGTTGCACGAGGGACGATATTTGTGTATTGATTTTTTTTCTGCACGTAAAAATATCCATATCATCGATTTTTTGATCCGAGAAATCCTCGCGGCGGTTCGTGGTCCTTGTGGTTTTTTTTTTGGAATGATTTTGTAAAATCATATCAACGAAATTATATGCACGCGGATGATTTTCAATGGTTCTGCTGGCTGCGTGGATATTTAAGTATTACGTAATAGCCACTCGTTAACCCAATGGCCACGCGTACGAGTGCCTTAAAAATGGTAAAAGTAAAAGGTACTGGGTAGTACTTGGGTGCGTAACCGGCCGCGTGATCGAATATAGATGCTCGCTCGTGCCTGCGGCGACATACTGCGGTTTCTCGAAGGGCCCTTGTAACGTAGCGAATAAATCGTAGGAATTCGATTTCTTGGTCAGATCCACATGGCTTGGATTACTCGGTCATGCGTGAACTGGACGGATTCAAAGTGTCCCGAAGGGTCCTTCGGGGATCGTCGACATGTCCTATACAGTTGACAGGATGCGCTCTGAATTGAAATTTAGCAAAACACCCTTGTGGATTAAGACAAACGAAACAGAGTATATCTGTATAGTAGTTGTACACAGAGTATACCATAATCAATAATCTTTGTATACCGTATTGATAAATATATTTGTTTGGGCATTGTGAGTATTTTTCGAAAAATTGTGTAGGCATGTAATTTGATTAATTCGAATTTAGGGAATTTGAGGTTTTTTCAAAATCTTAATGTTAAAAAAATATTTGTGCAAAGAGGAAAAAGTATGCCCACTATTTATTATCGCTTTGTACGGCACTGAACGTGTTTGCCGTGCGGCTACCGGTAGCGCTGAGACTCTGAGGTGTCTTCTATGGTATTTCTTGACACACGCAGGCATTTTTAGCTCGCACGCACTTTCCCCATGGGCGCACGCACACGCGTGTCGCTGCGACCGACTAATGGAGTGGCGACTCGAGACCACTTCGCTCTCGCAAACATCGTCTCTGCTTCTTGAAAACTCCCTTGAATCTTCTTGACCAGACGGGACTCCGACTGTTTTTATTCTTATTGACCGATTTGAATCGCGCGCCAAAATTACGTCTGGGCGAAATCTTTTAAATGGACGTTAATAAGAAAAACTGTTGAAAATCCCCCCCCCCCCAATTTTCAACACGTTTTTTTAAAATAGAAAGTCCAAAATTTTATTAATTTTTGTACCATACATTTTTTTTTATTTTTTATTATTATTTGACTTTTAAAAAATACTTCCTAAGACGACATCACGAAATGACATGAACTAACCCGTAAGACTTGCTAAGAGTGTATCCGAACTGGGATTGGCCCGTTATTACGAGGTTAGTAACGGGAGCCGACGTAGTTTTGCCGTCCGTAGAAATTCTATCGTCTGATTCTTGATCGAGGTGGCAGTGCCGTCCCTCGGGAAGATGGTTGCCAGCCTCGGGCAGAATTCCCCGCTCCCACGGGAGATCTAGTCGGCATTTAGTCGGCTAATATGTGCATTACTACCGCGGTGACGAGCCGTTATTGCTATTTACAGCCTGCTGTCGTCTATAGTTACATCTATATTTATCCAGTTATACGTGTACAAATGGCTCGAGCCAATTGACGGGAAGCGTTGAAGATTTGAAAAATTAAATCCCCCCCATTCAATCTTCGAACGGCCAGTTGCACGTGGACGAGTATGTAAAATGGAAAAATATAAATTGGCGATAACTTCAACGTGAACAAAAAAAAATAATAATAATTTTATAAATTTCATGACTTCACACCTTATCTTGATTGACGCTTACGTCACGTATATCGATAATTGTGCGGGCACACCTGACCCGCAAATGATAAGCAGTAATGACAAATCTTACAGAAGGCGAATCTTCGATCAAGGAGTTCATGGACGATCCTGTTTACGTCATTGGTACGAATAAGAAAAATTTAATGATTTTATTCATCGTTACCCAGCCTGTAATTACCCGCAGGCTACGAGCAGGATACGAACCCTCGTCGATTAGCAGACCCTCTGCAATGATTACCAAGTTAGCTTAAATAGGGTATAGTGTTTAGGGAGTCTACGTGGACCTAATGCTAATCATTGGTTGTAAGCACGTATCACGTCAACGTGTATCGAGCCTCCTTGGCATATATCGATCGACAACCTGACACATTAAGCAACTGTCAAAGAGCCGCCTAGCTATAGTAACAGAAAAAAGACAGTCTTAATATTTTTAATTACAATAACATTCTACTAAAGGATTTCTAATTAGCAAAAAAAATTACAACGATCTATCGATCGTAGATAATATTAAATTGAATTAATTTGTAACATTGGGTAGAAGGAAAAAAAAATTCAGTGAAAAAAATTTCTCACACTTGCCAAGTACAAAAAGTATCAAAACCGAAGATGCTGTGAGTAATTGAATGAGATATTCCAACGTCACGAGACTATTAAAAATATATATATATATATTTTTTCTAAATAGGTGCAACTGCATCGAGACCTGAATTATAATAATTATTTTTGAGAAAGAAGTAAAAAAAGACATGCGTCGACAGTGACAGCATGGATGCGCAACATTGCAAGCAGGGGTTGACGTCGGGACGCTATAGAGAGAAATATATATGTATATATATAGTATGAGGGGAATTCGTGGATGGTACTGGATAGACTCCAGGGGACAAGAGGAGACTGGCTGGGGAGGACTGGGAGAGAGGGCTGGAACGAATCGGGAGTAGGGTGACTGCCGTATCCGTATGCCGTTCAGAAATTCCATCCACGTGCAAGATGGCGGCTGTAGTTTGCTCCCGACATGCACCGCCCCTCCTCACTCTCTCTCTCTCATCCTCACCCCGAAGCGGATAGCAACGTCGGGACGCTGTGTTGGTTAGGCGTCCCAACAGTTTGACGACATGCCCATTATACCTCGACGCTATAGAGTCGACTGGGGCTTTAGACGTTACGCCTTCCAAGTACGAAACTCCTCGTGACGGGGTGGCTACAAGAGAGACCGGAGAAGAGACTCCGGAGCGCGCGACGACGACGACGTCGTCACCGTCGTAGCAGTAGTAGAGAAGGGGTAGAGCTATTTGCCCGTCTTTGTAAAATAAACGCTCGTAGTGCCGCCCCTGAATACTAATTTCACCGAGCATACCCAAAAGCATCGTTAATAACAGAGCGAGAGTGTTTCGTATAGGTTATACACGATATAGTACAAGACTCGACGAAGTCTAACCTAAAACTAATAAAATCCGAGGGTAAATTCCTTATCGCGATATCACGGCTGATCAATATTTACGGAATAGAGGAAAAAACATTTCATCGGTCTCACTTGGGCTGTGGACAAAGCATAATCGTAGCGTCGCGATATAAATCCAGGTGATTGTATAATGTCGAAAAGTGTCAGTACTTACCGAATGTTCTAGAAGGTTAGAAACGACGTCACGGCGTAATGACCAGCGGTGCATTCTGGGACACTTGGCGTGTTCGCAAAGACGCGTGGATCTTGACTCGAGGAAATGTCCCAGAGTTCTCCATCCTCGTGTTGAAGTCCTGGGGTACGGTAGAGAGCAGTTAAGTGGCTGAACGGCGGAGTTTTTGTAAACGATCCCCATCCCAACTGTGTGTCGAGTACACACGATCTCCTGAGGTCGCCTCTCTACGGTCCGGCAGCTATGTGTACGCGCACCAGAAGTCATTGTCGAGCAGACGACAGGAACGACGAGCAGACGTAGCAAGGTTTCCATGCTACTGGCCGCGTAATGGAGTGTCCACACTTGAGCGACTCGCATCGCGAGCTGCCGCTCACTTCGGCCAAACTCGGCCGAGTCCTCTGTGCTCTCTTTGTTTACATAAAACTTTAGGGCTACTGCTTTGAGAGACCGATACGCGGCCCAAAAGAGTCTCACAAATATTACAAGACTCGGAAAACATGCTCTATCAGATTCCGCTGCTGCCGGATCTTCAAATCGGAGCTTGGACTTTTTTGTACACGCGCCTTTACGAAGAAAGCTCGGTCCTGAGTCGAGGCATAGAGTGCACAAAAAAAAGATGTCTTTCTTAACACAGATATGTGTATATGTAGGTTACTGGCCTAGCCTGTATATAGGAACGTGAAAACTCTAATTTCTGCTTCTTTTAGCCGTCTTAACCTTAAGTTACTCTATGCCGGAGCTGGTTGTCCGGCGTGACAATGAAATCGCGCACCTCGAGATTTAAATCTCGCGCCAAAACTCGTGAAAAGAGCGGTTTCGAGATTAACATCCTTCCGTTAAGTAGGATCAAGGTTGACGGAGCTAACCAGCCGTAAGGACGTCTAAAGGGATCGCACGGTCCTTAAAACTAATCCTGACGGTTTACAACGTCGAAAGGAATTATCGAAGGTTACCATACTTGGTACGTGTTCTACTTCCGGATGGACTAAACCGGAAATGGATGCAGAATTCGTTTCGCTAAGAAAGGGAATTCTGCATCCATTGCTAATTATCAATTATACTGACGACGTCAATGATTCTCAGACATGTCATTACTCATTATATTTATATATCCATTTTAATAGGGATCATTCTTTATACTGATAATAATTATCACAATCATAAGAACGACAAAGTGTATAGTCTCAATGATGCTGCATGTAAATATCCATATTGCGGTACTCAAAGCGACAATGACTGTATGACAATGCATATGAGTAGAATGAAAAAAAAAATAGTAAGAGCATGATAATGACTGCCAAGCAGACTCTATATATGTACATATACTGTAAAGTATTTTCTTAACTCGACACCGATAACAAAAGTCCGAGAGCTAACCTACGTCACCTCCGGCCGTCCATCCTTCGTCCATGCATCCGCATGCCAGGCGGCCGCCAGCAAGTGGCTTTCTTCACCAGCATCTGACGAGCCGGTATGACCTGGGAGTTGAGACGGAACAGTCTCGACTCCGTCAAAACGAGAGCTCTGACGGAACCTATCAGAGTAGACGGTAGCTTAACGGATCCTGTAGATTTTTGGGAACGCGCAAAATCAGCAAACGCAACTGGATGCACGAACGGGAGCGAACGATTACGGAAATGCGCGGCCGCTCGGGCTGCTAGATCGAAGCAGAGAGGGTCGGAGCAAGCGTCAGATAAATAGTGCCGGAAACAGAGAGCAACTGATCGAGCACGTAGCGGACCGGATCGGAGCTATAAATCGAAATCCCTTCACCAATTAATAAATTGGGAGTACTCACCGGAGCTGGTTCAGCTACTATGTGAAGGCCGAGAAGTGCATCCGGGAGACACTCGGGTAGGCACTGCACTACAGCACAACACTGCACCTCCGAAACGCAGACAGAAAATCGATAGGATTTTCTGGATGCTGCGAGAGCAGCGCGACAACTACACAGAAGAAAACTTTTTATGCCGTACAAGAAACGCAGCTAGAAAAACTATCAACAGATAACGCGGGAGCGCGAGACAGCTCGAGGCACCCCGATCGGTGTCCCAAGACAGACTGCTTTTGACAACAGTCAAATTCGAGAACTAATCATTCTGATTCTGATTGGTCGAGATCCTTATAGCCGATAACTCTTATCCTTTTCCTCGAGTCGTCCCTTTAAACTAAATCGAGAGCGTTCCTTAGCGAATCGGTACGTGACTCTTGGAGATCCTCCACGGCTGCTTCTCCAGGACAGGCGATAGCTGGGCACCACGTCCTTAACCCGGGTCAGAAATTTCTCCCCTGTGCTTAACTGTAAGAGAAACCTTATCTCCGCCCGCTCTACAGCCTTTTGCCTCTCTCTCCAGCTGGGCGCCGGTATCTCATCCGGAGTTCTGCCGGTCCATGGAGACGTCTCCGTCGGGTCCTCTCCTCTGCCGGGCAACTCGGCACCTCGAGACAGATAGTCTCTACGGCAGATTCGAGCACCTCGACTTCAACTAAAGAATAACAAATATTTCCAAGGGCATCGACGTAACTGTACGAATCAACCCGAAAGCGTAGTTTCTGATCAGGATGGCGACTCGAAGGTCACCAGAAGGCGAGAACGTTATCCGAATCGGTAGCTGAAGTCGCCTTGTGACCGTGAGTCGAAAAATCACATCACATATATATATATATGTAGGTATATATAAAGTGAGTGTCGGAAAGGTATGCGCTTCGCAGTTTGTTAGTTAAATAAACATCAGACGGGTCCATCTTCCCGACAACAGTGCCGGGCTTTGTTATGCGTCACGAGGGGCGCATGATAAAGCGCCGTCAAACGTCTCGGCGCCTCTTGATTCTTTAGCCCAGGATCACGGAGCGGATTCCGCTCTTCGATGATCGACGATCAATGGCCCCACCGTACGGACTCTCTTGGCTGGGACTGACTTGGACCTCCTTGGGTCCCCACTTCGGACACCCCTATCAATGTCAGGGAAGGCTCAAGCACAATGGGCACCCGTGAAATTCCGAGCGATTCGATGGATTTAATATCTCGACAGAGGCAATTTCGCGGGATGACCTTTCGAAAATATTCTTTCTCTTTGATTTATTCGTCGATTCTTCTTGGGGTCTTCCTTCTCTTGTTCTATCCTCTTGGAATGTTGGCGCGCGTCACCTTGTATAACTTACGAAAGCTTTCGTGACAAATGGATAGACATATGAATGTACCTGTAAAAAAAATTTATACAAATTTTATGAAGACAAATTTTTGATGAAGTAATAAATAGGACTCATTGATTTTGCAATTTTTTTTCCTTTACATTTTTGGTACGACTAATTGCACAAAACTCGACTTTATTATTGGATTGTGTAAGGTACGAAATGAAATCCAAGTGAATTACGTGTCTACCAGAATTGAATTGGGTTCGTTCACAATAGAGACACGCCTCGTGTTATGTAGGACACTGCTTACAAAAACTATGACGATGATACGTCTTATTGTACAGACAGGGGTTATGAAAAGTGATCAAATAGTACGGCCGAGAGGTCCGACGTCTTGGACAATAGGCGGTAATTCAATTAGCTTCTTACGATATAGAATGACGAGCCGTTACTCGTGTCATTAACGTGGCTAGGTTAGACTTTATTTTCTTCGGCCATTAGTCGTATTGTCTGTCGAAATCGTATAGTACGTTTAAAATATTTTTAGCTAAGTTATTTTTTATTATTAAAAATATTTAACAGCGACTTTCTTCCAGATGCATCCGGTCTACGATGGACCTTTCATATTCGAAAAATTCAAATGCACCGTCGCTCGTACATGCGAACGTTATATTCGACGTCGACGCAAGCCATACATCGGCGCAGTTTTAATCAACGCGCTACAAATCCCCTAGGTAGCCGTCGCTCTTTCATTTTTTTTATCGAAGCTTTTTTAATTTCATTAACGAACGCCAGATGGCAGAGTCTCTCTTTGGGATTACCGAAACTCCGAAAAACTATAGAAAGTGCAGTGGAAAACGTCCCGGAACGGTTTTCCCTCCGGGATGGATTAATGAAATAGAAAAATTGAAATACCCCACGCATGCATCCAGGTAGGTACCATAAGTCGTGAGGGATTTTAAAAATAAAATTTTTTTGGGAAAATTATATGTACCATTAATGGGTTCAAAAAATTCGACATCCTACCAACCCTTAGCGTTCTGAGTAACGTCTGGAATATAAGAAAAAAAAAAGGACTAAATTTACAAAGGGTGAAAAATTCTTATAGACGGCTAACCCTTCGCTCCCCCAAAGACTCCTTGAAGGGGTCGCGAAGTAGCAGGAGGGTAGATTCGAATTTTTCGTGCGCGATGTAAATATGGCGCTCGAAGTTTCATTCCTATTTCTGCAGGGCTCCGCCCATCGTCGTTATTCCACCCCTCGGCAAAAATAAAGGAAGAAAACGTAGCGGAACACAATTGTCGAAACATTTTTGACGCGCAGGACAGAGCTCGTGGGAGGCTCGAAAGTGAGAGAATGTAGGAGGCAGAGCGAACTTGCACTTGTGTAACCACCGTATATACATTTAATACAATGGTCAGCGAGTACGAGTGACGCCGGAGAACGAGAGAAAGAAAGACAGCTATATACATATATACAGAGGGTAGCAAGTAGCGTAGAGGGAGAGAAAAAGAGGGAGATAGCAAGTATACAGGGTGGCGGACGAGTGAACGCAATTTGCATGATTTTGCATGTTTTAGCGCACCCTGGCTCGCCCATCGGGTTTCAGCTGTCTGTCTACGTTTTCTGCTTGCTTTTCTGGTTCCCGAGTGGGGGAGCCTCGGAGAAGGAAATTATTTTCCTTGGTTTTTCTCGTCGAAGGTGCCACGAGCTGGCAGGAATATCAATAAGTGAGAAAAGCAAGAGGATTTTTTTTTGTCATACACCAATAAGAATTACGTGAGAAAAGAACCCAGTTTATACGCCCCTTACGTACGTTACACAGAGCCCGCTCGATCTGCGGTTTGACATTTTTATCTCCTGACAAATCCACACGACAAATTCCCTACGCTGGTTACGGTATATGCTTTTATGTGTACAAGCAAAAATCTTTTGTTGCCTCTTGTCGCTACGAAAATAGGTTATCTATCTATAGCATAGTATACCATCCCCTGTACGCCAGAGGGGGTACCGCATGGATACGTATCGTTTCTCATTGCCGTAAGGCTGTTCCGGCTCTCCCGTGGCTAACAATGGGCCAATACCAAGTGATAATGAGCTGCCATTGTCGAGCGAGTGCGCACTCACGGATCGCGGATTGCGTGCGCGGCCACGCACAACCGCCGAGAGCGTCATTACAGGTAATCGAGCAAATCGCAGGCCTACGACTGCGATCGGAGAAAATCGTTACGTCACCTCCTACCGTTCTTCAGCAGTGTCATACGTTTACCGAGGTAACCACGCATATCAGTTACTCAATCGTACATGAATATAAACCAGTGTTTGGACGTGAACCGAGCATGAAGTAAAGAAAAAAATTAAATTTTTCAGCATGAAAAATGACCAGAAGAGTCGTAGGACGTCGAGAACGGATGAAGATGATGGGACGAATCGGTGGTCGCTCTGGTGGCCTGAAAATTAAGGAAAGCCGGTCAGCACTGAATGGACTGTTTGTTTAGCAGGTCGAGCAATCTTACGGATCTGGAAAGCCGATTTGTGGATTAAATGCTGAACGGTCGGTTGGTAATGGCGACAGATACCGGCAGCGTGACCTTACGGTGATTTTTGGCATTATAAACATCTCGACCGATCCCAGCAGGTGCTCTGGAAAAAGTAACATTATGCTATGTAAATCGGTACTAAGCCATAAGACGAACAATGGGTTTACATTGATGATTACCGATCATCAGATCAGTCCTGCCGACGAAATTGAGTTGGTTACAGAATACAGAAGCCATACACGCTGTACGGTTTCTGTCCAATGTAACGTAGTGAGATATCGCAGGGCCCAAAGGCGTCGAAGATCGGCTCCGATGCTGAACCGATGCTGGGACTCAAGTAACGCAATGACTTGCACTCCAGGAGCGGCGAAATAGAGGTGTTCGAGATGAGAGGGCGGCTCGCCGCGTTTATTTATCCTGCCCGCTCCGAGCTGAGAGCCTCTTGTGTCCTCCTCCGCCTTCTTCTTATCCTCCTTCCCTTCAGCCACCATTTCCTCACCTCCCTCGTTCTGGACCAGATCTCCAACAGCACCAGCAGCTCCTCCCGACGTATCCCATGCGGCAGCATCGGTCTACCTCTTTTTACCGGGTCAGTCTTTGATCGGTATCGTCGTGTGTTGCACGGAGGCTTCTCGGGCTTTCGAGAGCGTGTTATGCCCTTGTGACGGTATTGCTCGGGCCCTGTAATCACGTCGCAGCCGCCGACACTGTAAAACCAGCACTCGGTTCCTGACAGGAGCCCCCACGATACGCCCCTGCTAGCCAACACTGGGATTCGTATGAAAGCACTGGATTGGTTCGCCAATCATGACGTCACTTAATACCTTTGTCCAATTCAACAATTTTTTTTTTTTCATTTTGTAAGCCTTTCTTGGTTGCACTGACATTTTTGAATTTTTTTTTTCATTTCTTGTCTACTCCTCTAGCTTCGCTTCAGCTACCGTCCCTGGCACTGTCGAATGGTTGCTTTTAATTAAAACAATCCTGTAATGCCGCGCGAGTAGCTTCGTGGGTGAAGCCTGCTAGTCTGGAGAACGTAAAAAGAGTGCCGCTGGGGTTTAGAGAGGATTGCCAACCAATTATCTGCTCCGATATGATCTCCTGCGGCTTTTGCTCTCCTCCATTCTCCACCGGCGCTCGTCTGTGTGCTCGATTCTTGAATCTTCCGCGCTGTCGTCGATGCTCCAATGGCCCCCGCTAAGCCTGAGGGGCCCCGGGGAAATATACGTAGACGGGTTTCCTTTCGTTATTATACACAGTTACACACCGACGCAGGAGTCGCCATCAAGATTCGTTTCATTCAGTATACTCGCCAATCTTCGACGAACTACCCTTTTGATATTGGGAATCTTATATATCTGAAATTGATAAGACTTTATGTAGACAATTTTTTCTCGCTACTTTTCATACAAAAGTTATATTTTTCTTATCACTGCTTTTCTATGGTGCGATCCGTCGCTCTTTAACGAACGCTCTTTAAATATCGAATAGCAGTTAATTTCATAATTAATAAAAATATAATGACATATCGCAAAGAACGGGCCTATAATAAATATTACAATATCATTCCCGTGGTATTGCACTTTACATAATTTTAGATACGAATAAATAAAATTTCATAATTCATTTTCTAAATTATTACCATCCAAAATCTATGACGGTATTGGAAAAAGCAATTGAATTAAAAATCTTTGATAAATTCTACTATTAAGTGAAATTATACTAATTAGCTTATCAATATGATTTTGACATGAAATTCGTACTGACAGACATTTAAGAGTATCACCGTAAGCACAATGTATATAGGATCTGACAAATCTATTTAATCCTTATCAGTCAATCAGTAAAAACGAATCGGTACATTGACTCGTGTAAGTTGATGGCGTGTGTATCTCTATAGGCGCATACAGACAAGTAAGTGGAGATGCGTACGCACGAACGCATGTACGCACGCACGCATTTCGAGCGAACTGAAAGGGGCCTCAACTGGTCCCCGCTACGCGACTATACCGAGAGGGAAGCGTAAAGACTCGTGAAAGCTTCCGGGGAGACAAATTGGCGTGAAAACGCATTTCGTACAGGGACAGAACGGTGAGAAGAGCCAAGAGAGACACGGAAAGAGATGGTGAGAGCGAGAGAGAAAGATAAATGAGTACCAGTACCAGAACGCGAGAGACACGGGTACAAGCTCTACTACAACATGGTTCAGTAATACCAAACATTTAGGTTGAACGCGGAACCCGTGGGAGCCATAGTCGTTCGACTAAATACACTCGCTGGAAGGCCTATCATTCCGCTCGATCGCTCAGCAAGAATAGCGAGATAATGAGAGGAGAGACATAATATTTTCGCCCTTCGCGAGCTCGGTCTTCCCTTCGATAGTTAGACCAGGAGACCTTTTCCTTCGTAGGGTGGTCCTGCGAAAATAGTAATTTCAGGCAATATTAATTATCGTATTTGGGGTGTCGAATTGGTTAAAATTTGAAAAAAAAAAATTGCACAGGATGGGTATCGGTTGAAAATGACAAATATGAAGAAATTGAATGATTAAAGGGTTTACCTTGAATTTATCGGAGTCTCATCAACTGGACTCTTTCGCGGGGTCGGCCGAGGGACCCCAGGCTGGCCAACCAGAGCGCAAGAGCGTCCTTCCGTTTGTTCGTCCGGACGCTTTCTACCTCTCGGCAGCCATTAGTCGCACCCTGCAAATTGAGTGGCGCCTGCTAGGTACGCGCCTGATTCCATTAAAGACATCAAACGGGCAAAAATTACATCAGCAGCCACCCTCCACTCTGTACCGAGCTGTATTAACGTGCCGCACGTAGGCACCCCTGGAACACTCTCCGACGCCGTTCTAGAACACACGTGTTTAACGCACCAGGTTGGTTCCCCTGTTCAACCCTTACCTTGTACGGTGATTTTCAGTAAGATTTTTCAATATTTTCTGTATGCTTCTTTCGCCGAAATTATGCTTTGTCATTTTTGGTTGTCGAGGTTGTATCTGGAAAAAATATATATACGTTAGAAAAACCGGAAACCATCAACTAATTGCTACTGTTTACCGATCAGCCGGAGCTTTCTGCTTTCTGCACTCGATCAGTTCAATAAAAAGTAAGGGCGTTCGTAAAAACGTTTTGACACGATTTTACGTTGGCAGTTCATATCGGAACGATGGGAGAAGCCATGGCAAATCTGATTTACGAGCGCTTTATTTGATCATATTTTGCATCGGCTTTGACGCTCGCGTCGAGAGGGATGCTTTTAAAATATATTACGCGTTGCGGTACTGGGACGTGAGGAGGTGAATAGGAGGGATCGACGACGGGGTTAGGAGGGGAAGAAGAAAAGGAGACTGCATCAAAATGCCTGCCTTATTATGTACAAATTCTTTTTTTTTTTTATTATTTATATTACACGTACGAGTTCGAAATCGTCAAACATACCAATCCTAGTAAAAATATGTTGGTAATAAAACAGTGTATTAAAAGCAAAATCAATAGCCTCCAATGATAATGACCAAAGAAATATGAATATTCAATATCACTAACATAGATAATACCTATGCTACATAGCCATATATACATATATATTATCTTTAAAAAGGGGGGGGGGGCATATCAGTTTCGAGAAATATACAGTCGTATCTTAGCCGACTGTCAGGGTCGCCCATCTTGTTTTTCCGAAGCGTGGAAAAGCGTCGACGCCCAGCGTCGACCGAAAATAATATTTTATTCATACGCCGTCGACGTGCAAGCCAGCGACGCCTCAGGTAAAATAATGCCAGTCCGCCGCTCGGTTAGGTAAGGTTATTCTATATCTCCAGCCGAGAACACAGAGAACAGGGAGGAACAATGGGAAAATGTTCCTGTCGCTTTGTACACATTTACATACCGCATCCGTGTGTGTAGCGACGTGTGAAATTCACCCTACCCGGTCCCACTCTGCGTCCCACCCCTGCAGCACCCCAATCTCCCTCCCTAAACCATCCTCACCCTCTCCCGACATCTCACCGCGTTCCCCCGGATGGGCGGATGCCCCGTAACGCTCTCAGCATTCCCTTACTCACGTGACGCTTCTCTTCAAAAGCCCGAAGGCCTGTCCGGGAATCCTCATGAAATATTCCAAAGGCGCAGAGCAAGCTCCATCTTGTCTGTCGTCGATACGAGATCCTTTTTTCAGTATTTTCATTTCAACTCCAGTCCCCGATCCGTACCGAAAATTCATGGTTATCCAACAGACAAATTAGGTTAGGTTAGACATGAATACTCCAGATAGCAGACGTTACTAACAGTCAAGAATCTTCCATCTGGAAACGACAGTGGTACCATCTATCGGCAAGCGGATAGATTCGAGATAACGGTACACTGGGGACTGTCAATTATTTTCAAAGTTTCCTCAGAATATCACAGGTCGAGCTAGTAACTCTGTGACGAGGGGTAGGTGGTCAGGTTGTGGAACAGGAGGCAACATCTTCCGGCACCGGGAAGAAGTCCGTAACAAGCAGGACAGACCCGGAAGCAATTAAATACTTGCGCTCGGCCGAAGCCATTGTTGACGTTTTGATTCGGTATCTCGAATCGAGTCGAATCCTCGACGTTGCCGACGTACGCTGGTTGACGTCGTTTCATTCGAGACGTTTATTGGGCCAACACGCGCCAGGGTGCCAGGGGTACCACAACTATAGAAATACTAAAACTAATAGCAGTATGCACTGAGAGGACTGGCTCGGGGGTCTTTAAGGGGGGGACTGACTGAACGTAGGGTGAGCTTTGTGATCGACACTGGCGAAACAAATTCAATCTAATCCACCGCCTATAAGCTACTTTCTTCTCTGCTGTGTAAGGACTTCCGGAAAATAATGATTAATTGTTGTACCACGAAAATCTTGATCCTCGCCACGTGCTTACTTGAACCCTATCGTGTTTATCTGTCACTTTGCGTTTACTCTCCGGCATTGGATCTACGTCATGGAGTCTACACTTAACGAGATTAATCATTACGAATAAAATTTATCGAATGTATCATTTTGATGTGAGGTTCGTTATTTATATTATTGATAAGAAAGATATGGAGAGGAATTAATTCTTAGTAACCCAAAGAAAAAAGGGGGCAGCCAGTTTCTGAGGGATAATGAGATATCGCGTACCTTGAGTTCTTTATGAACAAAAAGAAGGGTGGAGAAAAAACCAGGTTTCATGATCCTCCTAAGCATCTCAGCTGATTTGATTTTCGGCGGTGAGTCAAGCGAGCATAATCCTCAAGCGGTGTAAACGGCGTCACTGGCGTTGCTGCTGGTACAGAAGTCTCTGGCGCTTCCCGAGGGAACGACGGGATGGCTTCTTCTCTCTCTCCGGTGTAATCAAGTTCCTGGCCACACACGGGCAGCGACTACAGCCGAACATCCCTCAAATCCCGCACGCTGTGTATAACCCGTAATCCGACGGTCTATTCTATGCAGGACGACGGTGTATCGTAAGCCGGTAATACGTACCTCGCATAATGCACGTACGTTATGTAATATAGATTCGTATATAGGTATATTTCCTACCATATACACACATCGTACATTAATGTAAAGCGTCAAAAGGAAGACCTTCCGCGACAGACAGCGAACAGTATGGTCGATTGGATACGAGTAAAAATTAGTTCCTATACAAAGGTAACCATAAATTCAAAGTAACGTCCAGCACGGATGAACATTTATGGAATGAAAAAACATTGATAATAAGTTATAATTTATTATACGGCAAATCGATGTAGTGAATTGTACTTTTACTTTCTTTTATATAACCGGAAAAGTAAAATCGATCTTAGAAATGTATTAGCAGTAACCGTCGAGATTTCTTAGTACCTCGCGTGACCGATGGCTGAGCTAAGTTGGTAACAGTGGAGTGGCTCTAGCTAGTCAGTAGTTTTAGGGCCGTCTGCTCTTAGTCGTGTCGCTGTGTGTCAGGACGCGCATTTATTTGTCTCGGCGCGAATGAACCGGCGATAAAGAGGGTCGTGCGAACGTTGAATTCAGAGCATCGGTCATCATTATGTTTGCCCGTATTTGTTCAACAGCTGTTATCCGACGGGCATCTCTGTCGGCACATCAATATCTCGCCACAAGGTACAACACAGTTCGAAACAACATGGCGGGTGGATCTCCATAATGAGCGCAGTGACTTGCACCTCCGAGCCAGAACGCATTAGCCGTATTTGCATTTAATTGCTGGTTGTTTGTTTGACGTCCGTGCCGGGAGAATTAGGCGAGAGACATTATTATATTCAGCCCGGCCATGTGTCGCTGGTTGCTCTTTCAAGACCGATAAACATATCCGCCGTGAAGTGCAGTGTTAAGCGTGTACCCCCGTGTATTTCGAATCGTCGACTTTACGTAAGTGAGAGAAAGAAGAAAGCTTTCGAAAATTGTTTTTCAAAGCTTTCAACGTATTTGGCTCATTGGAATTCCACTCGGTGAGTTCAGAGTTCGGACGCCTCGACGTTTTCCTTTGTAGATACGCCGAGCGTCCTGGACCTTTCCTTGCGATGATCCTACCTATCGCGATTTTAAATCGTGTCCGACCCAACTCCTCGTCCTCATCCTCGTGAACCTTCTTTTTCTTCTTCTTCTTCTTCCCTTCAGAACAGATCCTTTTCGCAGGACTTTCAAAGCACCGCTGACCTTTGCCAGTCATTTAGATACGGATCGATCTTGCCCACCGCCATGTTTTAAACGATTCTTTCCATTTTAGTTCCCTCCGACTTTCCTTTCTTCCCTCTGTCTGTCTTATCGTCCCTCAAATTGCTGCAAATATTCCATAAATATTACAAAGTGAAGAAAATCGTAAATTTCATTATTTCTACGTAAAAATATTTCAATCCACACGACTTTTCTTAATCGACTATTGCATTCCCAAATTCGCACTATTACGAATTTTTCGATTAAAGTGGATCGCGAGTCCCGAGGGTTTTGAAGGGTCGATTATGGTTACCGAGCCACGTGTATCTGAGACAGTAGAACCGTTACAGAAATGGATGCTGGATAGATGAAAAGCCTAACCGAATCTTATTCCGTCTCATCCATTCCATCTTCCCTTTCATTCATTTTGGGTATTCCGCCAATGTTACCATCACCATCATCATCACCAACACCATCTCCAGTAACTCGCCTGCTTTTCCTTCCTCGCTTCCTCGTCTCCCTCCCTCCGTATCCCTTCGATACCTCATCCCTCCGCTTCGGGCTTCCTACCCTTCGGCAACCAATCCCGAGTAAAGTTTGTTACACAACTCGGAGAACTTTCCAAAATGGTCTTCTTGGCTTTGCCAAGTAAGCTGTTCTCTCTCTCTCTCTCTCTCTCTCTCTCTCTCTCTCTCTCTCTCTCTCTCTCTCTCTCTCTCTCTCTCTCT